>CM031086.1:18400338-18934361 GCA_018257905.1 Gillenia trifoliata
TGTACTTTTGTTCTTTTCCACGTACTTGCAAAAACAAAGAAAGTCAAAATGGTTTTAAGTTTAAAATAAAATTGCAGTGTTTAAATTTAAGCACAAGACAGATTAGATATTCTTCACATGACATATCCAGTTAAGCCACCATTTCTTTGAAGAAACAGTTAAGCCATCATTATTGAACATGAAGATCTGAATTAAAAAAAATACAAAAAGCTTAAAAAAGAAGTAATTGAGTTCTCTCAAAATGGTACAGTTAAATTTTTATAAATTAATAGCATTAGGATCAAGGAAATCAATTAATTTAGCAGAATATTAAATAATTAATAAATTAATAAATTATTGATTAATTAATAAATTATTAATTTATTGATTAATTAATAATTTATTAATTTATTGATTAATTAATAATTAATTAATTTATTGATTAATTAATAATTTATTAATTTATTGATTAATTAATAATTTATTAATTTATCAAGGTATTCCCTATCTTCTTAAATATTGTACATTGTATTTAGAGCACCTCCAAGCATGCTCTCTATTTTATAGCAAAATTTAGGTAAAACTATCAAAAAGTTATTTTAAGAGTTTTCTAAAAAAGTTAGACTACAACCATATTCCTTACTTTAGACTATAAGTTAATAATTAGTCAATATGTTAATTATTTATTTATTCAAAATAGTATTAAAACAATTAAAACAGTTAGCATTAATTATAGACAACCACTACGAGCTCCTTTCTCCCTTCCAATATTTTAGGAACTCCTAGATGAATTCCTATCTTAGGAGGTGGATTAGGAGCATGATTGGAGTTGATTTTTTTTTTAAATCCTCTCTAAAATCTAGTTAAGAGCTCATTTAGGAAGCCTATTGAAGATGCTATTAGTTTTTCGTTTTACGAACTAACAATTCTATATATTTGTTTAACCAAGTAAAATTCGGGAATCTACTTATTTTTTCCAAAAATAGATTGTACATTGTTCAATGTACTACATTATTCCATTTTATGAACATTTAACCAAGCAAAAACTCTATTAAAATAAACAAAAATCATAGTAATAAGAAATTATTAATTTATATATTACGTGGGACCTATATGAATTTTTTTTATAATGTATTATCTTATAAATTTAGCGAATTATATTAATTTAGCACGTTATTGTTACATCCCGTCCCTACGTTTATTGTATTTTATTCCCCGACGATGTAAAATGACCAAAACGCCCTTAGTGGCATAATGTATCATTCGGGATTACGTCCCTTCTATCGAGGTATTTTCAGAAATTTTGGTGTACTTCTAGTGTGTACATTAATTTACGAATCCGTTGACGCGAACGACACTCGAATCGGACTTGTTTTGGACAATTACGAGTAGGGGTAAAACGGTAAATTTTCTTGAGCTGTATTTTAAATCAGTGGGCTTAGCCCATGGTTTCTGCAAGCCACGAGACCTGCACCCACCTCATCAGACACCCAATGCATGTCGAATTTGCAGTGAGCACCCCCTGTTTTGTTGAACCAGATTTGACTGGTTTGCTCTTTTAAGGCTGTGCACTCACTGTGCATTGCTTCACACTCAGCCATCCTCACAGCTCTGCCATTTCACTCCCCGAGTCCCCCACTCAAAACTGCATGCAATTGCAGATTATTCAAGCCCAGAATTCCTCTAGACACCCAAATACCCATCCTTGCCACCACTGACCTCTCTACAACCAGCCTCAAACTGGTGAGAGTCACCATCCTTACCACTTTCATCCTCGTGCATGCAGCAACCTTGACCAATCCTAGAACCAAAAACCAGCAGGCAACGAGCCCAGAGAATTTACTCTGGACACCCACCTCGTCCTCTGTCTTCAACTCGAGACTCTCTTCTCGAACTCAAATCGACTCCCAAGTACCACCATTATCGTGTTCATCGCCTCTGAACACCCTCAAACCCAGAAATCGACGAACGAAGAAGGAACCAAGCTCTGCCATTTTTCCCGGCGAGCTTCGATCGGACGACCACCACGATTCCGACCTCGATTCAACCTAAGACCACCACGAATCGACTCCTGGAAGTCCTGGGATTCGAACCCAGGCTTTGCATGCCCAGTTCGAACTCGAAATCGTCGATCGCCATTTTTGGCCGTGAAGCTCGGGGCCGATTTCGGCCGTCTCCGGCCATATCTTTGGCCTCATTCTAGGTAAATCAAACTCCCCTCGTTGCAAGCTTCATTTTGACATAAGATTTGTAAAAAATGGCGTTGATCCGAGCTTCTGTGAAAAAATTCCAGATTCCGGCGAAAAATCCCAGATTCCGGCGCCGGCGAGCGGCGGACGGCGGCGGCGTCCGGCGGCCGGAGATTGCAGCGGTGTGACGTCACCGAGCCGGTTCGTGACGTCAGCGAACCCCGGTCCAACCCGGTCCAACCCGGTTCAACCCGGTCCGAACCGGGGAATATTCCAGAAGGTATATTCCTTCATCTTTGACGCCGTCAAGGAATATTCCCTAACGGCGACGGAATATTCCGTAACGCCGTTAGAGAATATTCCGTTAACTAAACAGAATATTCCGTTAAAGTTAACGGCACGCCGTTAACTTTAACGGCGACTGCACAGTCGCGCGTGGGCGCGCGTGCGAGCGCGTGCTGGCGCGTGAGCGCGCGTGCTGGCGCGTGAGCGCGCGTGAGCGCGCGTGTGGGCGCGTGACGGCGCGTGACGGCGCGTGGGCGCGCGTGACGGCGCGTGCTGCCTTGTGGCAGCGCGTGGCGGCGCACGGCGGCGCGTGAACCCATTTTCCGACCAATTCTTGTTCCGTTTCGAGCAAACAAAGGCGATTTCAAGTCTTTTTCATTACTTTAATTGAATTAGACTTGTTAAATGATTAGTTTAGTAAATTCTCATATAGGTGAGACCTATCCGGAGGAGCAACGAGCTCAAGCACACTACGGGGGCTACGATCCTACTACGTATCAGTGAGTGGGCCTAGTACTTACCTTTTTAGAGTATTATAAATTGTTTTATGGTATTTTTGAAATATATATATGTGTGTGGCATGCCTACTTTATGAAATTAGACTTATTTTGTGATAAACCTTACTTGTTGATTATTGATTTATGATTTGGGTTTTATGATGAAACTTGGCATGCATACACATGATTTTAATTGTATTACTTAGTTCACATTATGCACGGTGTTAGCACTGTCCGGGCCAGGACCAGCTTCACGTGATCGTTCACACCCGCACCATTACGCTCGACATGGATCCATGATTAGGTGCCAGCCTGTTCTAGATTGCCTTTGGCGGCTAGACTTGTTGTGACGCACACTTTGTGCCAGCCTTCACGTGTATGTAGTGCTAGAGCGTAGTTATATTAAACACCCAGCCTGTCATGTAGCTACTTTCTATATGACTTGTTGCATATTTCCATGTGATAAGTAATGTTGATTTTCACTGTGATAAATGATTTATACCCGTATCCTTGTGGGCGTTGGCCCGTTTACTTATGTTAGAGACTTAATTTATTAGTAAATATTTTGGCAAATCTACGGGTTTTACAGTGAGGGGTTATAACTAAAGTTTTGGAAACGTTTTACTTAGAAAATCGATATTGGCCCACTCACCCTTGTTTTTCGCCCCTCCAGGACTTAGACTTTAGTTGACGACGATTCGGTGGTGGCAGCTGCTGGTAGCTTGATTTCTTTCTGCAGTGTATGTTAATTTCCTTTGTTGTGTGTTTTATCCATCCTACGGATGGGAATAATTTCCTTTACTGCACCTAGCTCTGACACTATGTAATAATGGGTTTTACCCACATTACACTTCCGTATTTTTCGTTAAACTCTGATTTAATCTTGCTTATTATTTCTAATTCCTTAATTAATCTTCCTATGACTTCGTCACTCCTACGGAGTGGTCGGTCAGCACGCCTTGAGATCCGGGTCCACGTGGCTATACGGGTCGGGGTGTGTCATTATCCTCATGTCAGGACCAGCCAAAAATATTATTTAACTGAGGTTATTAGTTTATTCCGTATTAAATTATCAAGGTTCTACTATAGTTAAAACTAGAAAAAAAAAATACATAGGTGTTTTCGGAGAAAAATATTTAAACCAATATGTGAGTTGGAACTTGGAAGAGCATTTGTCCAAAACAAATTGGTTTAAAGAAAGAATTTTATTCTTTTGATGAAAAGCATGTCGTGATTACTTCTTTTAAATTCCTCATTTAGCTTGCAATTTGGGAATCGCAAAGCTTAAGGGTCTGTTCGTTAATATTTTGCAAAACATTTTTCGAAAACAAACTCAGAAAACAATATTTAGTCTAAGTTCTGTAGAACATCAAATTGATGTTTCCTATGTTTTTCAAGAACTGTTTTCAAAATAATAGAAAATAAAAAATATATTATAAAACAAAACTAGAATTTTAAGAAAAAAATAAAATCATGTATGCCACCACTACAGTCACCATTGCCGCCACCACCATCACTGTCTCACCATCATCATCACCACCATCTTTGACACCACCACCTCCCACCCCCATCGTCCCACTACCATATTCTCCACCGTCATCACCCTCGCCACCTTGGCCACCACCACCTCCACTTTCATTATGACCACTACCACCACCTGCACCTCTGCCGCCATCATCGCCGCCACCACTAACACCACCGCCGCTGCCACCATCACCACCACCTCCCACCACCATCACCACATTCTCCACCCCATTACCCTCACCATAGCCACCACCACCTCTCAACCACCATTTTCACAACCATTGTTAACACAACCATCTTCTATCACCATCGCAACTGCTGTCGCCACCACCACCACCGCCACCTGATTTTGATATATATTGTACCAGACACATTTTCATTGTTTTCATTCTTAAAAATCATTCTTGGATTAAACTAACAGACGCGTTCTCAAATCATAAAAATGTAAAATCCTATTTGTCGTTTTCGTTTTACAAAACAGTTCTTCAAAAATCATTTGTAAAATGTTACTAGACGGGCCCTAAGATACTAACATTAATAAGTGTTTTTATTCTTTAAACTTGTAGTTGCAATGGTTCAATGCATTATTCCTGTTGTTAACTTCTTGTTGCTTGCAACCTTCTTTACTATACAAAACTAGGGAAGGGTTAAAAATAATACAGAATTTAGACGCATGAATAATATTCTTAATCACCTAAATTACACACTCTTGATCCGGTTCATTCCATCAAGATATATATTGTATTATCACTAGTGTAATTATCATATGACCAAGTCTCAAGAACTTGATTAATTTTGTGAGAATCTTTGAATCTACTATAAAAAAACATGTTAGAACAAACATTGGCTACCAAACCAAAACGAACTTGTTTCAATTTACATTGCTTTCTCGGTATTTAATTGGACCCCATGCAGACAAGTTTGTGCAACTTTTTTCATAGCTTTCCGTTCCTGTCAATATCAAAGAGGCCACAAAACCGCGTTATTATAAATTTCCAAGAACGTGCCAAGTCATTGTGCAGAAATGGAAGAATAGTGAAACAAAACATGAATTTATTGGGTCCCTCCAAATGTTGTGTTTTTCTTGTTCCGCAGTGCCCCCAATTCTTTTTTTTTTTATCTAGATGCAAACCGTGTTGGTTGTTTCATTGTGAGCTCATGTTTTTCGTTTCAGCTTTTTTAGATAAATTTGCAGACGTGGGCGTGATTACATCGGCTGTAGCAAATGTGCTTCTCTTCATAAATCCGAGTTCAAAATTATATACTTCAGGTTTAAAGTAAAATATTGTTGGTATAAAATAAAATAAAAATTAATTGTTTTATTGGTTTTTTGGGTTGGAAATTGTTTGTAGAGAAGAACTTACATGGAACGAGTTCATCGTCACGTAGCGTTCCTTATCTAATAATGTATTGTCATGTGTAAGTTTTTCTTCACATAACAATGTGTTATTGAATCAGAAGACCACATAATAGTGAATTCATTTCATATAAGTTGCTCTACTGTTTGTGGGATTGAAATTAAACCAAGTGAAAAAAGGCAAAATATTATAATGATGTGAGATGTGAACCCGACATATCCCCACTGGACATGCTTCCTTCCCACTCGGTTTCAAGGACTCGGTCAGAGTGTTCAAGGGGTTCGTCCTATAGCCTAACACTTTCATTTATAGGAGATTCAAGTATCCAAATCCATTGATTCGATCTTTAATTATCTTTTCAATTATCAAAAGAGAAATAGGGATCAACCAACTAGATTCATTATTGATCCATACAGTCAATGTCTTAGTAAGAAAATGCGCTGAACGGTTGTAAGTGTTGGAGTTTTGAGACTTTGTCTCACATTGGGACCAAGTTTCCAATACTCTTTATATATCTTTTGTCTTCCACAATAGTAGTTAGAACTTGGGTCATTTGGAATGAGAATTGACGTTTGGGCCTCAAATTATGTGGATTAGACTTGATGATTATACCATAATAATAATATTAATTAATATTAATTAATCAAGATAAGGGCCTTGGGGCACTTGGGGCCTAAGAATTAAAATTAATCTGATCAATTAGTTTTAATTTTTGAATTAAGTTTTTTAATTAATTTTAATTAAAAACGTTTTGATTAATAGACACAACTCTTTGGAGAGTTGTATAGCTTCATATACATCCAAAAGGTGTTTGAAGAGATATGAAATAGCCTATATAATTGGAGTTCTCAGTTCCATCTGGAGATCATCTTTTTCCTTCCTCCTTATCTTCTGTACGAAATTCCCAGAGAGTAAACACACAAACACAATTCGCTAGAATTCTATAATCTAGTGCGGGTTGTAGAATTAGGTAGTTGTAAAATTAGGTAGTTGTATCCTGGTCGAGCATACGTTGTAGAACCACAAGCACAGAAGTGGGACGGAATTACTGTTCGAAGGACATAGCTTTTACGCTATCCTCTACCTGTGATCAATCAAGTTAGTATCAATTTAATTTTCTGTATTTGTTCTTGTTATTTCATTCTGTGTAAGCAAGTATTTTTTATCAATAAAGTATTTCAAGATTTTGTTATTTTTATCTATTTCTGAATTGTTCTCTTACAATAAAATCGAGCAATAAATTAATAAAGGACAATACTTGAATCCATCTTACGAGTGCAACTTCTTAGTCACCCAAATTTTGATTAGCAAAATAAAAACCAAGCAATAGTAATCCAATGTCGTCTAGCAACCTGTACACTTTTATTTGCACAAATCTAGTTGGAAAATGCAATTATAATTTTATGGGTTGACTAATATGCTCTTTTGAAGTTGTTAATTTCCTTGTGCTATCCTTCTAAAATAAATACGGCGGGCGTACCTTGCTACATTTAGAATATATTGACAAAGTCATGTTTCCCCATGCCTAACAAAAAGTACTCATCTAATCTAATCAAAGAGCAACGCGCTAATTGAATAAAATTCTACAAAGGAACAATTTCGAGAGACTAATGCTATTTAGTAATTACTTCTTATTAATTTTAAAATTTATTAAGGATTAACGTCATAAATCTCTTATCTCTGTCTTAATTATATTTAGCCATATTATTTTCATTATGTGTCACAGACTAGAAATCAAGGAAGTACATTTCCAACTAGATATTATTAGTTTTTATTTTTACAATCATTTACAACTAGATTACATATGCTTAACTAATCATGTAAATATAATCATTATAAAACTAAAACGTTTCAATCAGCCAATTATTTTTTGCCAAAAAATAAGCTGATATTATTGATAATCAAATCCGAACTGATACATTGGCGTCATCGGCTAAAATATTAAAAAGCCAAATAGGCTCAAAACGGTCTCATGAATAACTACTACTCTCCCTAGCTAGCGACAAAGGCAGCAATGGCATGCGCCGCCATGTTACACGATCCAGGCACAAAACGAAAAGAAACAGCATGCAAATATGAAGCAAGAAACCTGATATCATGGACAATTCCCTCCACAGCAATATCAGTAATCTCTCCTCAATTAATCATATCAATCACCATCTTCGCATCAGGCTCCACTTCCACACGCAGCAGACGTTGCTCTGTACACATCCCAAGACCTGCGCGCACAGCCTCCGCCTCTTCCATTAAACTAGAGCAGCAAGGAAGACCTCCTACCCCGCCCGCAGTGATGAAAACTCCAAACTCGTTTCAATCCGCCAATTGGTTTCATATTTTCTCTTTCTCTTGTAGGTATTTCAATTTTCATAAATAGTGAATAATTGAAGTCAATTGATGCTAATTAGGTTTAATACATTAAAAAACCAAAACATTTCATTAACATTTAATTAAGTCAGTTGATGGAATTTCGAACAGGTGAACACCTTTAGGCTTGTAAGTTGTATCACCTATTGCCTATTATCGTGATCTTGGATTAATTAGTTAATATCCACTTTTGCTTCAATTTTGATTTTTTGAATCAAATGAAAATTTCATTCAAAGTTCAAGAGGGTCGGTAAATCAATAGCATATTTAATACAAGGCCTCCTCTAGTCACCAATTATAAAGGGCCAATACAGATTTGTATCTAAAAAGACAACAAACTTGGTTATATCAAGGACATGAATGATGTTGAGGTTCTACTATAAAATTAATTGGCAATATGAGGAATAGTCCAACTTATTTATAAGTTCATGCAAGATCCGTCCTCCCATCAATGTGGGATTCATTCTCAACACGTTATTTCACGTGTAGCGAATTTTCAAGTCTAACACGTGGACAACACAAATAGGATGACGTGGAGCATGTGTGGCTGTTGAGCTTCACACGCAGGACAACTTGCTCTGATACCATGAAAGAAATTGAGGTTACTATAGAATCAATTGGTAATACGGGGAATAGTTCAACTTACTTTTAAGCTCATAGAAGGTCCTTTCATTCTCAACAGCACCATCATCAATATACAAAAAGTTAAAATTACAATCTCTTTAGGCGTCTAAAACTTTGGACTCAGTAAGAATCGAACTTAAAAACAGAAGACTTAAAAGGAAAACTCTCATAATGAACAACTTCGGCTTAACCATCTCTTGTTATTTTGACTCAAATGGAGCCGATGTACAAATCCTAGCACCCCATAAGGTCGCTTAGATTCACAAAGCCCAGCTAATGCTGTTCGGATCGGGTCCAAAATACACCATCACAAAAAATTAAGGCAACTTACTCAGTCCAACCATCATAAGGTCAGATTCCGCTAATAGCTTGCTAGATTTGATCGCTGCCTAAAGTGTTAAAAGTGTCGATCCAACATTGTACTTTGAATTTCGAATCAAACGACTACCATAAGGTTAGGGGTGAGCTAGTTGAGCCGAAGAGGATGGCGATGGTAGAACCGGAGAGACTATAAAACAACTTAGATTCGGCTTAAACCACTGCTATCTAAGAGCACTTCCATCCGTGCTTGAAAGGCAAGGGCATGGGCAACAATTTTGCCTTTGAAGTCCAAAAAACACCTCTATCCGTTTACAATTTGAAGGGCAAGTGATGGGCTCCACCATGTCCTGCCAATTGCCCTACCAAGTCTTGCCCTCCTTCATGCCAACATGCATCCTGACATCAACCACTACTTTTGTTACCATTGTGCCACATGACACAACCTGGTGTGTTTGATTCAACAATAAAAAAATGAATGGTCAGGATTAGTCCGACAATTGAAAATTTAAAAAAAAAAAGAAAAAAATTTGTTTTTTTTTATTCTATAAATACCCAACCATATTCTTCATTCCCACAACTACAACTCAATATTTATTTTTCCTACAATCTTATTAAAAATCTGAGCGGATATTATTAATGGATAATGATACGTGTAGTGACGATAGTGGTTGAAAATGACACGTGGCGGATAATGCCATCAAAGCATAAAAAAAAAAAAAAAACATATTTTCCTTTGCCCGTGCCCTTGTCCTTGCCCTTGCCCTTATCCTTGCCCTCCCTCATCGGGTGAAGTTGCACAAAAGCAAATACTGTTTTAGAAGAACAATCACTTGCCCTTTCCTTTACCGTCCTCTGACGGGTAGAAATGCTCTAATCGTGTCGTAGGAGCGATTTTCCCTTCTTAACCACCAAGGCGCCAAACCCTGCCACCTAATTTTTTCTTTGCAAGCCCTCAACATTACAAGGAAGATGATATTTTCATCAAAAGCACATTTGATTAAAGTTAGTTTGATATGAAGATAGCACTTATTTTGGCTAAAGGGTTTGGCAAGTTATCATGTTTATTGGTCATGAAGAAAGACCAAAGTTTAGTGGTAGGTGGATAAGTGGTACCCAAGAAACAATTTGAATGAAGAATTACCTGATAAATTGGGCATTGTTTTGGGCTTTTTGACCCCCTACGTAGGCCTATTCTTGGGCCTTGGGCTAGGTACTGAGAATTTTAATCCAAATTTTATAAGCCTCTCTTAATTCAAAGTTTCAATTAGGATGACTACTCAAAACCATTGCTATACATTGATATCAGATTACAAATACTTATTCACACTCCTACTTTGTCATCATACACTTCAAATTCTATATTTAAACTACCCGCAGAAGGAGTACAAGTTGACATTCTGTGAATGAAAATGACATTGTCCATAAACAAAAAAAAGCTGTGTTAATTAATTTATCAGGTAATTCTTCATTCAAAAGTGTTTCTTGGGCCCTAAGATATCCCACTTACCTACTTACCCCACCCAAGTGCCATCCAAGTCGAGATACTAAATTTTTCAATAACTTGTGTTTAGTGGTGAATAATATATTGCAAAAAGATTTCTTACAAGTCAAAAAGTGGTAGTTTCATCTTCTGGGGACTAATAATTTCCAAGTAAGTTATTGGGTTAGCTCAAGTAACGAGGGGGATTTGGGCATGTGGAAAGTTGTTTATATAAAAAATTAAGGAAGTTTGTAGAAATTTAAATGAAGATAAGCTACTTTTTTATTGTCAATTGAATTAATTTTAGGGTGACACCTCAACTTTTTTTTATGATATCAAAACATATTAGTTTACAAGTCTTCACATTACACGATATGTATTTTTCAAGTATTTGACTCAACTGTTAAAATGTGTGAGATATGTGTAGAAACGTCCAACATTAAAAAGTTAAGAAATCTTGTATAACTTTATAATGTAGTTTAGATTCTAGATTGGAACCCCGACCTCCTTTGTGAGGGAGGGCTAATCCACTAGATTAGATTTCACCCTAGCAAAATCAGATTTGGGGATAAAAGTGGTAAGAGAAATATGGATGGGTGTTGTGGTCAGAAAGTGGACAGTGCCTAATTGAGATGTGTCATATGTAACTTTACTTTTTGGACATATATAAGACACCACAAAATCCAAAATAACATTGAAGATAACCAGATAAAGGACCCCATCAACACAGTCGAGCAAGCAGCTGCTTGCATTCATGTTGCATGTTCGTTTGTGCCGTTAATTACAAATTGCACGTACAAAATTGTGACCCTTGTCTCCCTGATCTTGAATGAATGAGTACTACTCTTTGATAAAAGATTTGTGTTCGTTATTGATGCTCATGGTTCTCACAGAAATGAAGTGCATGCATGCATTTCCGTTCATCCTGCATTGCCAATTTTGCTTACATGTTTCATGTATTTGTAGACTAATAGTTGGTCGTATACATTTGTTGTATGTAAGAATGTTAGCGATAAGGATCGGGTGAAAATAGTAATCCATAAGTAAATGAAGTTCATTATGTATTCTATTTAATCAAATGCCAAGATGAATGAATTGTAGATATAAACATATGAATAATTTACAAGACTCTAGGGTATTGAGTGCTCTGTCACTTAGATCAACTCCAACGACTGTTGCATCGCCCATAAACATGACAAGAGATAGACTTTCAAACGGATTTTTCTTTTCTTTGGTTGGGAAGGAGGGTGGTTGGAGAGTTTGAACTTTGAAGTTGCATGGATAAATAATTTGAATGAAACCCCAAAATTCAAGGAGGGGAAGATAGAGACCAATCATCTGTTTAAATAGGGCCAAACCATTAATGCCAAGTACATGGCTATAGAAGCTCAAAGATCTTTCATTGAATCATTCTCCAATGTCGTCTTTGTATATGCAGTAGAGAGAGAGAGAGAGAGAGAGAGAGAGAGAGAGAGAGGGTAAGTAGTCTCAATTCAATAAATTAGCCAGATAGGTAAGCTACAACTACCTCGCCTTGTGACACAGAGGTAGGAGTTAAAAACGAAAAATAAAGATAAAACTAAAGAAAAAAATTAAGGGGAAATTAAATTTTCTTTAGCCTAACCTAATTATTGCCTAGCTAGTGACAAGGGAAAAATCATCAGGAGTTGTTGTATCTGTTATTGGTCGTCTTAAGCTCTGTTCTTCTTCTACTTGCAAATACTTCTCCATGTCTCATTAACCAGAACCTCTCTATTTCTTCTGCTTTCCGGCCTGGAATCCTCCCAGCTATAAGAGCCCACCTGAGCTATATACAAGTCTAGTTAGAACCCATTCTGCAAAAGCACTTTTATATTATTTTGCACTAGTTAAGACCAAAATAAGAGAACAATGAATGTATATGATTCTTGCACTTACACACTGTAATAATAAGAGAATTATATATATATATATGGTTCTTAATCTCTTAAAAGTTACTATATATTATTGTAAAAATTGGCCGAAAGTACTTCTATCTACTTTATTGAAAGAAGCTCAAAGTTTGAATATTCTTTCTCTAATAAAATAAGATGTTACATAACAAATATTTTGAAATGACTATTAAACCCAATTGTTTTTAAGAGTTCTTTCGAACGATATAAATATGCATGGATTCTCTAGAGGCGAGAAGCAACTTAGTCTTGGAGGGGCATGTGCCTCTCTTGACCTATAGTTATTTTCCATACACTTTTAATTAAATTGGTGGTCGCGTAGTATCAACCATGTTAGTGCTCCTCTCTAACCCTAGGATGGAGGGAGATCACCTTCTAACCAAGATTTCTCCCCCCACCCATAGTTTTTTTTTGCAAAATCTGCGAAAAAGTAGGGTTCTAACTTCTAAAGCATTTTCTTTAGCGTTATGGATATAAGAGAACAAATTTTCAACTTTTGTCAACAAGGAAGTATATTTGAACTGATGACCTCTTAAGATTTAAAAAAAAAAATCACTAGTTAGATTGATGATACTAGTAAACTAATATATGGTGAAAAAAACATTAATTATGATGGTGGTGGTTGCCGTTGAAGTACTTTGGTTTTAAAAAACACTTGCCATTGCCACCAAACCATGGAACAAAACTTTTGTCAAAAATTCTTAAAATGTGAAGGCTGCAGTCATCACAATCGCAATCACATACATGATCAAGAACTATAAAACACTGCGTACTACTAGGTCAAGCTAGTGACCACATTTCAATAACTAAAATGCTCTGCTTTTCATATATTTTTTGCCTAAAAAGGAAAAGTAAAACAAGACTTTTTGAAGGCGAAAGTCAGAACGAAGAAAAAATGGCACATTTGTAATTACCTGTCTCCGACGAGCTTATACATTCTGCAAATGAGATCTTCTTCTTGTTCAGTCATGTTTATGAACTCCCACTCAATACTGCTCACCTCTGCAAAATATATTTTACATGCAACGCGCAGAAAAACGGAGACTTTAGATATTGGAAATAACCAAGAATGTATCAAATAACAATGGTGTAGCATGGTAACAAATTAGTAGAAAAAATCAAAGAAATTAAACCAAAGTTTGCTTCTTATTTACTTTTTTCAAAAGAAAAAATTATCCAAAGAGAGTGAAATTTGAACAAAAAGAAAAAATGGAGAGAACCCATTAAAGATTGAACAAAAAGATGAGAACCCAGAAAGTTATTTTTGGGAAAGAGAGAGAGTTGGATGGTTTGCCTTCAGAGCAAGAAGTGCTAGCCTTGGCTTGTTTTCTGCGGCGTCTGTCCATGGCTTCTTTCTTCTTCTTCTTATTTTATTTTTTTTCAAAAAGTTGGTGGTAGTGAATTTGAGAGAATTTTAGACTGAACAGAGGGAGAGGAACCCAAGTAAAATTTGATGAGGGATAAAACTAAGAAAAAGATTGGATTTAAATAGTTTCCCTAGAGGGATTTCAGGAAAAACAGATTGATGGGTTTTTAAGGAGCTTATTTTTTCAAAAAAATGTTTCATTGAGAGAGGAGCTTGAACGCTTTGGGGAAGAACGGCACTGGAAATATGGAATGGCAGGTCCAACCAAACAAACTAAATAAAATTCTGTTGACTTGTAGTTGTCCCCGTAGGCATAAGTTTTCGAGGTCAAAGGGTTGTTGATTCCACACTTTGTAAAATTGCATAAATACCCTTTAATTTGTAGGTGTAAATTTGTCTTCTGATGTAAGGTTGGGGCTTCATGTGTATTTTCACCAAGGGGATTTTTGATGTATCCACTTGTACAAGGTGATGTGTCACACTCCCAACCTAACTAGTGCTGCATAATTCCCTAGGATGAAACATGAGTGGCCAGATAATTGGAATATAATCACCATTAACTAATTAATTAAATCCTTCAGGTATTAGTAGTACTGTGGATATCATTAATTAACACATAAATCGATGTGGCTCTTGATTAGCACCATATCTAGTTAATCAACTACTAAATTTCTAGTGAAGCTGTCATGACAACTAGTTATTGATATTGACTGACACGCAAAATACCTATAAGAGCAAAAAGACTACTTGCTAGAAAAGCCTATCACAAAGAGAAAATGTGCTCCCTGGGTTTGTATTTCGTTTTGGTGATTGATCACATGATGTGTGTCGTAGTTTGTTTCTTTTTATTTTACATTCATATGTTGTTGAGTTTGTATTTTGTTTTGGTATTTTTGTCAATAAGTGCACATATCGTGAGGTTTTTTATATGTCACTCCAACTGAGTGTTTTAATTTTGTACTTGTGTGTTATTGGCTACTTCTGAATCTACTTCGTTGTTGATGGGGTTGAGCACATAATTCCTATTGGTACTGACACCAATTGCTTCTTTCCTAGTTTCTTTTAGGAGCCGGCGATGTTAGTATTCAAAGAGTATTATCCAGTTAGCTATGTTATGAGTTTTGTACGCATAATCTCTCAGATGTCAATTCGTCAAGTGATTGAATTTCTAGTCAGGAATAGAGTTGTGTTGACTTTAGAGTGCCGACTTAGCCTAGCGAGTTTGGTGATTGATGATTTTAGAACTTGGTTGCGTTCCTTTGCTTCTTCTCGAATTCGTTATACCCACAAATCCACCATTATGGTACTACTAATTTGGCCAAATCGGCCTTGTCTAATACATAAGTTGAAGCCCTTTGATTTGAGGACCTCCCAAATTTATCCTCAGTGTCCTCTTTGAAATTTGTATTATAAATGTTATAATACAACTACTATCATTTTGCTTAAAAAAAAATTTTCTATCATCGATATATATCATAATATGCTTATCTCATTCATCATGTAAATCAGTCACATAATAAATAAATTAAATACAAAGTTGTAGATACTAGCTGACACCTAAAAAGTAAGACCTACAACAACAACATCCATGCTATTTGAATAGACTGTTTTAATCAACTTTGTTTGTGTAAAAAATGAAAAAAATTTGGATGGTACGAAGTATTCAATAGTTCGGCTATTGCATGGCTTCAAATTAATTTACAGTTAATTTTAAATAAATCTTGAATCATTAAATGATCAGACCATTAAATGATACGTACCACTCAAGTTTGACCTGTAAATAATCTCTTTATTTCTTCTTCCTTTTTTCTTCCGAATGTTAATCCGTCAAATGGCTATAGGCATTGTAAGTTGTACTCATTTTTTATCCTAGTCAAAAGGAGGATGGTGGTTGGCTACTTTTTTGTTAAAACTTATACAAAAATTCTTGAGTGCTCCGGAGTACTCCGTACCCTAAAATATGCAAGAAAGACTCAAACTTATAATCTACCTTGTTTGTAATGCTTTTTTGAGTAGTTGATATACATATATATATATATATATATATATTAAAAGTAGTGTTTTTTTACTTAAACTCTACTTTTTCACCCATTGATTTAGTCACGCCCCCCTTTTTGCTTCTTTCTTCCTACTAGTTGACACACTGGAATGGGGAGCAAAATAATGCATGAATCATGATAAAACATTTCAGAGGGGTAAGACCAAAAAAATTATGTCTTTCTTGTTTGTTCTATTTGGTCAAGACCATCACTTTCAAGAATTAACCATACAAAATTATGAATTTAATCAACAAGATTTGATTCTGAATGCTGGTCATCATATCAGTCCAAAAGGAAAACATCAAAAGTGTATCCAGTAAACTGCAAATGCATTGTTGTTTTCACTCTTCATATGGGACTTGATTAATTGGAAGGGATTTTAGATTTTACCCAAAAGTTGAAATTTGTTAGGGAAGTTGATAAAAATATAAACCCTAAGGTTTGTGCATGACTTTGTAAAATTTATACATTATTAGGATAGGACGTAGACCATACACAAAACTATATACATTCCTAAATGTCTTAATTAAAGTTAAAGGAACCTTTAACCTAGACCTAGAGAAGGAGAAGATTCCTGCATGGATGAATGTTTGGTAGGACAATTAGAAAGGTCAAAACAGGAGAGGAAAAAGCCGAATTAACTTTTAAGATTATGTCTTATTCTTTCGATTTTATGCTGGATCTTTGTGCAAAGAAGAACATAAATATAAAACATTTGACAGCTTTTGCAAAGCTTAATTTAATACCTTTATGAGCCTTTTGAAGTTAAAAAAAGTTCTTGAAGTAGGTTTCTTGATGCATTTTCTTGTTCTTGTTTCGAGCTCAGATCTTGGTGTTTGTTTCTAAACCTAGCTAACTGACACCGACATGTTTTTTCATCTAATCACAACTTCATATGTAAATTAGTGGATAACTCCAGAAGTAAATCATTGAAAAATAAGATTGGATTGCAAAGTAAAAGATAAGTACCAGAGAATGCCAAATGCAAGTACACAAGTGGATATACAATATTTGATAAAAACAAAAATGCACAGAAGAACATATCTCTTCCCTAAACTTCATTTGTGAAAACAAAAATTCTTAGGTGCTGCGGAGTACCCGATACTCTGAATATTTAAACAGTTAAATTTTGATTTTTATATGTTTAAACAAAGATTTAACGATTAAAATACTTGGGGTACCAGGTACCCCGCAGTACCCAAGAAAGTCCCGAGTATACTCTTGCAATCAAACAATAATACGATGCTACGATATCACCATTGTATTGCTGATGGCTTTCTCAAGATTTTGGCAATTATATTCACACTTTTTAGCGTGCTCGATCTGAAAAGTTATGTGTGTAAGACCTTAGATTCGGAGTAGGCTACAGTGCTCGCAAGCATTGAATGCTCACACCGATCTCACCATTAAAAGGAGGGTGCGATGGGTGTAAGCATTCAATGCTTGCGAGCACTGTAGCCAGTCCCCTTAGATTCATCCCAAAGAAGAATTAATCTCCATATAAGTTATCTGTATAGGAGCTATGTAAAAAATGAAGGACGAAGATAAAAATAAAACTAAAATTTATCTTATATGGTGTGTTTTGTTTTAAATTGTTAGATCATTATAATGGTTAAAATGAAGTGAGATGTAGAAAAAAATATAGAAGCTAAATACAGAAGTTCGCGATTAAATATTTTTTCTACACGGAACGTATTATAATGTTTTTGGGCAGTGTTTAAAAATACTTTGGTTGTGTTGTGTGCAGCCTGACAACCACATTCATTATTAAGTTTGATATATAGATCGAGAATAAAAGAATGTCGGATTCTCTAACACCAAACTCATATATATGTCAAGTTGAATTACATAATTGATTTATAGGACCTAATTAATCAGCCCAAGACTTGATTGATATGATCTTATATATATAAATATCATCGGGTTGATATATTAATGTTGTCTGCACAACTAGAAAATTAGTTTTGACTTTGGGTTTTGGGCAAGCAGAATGGTGGATGGAAAAGAGAGGAATGCATGTTTTGCTCTAGCATCTAGGATTATGTATCTGTCATTGTTGTAAGGCCTCCAATTTGTAGTTTGTGGTGATATACTTTTATATAGACTTGGTCACTTGGAAGAATGAAATCACTGGTTTGGATTGTGAAGGACAATCTTTTGCCTTGTTCTTCTGTCTTCATCTTTTTTTCCTCGAATTCGTTCTTTACAAGATGCTTTCTGTTGGCATAGTTTAGCTCGATTGATACAAGTCATGACGTGTTAGTCTCACATCTAATCAGAATACAACAACAATGTAAAGTTTAAACAATGCTAATGTGGAACTTGCACATCATGACTTGTATTGAGCCAACTACACCAATAGTTATTTGACAATTAAAATATAAATCAGAGTTGGAATTTGAACGTGATTCTAGAGAAAAGTGCTTAATTATAGAGAAATGAGACAAAATTGTATTTAAAATATTAGTGATAGGGAAAGACATTTTTATGACATTAACCTCGTGAAACAAAGGACCAATTGGACCACAACCTAGCAGCCGGGGCTATAAGATTCAAGAGGGAAAACAAAATTCTGTTTAGGGATAGAAATTAATTGGAAGCTATGTAGTTGCTTTAGTAATAAAGAAAATTATTGATTGCGTTTTAAGGAAGAAATGATGTATTGTGACATAATGGGGAACATAATACTATGACACACCCCACCCTCGATACCCACGTGGATACCGAGTTTGGGCATGCTGGCCGACACTCGTAAGTGACGAAACCATTATATGCATGACAACACTTAGCTTAAGCAAATTAAACTGTCATAAAATTTGCGAAAATTAATGCCAATATGCACAAGGTTCAGAGCGTACTAATTTGAATCAGCAGAAACAAAATATTAAATCAAGTTCCTAGAATTTCTATCCATAACAGGGATGGATATTATTAAAGAAACTGAACAAGAATAATAAATCCCTACATGGTCGGGGATAGAATCAGAGTTGCCACTCGTATGCCTCAACTGCACTAGAGCTCTATCACTAGGTCCTGAAGGGGGCGCAAAAACAAAGGTGTGAGTGGACGAAAAATAAAAGTTTTCGAAATACCTTTCTCTTTTCAACATAGTAACCCCCTATTTGAAATCCAGTATATTTGTAAAATCATACTATCGTAGTATGTGTCAAATCGTACTATAATATATGTATAGCTGAAAGTAAATCTCAACGTGAAATCTATATATAATAATTCATATTTTTCATAAGTCATTTCATCATATAAATATCAATAGTATAAATAGGAAAACCAACACAGGGTATATGTGCAATCACCCATGTACGTGTTGAGGAACAGCCTCTCAATCCCCGTACAAGCACTTTACGTTATCAATCAATTTGTACTCCTAGTACCACACACATGTAAGCACTTGCGCAATAGCGCACCACACCCGAGTCCTTACATAGTGGGGCCTTTTCCCCAAAAATAAACATAAACGTAAGACAAGCTTGCACTAAGGTATTTACCGGACAATACCCCTGGAGTACAGTGCGTGTGACCCAAACATGTGAGACTTGTCCTACGGCCGTGAGACGGTACTACAACGTAGTGAAAGCATACCAAGTGTGTTTGAAAACATATATATATACATCATGTGTAAAAGTGAAGAATATCATATACTTCATAATTTCCCAAATGTTCAAACATTGTATAATCGAATATATTCATGCATAGAAGTCATATATTAAATACCAATATACTTATGCATAATCGAAAAACATAGTTTAAACCATTTCATATATTAAATCCATATATATTCATGCCCCAAAAATCATTTAAAATAATAATTATATCAAGCCATAATTAATTCAAAGCATGAAAATCATTTAATAAAACAAAAGTCCACTCACCAGTGCTCGGGAGTGAAATCTCCCTCGGTGTTGCCCTCCTCGAAGCGTGGAGCCGAAGAATTACCTATTTAATATTAAGGAAAGTGTTAAAACCTCCCTAATATAAATTAATATAACCCTTCTAGATAAAGAACCCAAAAATAATACTATTTTAGCAAAAACGGGCTCGAAAAACGATTTTCGGGCCCGAAAACCTTGCCGCCGCCGTCCACCGCCGTCGGTGACGCCATGCGCCACCGCATGCGCCGCCACGCACCGGAAGGAGCCTTCACGCGCCGGGCACGTGCTGGCACGTGTCGCCACGCGCTGGCTCGCACCTGTTGACGTCATCCCACGTTCATGATGACGTCAGCCACGCACCTGCTGACATCAACGCCGTTAAAGTCAACAGCGTCAGCCAAACTTAATGGAATATACCTTTTATGACGAAATATTCTGACGCCGTCAGGAATATTCTGTTACCGTGACAGAATATTCTTTCACCCTTAACCTCTCGCCAGTTGCCGGAGCCGCCTGCGCCGCCGTCCTCCACTGCCTGGTTCGCCGGAATTTCTGGAAAAATACCGATTTAATCCCAAAAATTCATAACTCCGTCATTCCTTGGCCAAAATCAACGTGCCATATATCAAAATGAAGGTATTGACGAGTAGAATATTTTCATACCAATTTGGGGCCAGAAAAATGGTCGGCGATGGCCTGAAATTGGCCGGAAAGCTTCGGGAAACCCTAATTCTGTTCTCCTTCAAAACTGCACCAAATTCCACGTTCTTTATGTCGATTTGAACCTACTCAACGTAATAAAACCAATGGAAATGGTTTCGAGGCTTACCTAAGTCGGGATTGTACAGAAACTTGAATGGTAGTTTGCCGTTTTCGTTCCGGCGTCGGTTTGGCCAACTAGGCTCGAGTTTGGGGATTCTGAAATCACAGCATCGTCCAAAATGACGAGACGATCGTAATGGTAATGATCTTGAGTGACGGTTCGACGGTTTTGTGATTCGTCCAAAAGTTAGGGTTTTGGTGGTTTTGGGTGGTTTTGGCCGAGAGAGGGAGAGAGAGAGTGCAGGAACTGGGGGAATTGTGTTGCTGCACATCAGCTAACCCACAACCCAAAAACCAAAAACCCTAATTTCAACTTACGGTTTGGAAATTACTAAAATGCCCCTACACTTTAAAGTTCCGTAAAACGTTCGTTTTAACTTGAAATTGAGTTCCGCCTGTGTCCACGTGTTCGTATCGACGAGTACTACTTGAATATGCAAAGAAAATAATTTTAACATGTCGTCTCGAAAAGTCAACAAAAGTCAACATTGACCACTAGGGGTATTTTAGTAATTTCACATAAAATTTTGGGACGGGTTGTAACATACTATCTCCAACCTAAGGGTGGGGAATTCTAAAATATAGCCCCTTATTTTCAAATATTCATTTATACGTATGAGGTTAAGGTTAGACAGTTTTTTCCTCCAAAATTAAGGGACCTATAATTCCCACCACCAACTTTATAATTTGTTAAACTTTTATATTTCTTTAAGTTTTTTTGTTTGCTAACAATTTTGGAATTAGTTTTGTATAATCTATCTTGTTTTATTATTATGAACGTTTTGATGTAAAAAAATTCAAATTTCAATTTTTTTTTTTCGAATTGTCTATGGATTACACACAAATGGATTTAAATTTGACTTTTGGATCTAATTTGGATTAATTAATAATATTATTTTGACTGTTGGATTTAAATTTGAGTTGTGAGATCTTTTTATTACTGTTAAAATTGATTAACTTGGATTTAAAAAGTAACCCAAGAGGCGCGATAGTCAATGGATGGTAACGGTCATGAAATCACATCTGAACATTTTCGTCCTACTGTGTGCCACGCTACACTAGATCAGCCCAAGTAAATGGAACTGACATGCATGCCCTACTGTCTTCCATTTTCACATGGGTTTGCTGCCACAATGGGCCCTATTTTCCACCCAAAATCTTATCCATCCGGGGTGGATACAAGACCCAAATATCCACCCCTAATCTTAAAATCTTGTTTTTCACACCCCAAAAATACACCCCTTGGAGAAGAAATGGACCCAAATTATGGGATTTTTTTTCCCATCCCTCGGTTGGAGACAGTCTAAATGAATATGTTGGCCCATAGTTTTATGCACATATGAACAAGGGAGAACTAATAAAAAGTCCCTCACAGATTTTTTTTATTTTATCAAAAAACACTTAGATAACTTTACTTATTATTAAAGATATATTTTTATATTATAAGAACAAAAAACAAAAAAGGAGTCACATTTTATGAGGGTTTTGAATTTAAAAAAAAACTTTAATAATAAAGAAAGTGTATAATAAAAAATGTGGCCTTAATGATAAAGAAAATTGTTTAAGAATTTTTGAATAAAAAAAGTTTTGCAATGGCCTTTTTATTAATTTTCTATATGAGGTATCCAAATGCTTGGATGTAACATCCCGTAAAAAGTTTGTTATAAAATAATTCCCGAGGGATATTTTGGACACGTGCATGATTATTTTGTACACGGGATCGTGTGATCTTACTGTTTTGGTGGGTGCACAATACCCCAAAACCCAAAATATCTCACTTCTCTCTCTTCTTCCCGTCACTTTCCCTCATAATTTTCCCTTATCCATTTTTCTCTCTCTCTCTCTCTCGTTCTCACCGTATGTGCACAGTGAACGTCAACGAAAACCCGTTGAACCGAGGCGAACTAAAATCACCACCTTCTTCGTCTCGACGCCTTGGACTCAACGGTGCAAACCGTTCATCCAAACTCCCAACCGTTTGACGGGAAAAGCTCACGAAAGAACTGGACCTTCCCTGCGATTTTATCGCAATTCTAGACCGAGGTGAGGTTTCTAACTACCACCTTTGGGTTCCTCTCGTTGAGTAGATGAATTTTCATATGTGGTTTGCTTGATTTGGTTGAGTTTTGATGTAGATAGGTGAAGCTACAGTACCCGCAACCTTTCGACGCAATTACATGCCATTTTCTGAGCTTGTACGGCCAAACTAAAGGTACACTGTCTTTCTGCTCGTCTCTAGCTTCATTTTGACATAAAGAACGTGAAATTTGGCCAAGTAATGAAGAAGTTATGGAGATTTAAAAATTTCTCTAGAAACCGGCCAAAATTCCGGCGACCGGAAAAAGTTGCAGCGGTGACCGGCGCTGACAGCAGCAATCGGACTAGACCGGCCAGCTTATGTCAGCGATGACGTCAGCAACCGGTCCAGACCGACTGATGACGTCAGCAGACTGGAAAATATTCTGTTAGATCTAACAGAGATGCTAGAATATTTCGTTAGATCTAACGGCGTCAGTTGACACCGTTAGTTTGACTGGCACATTGACCGGCGCGTTGACCAGCGCGTGAGCCGCGCGTGGAGTTGCGGCTGGGCCGCGTTTCAGCCGCGCATGAGGGCGCGTGGGGCACTATTTTTCAATTCCGTTTTCGCCAAGCGACTCGTGACGACACGTACTATCTAGGGGCAGTACGTATGATATTTTACGGAGTGTTTCGGACCTCCGTGTTGAGCAAACAAGGGATAGGTTTAATTAATTAGTTTAACTAGTAACCTTTATGAGTTTAATCATTATTATTGTGATATCTCATATACGTGAGACTTATCTAGAGGACTACCGGGGCTACCCAGGACAGAGGGGCTACGACCAGGCTACTTACAGGTGAGTGAGTGGGACTTTGTTTTGATAAATGTATTATACGTATGGTTTTCAATGCTTTCTTTAATTTGTTAGCATGTTTCATATCATATGCGATTGTTGGATGTAGAACATTCGTATTATATTGCCATACATGTTTTTATACTGTTGCTCTTTAGTAGATGTATAACACCTCGGGTATCGGTACTCAGGCTTGTGGCCAGGACTAGCCTTGACGTTTGGACATGCCACTACCAGTACCGCTACGCAACTTTGGATCCATTGTAGGTACTAACCTGTTCTAGGTTGCACTAGGCAACTCGAGCTTGTGTGACGCACTTTGTGCACAGCGTTTAGTGTTAGACTCGTGTCATTGTAGTACGCAGTGTATTACTTATATACCTAGCATGTTCCTTGTAGCTTATCTACTTGGGCTTATGTGTTTACATATGGGTGGCAGTCAGTCATTGATTTTCGGAGAGTACCCGTGTTTTGAGCATTACTATTATAGTATTTTGAGAATCATACTGGGGAGTATGACGTATTTTCAAAAACTATACATGTTTTCCAGCGAGGGGATAATAT
The DNA here is from genome assembly GCA_018257905.1 of Gillenia trifoliata. Lineage (NCBI taxonomy): Eukaryota > Viridiplantae > Streptophyta > Magnoliopsida > Rosales > Rosaceae > Gillenia > Gillenia trifoliata. The sequence continues at coordinate 18,424,448 of CM031086.1, forward strand.
GCTCTTGAAAACAAAGGTTTTATCAAACATTGCTTTTCGACCCACTCACCTTTTTATGTTTTGCGCCCCTTCAGGACTTAGTGGCGGAATTGATTTCCAGTGAGACGTGGGCTTGCTTCGGCTGTGGTTGGCGGTTCTGACAATTTCTCAAGATTATGTAGGATTCACTCCTACTTTTAGTTAACTTTTACTTATCCATCCTCACGAGGATGTGAATGTTTTTATTCCTTGCACTATTTACTTTGCTCTGACTGTTATGCACCTGTAATAATGGGTCTTTACCCATCACCACACTCTAACTTCCGCATCCAACTCTATTTCTACTCACTTTTTCACTTATACATGCATAATTGGCTTTCGTCACTTAACACGTATCAGCCAACACTTCCCGACACCTGGCGTGTCAGGATCGGGATGTATCATTGGACTTGAAGAAATCTAACAAAGCATATAATCACTTAGTTGGATTTAAGCAGGAGAAATTTTATTTGAACCCATATAACCTTATTCTACCAGAATACCATTTGAACTTTGCTCGAAATTTTGAAGTCGAGACAGAAACGAGTTTTCCCAAGATCTTTTATCTCAAATTCTAACTTCAAGTGCGAGGCAGTTTTCTCAAGCTCTTCTAGAGTCCAAGTGAGATTTATGTCATCGACATAGACTGCAACTCTAGCAAATTCAGTTTTGTACACGCAGAGGCATTGTTTATTCACATATCCCTAACTGATTAAATATTCACTTAGACGGGTATACCACATCAGCCCGAATTGTTCCAATCCGTAAAGTAAACGCTTCAATTCAATAGAGAGGGTGTTTTGTGGTTTAGAACTTTTTGAATCAGTCTATGAAAGTCCTTCAGAAACTTTCATGTAGATTTCTGTATCATGATCCCTATAGATACGTTACAACCACGTTCATAAGCTGCATATTTTGTTTTTCAGAAACTACCAAAACTAATAAGGTAGCGGAACGTTATGACGTCCATTACGGGGGAATAAGTCTCCTTGTAATCAATCCCAGGGAGTTGAGAGGAGCCTTGCACCACAAGGCATGCCTCGTATCGCACTATCTCATTCTTCTCATTACGCTTCCTTATGAAACCCACTTGTAGCCAACGGGCTTCACATGTGGAGGTGTAGGAACTACAGGCCCAAACACTTTACGTTTTGCAAGTGAATTAAGTTCGACTTGGATTGCTTGTTTCCATATTGACCAATCGGTTCTACGTCGACATTCATTAACGCAATGCAGTTCGATATCTTCGCTTTTCACTATTTCGAGTAGCTACCATATACGAGAATATCATCGATGATAATCTCATTCCAATTCCATAACTCATCCATGCATGCATAATGGACCAAGACTACAGGTCTCGTGATAATCCAGACTAATTTAATGAGATAAGATGGTTGAGATAGCGAACGAGGAATGGATTCGTTTTGTGCCATGTTTTTTCCCACTTCTAGGGAGGTGATTGCTGATCTGCACAAAGGTTGTAATTCTACTAGTTACCGTTTATTTCACGGAGTATATGTTATACATGTGAAAAAATGGAAAACAAGAAGCATAGGTAAAAAAAAAAAAATGTTAATGTGCTTCATGATAATTAGGACTTCAATCCGAAGTCATACCTCCCACCTCGCCCAACGCTCCATAAGTTGGGTTCTCTTTATAAGTGGTTCGGGTCTCTACAATAAAATATCTACTCATAAGTAATAAATGTAATTAACACAAATTAATACATGAAGTCTTGTATTAAATATTATCCACGTTAGAAACATCCACATCCACCAAGCATAAAACTTCAATTCCTAAGCTCTAGGATGTATAGAAAAAAATTAAGACATAAAGTTGTTCCCGTCTCCACAGTAACTAATTCATTGTAAGTTCTAAAGAGAAATAATACAGATGAATGCATAATCACTCTACGGAATATGTTAGGCACACATCCCAATACTAAATTTGATAACGCATCACTTGATTAACTCTAGGAAGCATAACCAACATATACAGATATTAGGTGCCCAATCAAAAGATCGGTGCAGGTGTACACATACATGCACACAACAATCAATGGATTCCTAAACAGTGGTATTCTGGTTACGAAGGCTACAAACACTAACACAAACTGCTAGTAAATTCCGTTCTTATAGGAAAAGCATGGTGAAAACAGAAAAAAGACAGCAAATACAACGCAGAAGATACAAAACGATTTAATCCAAATTAAAAATTGAAAAATGTGAAAAAGTATAATGGAAGATATGAAAGACAAATTAAGAAAATCGAGACCTCTACTGTCGCCCTGCGAGCTCTGAGATGGTAAGAGAGACGGCAATTTTAACGTTCAATTTTCTGGAATATGGGTGATGACTTAAAAAAATAATATAGAAGATGTAGGACACATTAAATTTGAGTTAATTAACAAAATTTACCTGCATTCTGATATGTGGGTGAAACCGCAGAATGATGATTTTTGAAGTGAAAATCAATGGAAAACAAATGAAGGGCATAAACGAAAAAAACGTAATGGTATACAACTGAGAAACCTTTCACCGTCCGTCTTGCCAAATTCTTTTGTAAGCCTTCATGGTGGTGGAAGAGACCACTTGAATGAAATTCAGAGAACGGGAAGGAACAGAAGTTGGGCAAGATTGGAAACTGAATGGCAACTGCTGGTAGGGAGTTTGAATAAAAACTCAACTGCATCTCCTTATCCTCCTTCTCTCACGTTTAAAACTTCTTCACTAACTTCTTTTCTATCTTTATCTGTTACTAGCCTCTCTGCACGCGCTGATGCGCACGCGAGAGGCCTTTTTTTATTTATGGGCGCTACGCGCCCTTAAAAATGTGTTACATTACTTTCTCTGCAAGCGCTAGAGGATTTTTTTTTTTTTTTAATCACAGGCGCTAACATCAATGTTTTATACATATATTATCAAGTTTAAAGACCATAAAGCCTACTAACATCAATGTCACATTTCCCACCTATTTATATGCACTTCATCCTTCAGATTTCCATTGTTCGTAGTTTTAATTGTTGTTCTTTTCCTGCCACATTACAATCATGTAAAGAATCCCCTTAAAAAAAATTAATTCCAAATTAACGAATAAAGAAAGAAGCAAAAATTTTATGATTCAATTTCCATAAGGAGATATAAAATTAATACTATCACCATCACTCAACACGCAGGGAGAGGAGGGGGAGGGGAGGGAGTACATTTGGGAAAATATTTATCATCATCACTTAACACAAAGAAATCTGTAAATTGTGATCTATAAAATAATTATCAAAAACACATAAAACATAGAGAGAAATAATATCTGTAAAAAATTAGCCATAAAACATATAGAGAAATAATACCTGTAAAGAAAATTTGTTACAGCCCGTTTCGGAAAATAGAAATATTTTAGTTCCGGAAGTGGGAAATGACGAAAATGCCCTTGGTTGACTTTTTGGTTGACTATTGCGTCGTAACTCGTACGACCCTTCCCTTTTTATTTTCTTGTCGTGCTTGTCGTTACGAATTCGTGGACGCAAGCGGGACGTCATTCGGAGTCTGAACGAATATTATACAAGCGTTGGATTACCGACGTTTCCTGTATTTTTACTTTGGACTGTTTGGGTTGTTGGGCTGGGGTCCAACCTTTCTATTGGCCCATATGGTCTTGTCCCTTTGTCTCTCTGTCTCTGTCACTCTCCCTCACCACTCAATCTCTCTGTCTCCCCCTGCAAACAAGCCAAACTCTCTCCCGTCCACCTCTTCACCGAGCCAAACTAGTGGCTCAGCCACCACTCCCAACCAAACCATTAGCACAACCGAGCCCAGCCACTCAGACTGAACCCAGCAGACCCAAGCTCGAGCCTCGGGCTTGAGTTCCCAGAAACTCCGGTGAAGACCCAAGATTTTCCCCGGCGAGTTCTCGGTGAAACCGAGCTCAATCCTCCTCGCTGGCACCACCATTGAACTCATGGTGGTCTCAGAAACCTAAATCAAACCTTGCATGGCCGTGTTTGGCCAAGAATCATCGATCTGGGAATTGGCCACTTTATGGTCGTGTCTTCTTCTCAATTTTCCGGCCAGCTCTGGCCAGTTTTTGGCCCCCAAAATGGTACAATCTTATTCTCCTTGTTCCCAGCTTCATTTCAGTGCTTGAATCGTGTGATTTGGCCTTGAAATGAGTGAGATATAGCAATTTGAAGTTTCCGGCAACGGCGAAGGCGCCGGCGATCGAAAAATCGGCAGGGATGACGGGCGCTGACGTTAGGGATGACGTCAGCAAACCGGTTCAGACCGGCCCTGGTGACGTCAGCAAACCGGTTCAGACCGGCGTTGACGTCAGCGATGACGTCAGCAACCGGTCCAGACCGGGCTGACGTGAGCATTGACCGGCTCGGCTGACTCACGCGTGAGCTGCGCGTGGAGCCACAGCATGGGGCCGCAGCTTGCCGCGTTTGAGATGCACGTGGGGGCGCGTGGAACATCTTTTTTCGATTCCGTCTTCGCGAGGCGACTCGTGACGACGCGTACTACCTAGTGGCAGTATGCACGATATTTTTCGGGGTGTTTTGGACCTCCGTATTGAGGAAACAAGGGATAGGTGTAATGAATTAGTTAATTAGTTACCTTTATGAGTTTAATCATTATTACAGTGATATCTCATATAGGTGAGACTTATCCAGAGGACTACCGGGGCTACCCAGGACAAATGGGCTACAACTCGGCTACCTACAGGTGAGTGAGTGGGTCTTTCCTTTGATAAATGTATATGTACGTATGGTTTTCAATGCTTTCTTTAAACTGTTAGCATAACTCATATCACATACGTTTGTTGGAGGTAGAACATTCATATTATATTGCCATACATGTTTTATACTGTTGCACATCAGTAGATGTATAACACCCCAGGTATTAGTACTCAGTCTTGTGGCCAGGACTAGCCTTGACGTTTGGAGTAGTCACTACCAGTACCGCTACGCAGCTTTGGATCCATTGTAGGTACTAGCCTGTTCTAGGTTGCACTAGGCAACTCGAACTTGTGTGACGCACTTTGTGCACAGCGCTTAGCGTTAGACTAGCGTCATTGTAGTACTCAGCGTATTACTTTTATACCTAGCCTGTTCCTCGTAGCTTAGCTACTTGGGCTTGTGTGTGTTACATATGGGTGAGCATGTCAGTAATCATTGTCGGGGAGTACCCGTATATTTTTATTATAGTATTTTGAGGTTCATGCCAGAGGGTATTACGTGTTTTCAAAAACTATATTTGTTTTCCAGCGAGGGGTTAGTATACTTTTGAAAACAAAGGTTTTATCAAACTTTACTTTTTGACCCACTCACCGTTTTATGTTTTGCGCCCCTCCAGGATTAGTTGGCTTGGAGCTATCAACGTCGAGACGCGGTGGTATGACAATGTAGGGAATCTCTACACTTGTAATTAATTTGTATCCTCTACTCTGTTCATAACTCATTATTTTATTATTTCTTTCCGCCCGCACACTTTCGTGCACTCTGAGCTTATTTATTTTCTTCGGTTTGTTTATTTATTCTTCAATTCTTCTAAATGGCTTTCATCACCTAACGAGGTGTCGCCCAGCACACCCGGCTTTTGGGTGTCCACCTATACATCCGGGTCGAGGTGTGTCAAAATTAGCCAAATCAATTAAACACAAAATTAACCAAAATCAATAAAGAATTAAATCCTAATCAGTTTCTATCGATGATTGCCCCAACTTGCTATATGTTCTAACCAAAATCTGCATTGAACAACAATAAAAAAACAAAAGAAAACAAAAAGAATATCATATTAATTGATTATGCCAACATCAAAGCCAAACAATCAAAGGAGTGGGAAAAGAGATGGAGAAAATATAAAAATAAAAATCCAAATTAATTAACTTAAGAGGAGAAACAAACGGAATTATTAGCTTAGGGATTTAGAAATTCAACGCATCTGCTCTCTTCATGTGTTCGTAATTCTTCTGCTCTTTTCTTGTATTAGTGTGAGGCAGAAAAAGAGATTTTTAGTAAAAACAAAAGAAGTTAAAACATTAATTTCGTTTAGCAAAGTATCAATGGAGATGCATTAATCAACTATCCTCTACATTCTTTCTCTGGCCCCAACTTTTACCTGCTTTTTTGTTTATCGGCTCTGTCTGTTTCCAACTTTCCCTTGCTCCGTTGTATCGCGTTAGGCTTGGACCTTTTTATTGTAATTCTCTTTTTTGACCAAAAAAATAAAAGGATAAACATGTAAGTTCTAACATTTTTGCATACAATCTGGAAAAACTATGCCCAAAAAAACGATAATTATAGATGCCCAAAAGGAAAAAATGGAGCAAAATATTTCAATCACTCACCTTATAAACAACACACCTTTCACCCCCCTCCCTGCCATTACATTGTGCTTCTGTTCATAAGGGAAAAACAAAGAAAGAATGGAAAAGTTTAATTAATAGAAACAATTAATCCCCTAAAATATGAAATTAATGATAAAAAGGAAAATTAAAAATAAAAATAAATCAAACAACAAAGAAGACACAGGAGAAGAAAAAAAGTAAAGTACCAGAGACTGAGAGTGAAGACGATTTAGTTTTTGCAGGCAAGAAATAAAACCAATTTGCAACTGCAAATAACAGTTTCAAATTTGAACATCACTTTTTTCTTTTTTCATTGTGTTTAACTTATAATTGCTCAGTCTAAGACGATAATTGTCTCTTCTTTTTTTTTAAATAAGAGGATAATTATCTCTTTTTTTTTGTTAAAAAAAATGATTTTGTAATGGGTGGTTTTTTACAGAGGGAATCATGGAGTGGAGTACAAAGAGGATAATTATCTTTTTTTTTGTTAAAAAAAATGCTTTTGTAATGGGTGGTTTTTTACAGAGGGAATCATGGAGTGGAGTACTGAAGAACAGTTTTGCCATCTTGGTTTGGATTATCTCTTTTTTTTGTTTTAATTTTTTTCTTTTATCTCTCTCTCCTCCCCTTCTCTTTCCCGCTCATTCCAATATTTTTACCATTATGTCCCCACTTTTTTTATTTTTTGTTTTTTTATAACCTATAACCAAGAGTATTTTCGGTATTTTGTTAAAAATTTAAACTTAAGGGCCTCTGCCTTAATAATATAGATTTACCATATTATCCTCATTTTCTGAATTTTTTTGGTTTTTACCATTTTTTGTCCTCCTCTCTCTTTCCCGCTCATTTTAATGTTTTTTACTATTATGTCCCCATTTTTTTTATTTTTTGTTTTTTTTATAATCTGTAACAATGAGTGTTTTAGATATTTTGTAGAAAATTTAAACTTAAGGCCTTCTGCCTTAATAATATAGAATAGATATAGATAAACAGAAGTAGTCTCGTTCGGGCACTTACAGGAATCCTTCTCGCGGCTATGATGGTCTTGCGATCTTCGTCTCACGATAGCAGCAAATTCTGCTTTCGCTGTTAAATACACAGTGAGTTTAATTAGACCAAAAAAAATCAAATTCTTGCACATCAAAATTGGGGCAATCAAAAACCCTTAAAAAACCAAAAATCAAAAATCGAAAGCATACATACCTTCCTGAATAGCCTTATAATGGGATTCAAGGAAATAATACATGATGTCCAGGGGCGAGGCGTCCGCGAAGTCCTCCTCATCGGAGTCGTATCATTCCCATTTGAGTTTCCCAAAGGAGTGCATCTCCTCCGGTGGGCGCGGGACCGGGACCTTAATCTCATCGTCCTCATCAATTTAACGGAGAATTATACATTCAAATAGAAAAAATTGTGTAGATTGATACAATTACTAAACTTTAGGTACAATGTGAGAAAATTATAACCGATTTATGTTAAAACTATTTCAAACTTTAAGGTGTTAATGTAGTTAACCAATTAATTAAAAATTGTTTTTGGTTCGGAGTTCGTGCTAGAGTTCACGAGTCCGTGCCTAACTATAACAGTAAAAAAAGAACAGCGGAAGTTTTGATAAAAGTTTTTACAGCACCTATTTGGGTCCAACTTCAGTAGTACGTACCATTGAATGGTACGTACTGTTAAATGGCTAAGATTCATTTGGGGCCCACTGCAAATTAATCTGAACCATTCAATAGTCGTACCATTGAATGGTACGTACCACTCAAGATTTTTCCCACCTATTTGTGGGAATAATAGAATTTTTTTTTTAGGTTTTAACCACCCTACGTCCCAATTGTTATCATTTTTTGGCTGAAAGCATAACCTCGCCCTCCTTATCGGCAAAAAAGAAAGCGCACAACCTGGCCTCTCTCCCGAAAACCCTGCCCCCATTCTGGTTCATCAGGTAGGTCATAGCCGCCCCAATAGAGAATGAGGCCTAAGGCAAAAATAAAAAGGGAATTTTAATGAAAAGGACAATTTTAAACTTTTTCTTAACCAAAAGCACCCTAATAACTTTCTTTAATGAAAAGGGCAAAAATTTTAATCAAAAGGATAAACTTTACCACAACAGGACAAAAACCCAAAAAGGCCACATGCTGGAAGCAAAGCCCAACATGCAAGCTACAATTTTTTTTCCCAATCTACCCCTGACAGAATCCAAACTTTGTTAGCCCAAATCTATGACTTTTTAATTACGAAAATGCCATTAAAAATTTTTCTCTGCTGGTGAAGAGCCTGCAACTTAATTTTGTTGGATTCCTTGTATATAGCATATTCATGCTATACTTTTTCTCTGCAGGCATGCATCTCAGAAAACTTCTTGACTAAAATTATTGTCACTAACCAAACTTTGCAATAATACTCTATTTTACAAATTTTACACTAAACCCACCCAAATAAATTTAAACTAGTTGTTCTATTTTTGCTCCCCCACAGAAAGCAAAAATTAAGAAACAGTTATTCAAATGAAACAATATACTTAAGTAAAACTTGCATTTTTCCCGATCACAACATGATCAGTACTAAGCTTGGAGCTTAAAGGAATCTAGTACAACTTTAGTTTTACCCTGCTTCATAAGATATTTCATAACGAACTCTTTGTATTGAAAGGGTTTATAGAGTTGTGGATTGCTTGCACCAATAAGAGCTCCATAAGGTTATACAACACAATCATCGTAAGGTGCAATGAAAAATACAGCAGATGTCCGAGCATTACTTGAAGATCTCACTGCCCGCTGTTCAGCACTTTTCAGCTTCCCATTACTGATAATCTAAATCCCATATCATAAGAAATATAGTATTTCATATGATAATTCAGACAAGGTTGATGAACATATGTAGGGAAATAATACAGGCCACCATATCGACATCATATTGACAACAATGTAATCAAGTATCGATAGTAACATAGTATAAACATAATATGAGCGACCCATAGCAAAGCCAAACCGTTTCGCAGTCGGCCACGCATCAACTGCTAGATGGGCATATGCGCCAGCTTCACGTGATTGTGTACACGAGCGCATCGCTACTTATACACTAAACTGCTCATGACAAATATATCTACGAATTCTGTGTGTTTGCAATACCTAAACGAAAGCATCTATCTTATAAATTTTATCGACCAGACCACTTTCACGGATTGTTCACACGCACCAACACGCTCACCATTGAATCCATGCGAGGTGCCACCGTTTCTAGGTCGAGGCGACCAACTGCCAGATGCGATATGCGCCTACCTTTCACGTGATTTGCAGTATACGAAACGCTTATCTTATATGTTTTATATATCGCGGGTGTTACCCATTTCATCATGCCACGTAAGTATTTATTTGATTTACGGTTTTAGATCCTTATTTTTACTTAACCTTCGGGTAAAGTATTTTAATGCCGAATCTGCACTTCACCAAGCCGTGATGCAGGGGCATATTCTGCACTTACCTGTTTTCTACCTACCATTATAGCACGCTTTCCTTCAAACTGCTTTCCAACCAACTACTTGATTCTTGACTTTTGCCGTAGGGTTACTATTTTCGAAAAACAAAGGTTTTTATAAAATGACTATTATTATTCACTCACCCTTTTGTTGCTACTCTCCGTGCTTAGTGGTCAGAGCCGCTTCACGCTCGAGCTGGTGGTATGACGAAGGCTTAAATTCCTTTTGGTATTGTATATACTCTCGTATCCCCGTACTTGTACGATGTCGTTGTATTAATTCTTCCGCCTTACATTTGTGTACACTTGATCTTAATTTATTCAAATAATTCTTACTTTTTCAAAATTGGCTTTCACAATTCTACGTGGTGTCAGCCCACATACCACTTTTAGGTGTCCACGCAGTACATCCTGCCTGATGTGTCAATTATGTCCCCATTTTTTAAATTTTTTTATAATTTGTAACAATGGGTGCTTTAGATATTTTGTAGAAATTTAAACTTAAGGTATTCCGCCTTAATAATATAGAATAGATATAGATAAATGGCAGTCTCAAACAGCACCCTCTACAGAATCCTTCTCATGTCGTGGATCGCCTTACGATCTTCTGCCTCAATGATAGCGAAGAAATCTTCACACTGCTAAATACACAAAGTGAGTTTAATTAGACAAAAAATCAAATTCCTGCACATCAAAATTGGGCAATAAAAAACCCTTAAAAAAACCAAAAATTAAAATCTAAAGCATACATACCTTCCGAATAGCTCATAATGGATCTTATAGGCCGGCCACGCGATGCTCCTGCGGCTGAGGCGTCCGCGAAGTCCTCTCATCCGAGTTGTACCATTCCCATTTGAGTTTCCCGTAGAGTGCATCTCCCTCCACAAGGATCGATCTTACCCCATCGTCTCATCAATTCTTAACTCGAGAATTATACATTCAAATAGAAAATTGTGTAGATTGATACACCATTAAACTTTAGGTACAATGTGAAAAATTATAACCATTATTTTAAAAATTATTTCAAACTTTAAGGTGTTAATGTAGTTAACCAATTAATTAAAAATTGTTTTTGGTTCGAGTTCGCTAGAGTTCACGAGTCCATGCCTAACTATAACAAAGAAAAAAATAATGGGGCTAGTTTTGATAAAAGTTTTTACAAAGACCTATTTAAGTGGGAATAATAGATTTTTTTTTTTAGGTTTTAACCAATTCTACGTCCCGCGATTGTTATCATTTTTGGCCGAAGCATAACCTCGCCTCCCCACGTTGTGAAAAAGAAAGACAACTGCCTCCTCCCGAAAACCCTCCCATTCGTTCACGAGGTAGGTCGAGCCGCCTGTGAGAATGCAGAGCTGGGCCTAAGGCAAAATAAAAATGAGGTTTTATTATAATTTTTTTTATTAAATAAAAAAATTTGGATATGTAGTATAAAACATCGCCTTTTATTTAATAATTCAGAGTAGTGTAGCCATCATGGAGCTCGACGTAGCTTTTAAGCAAGAAGTTGGTTGTTAATATATGCCAACTCTTAATTTAAAATGTAGTTATCAATTACTAAGTTCTTTTAGTTTTCACTCGAAAATCAATTTTCTTGCTTTTGAAATGCAATTTATAGATTATGTTCAAGATTTAAGCTTTTCTAACATACGTTCAATAGACAACATGGCTAATCCATTCAACCTTTCTTGTGACATTATTGATCGTAACAAGATTTTATTAGTTTCAATTTTGAAAACTTCTTTCTACCCTATTTTCCACAATATTTTTATGTATTCTTGGTGAACAAATTAATTTATCAAGAGCCTCGAGACTCAATTAAGCAATTTTTTTCTTAAGCTTTTCATACCCATATTCGAATTTCCTAGTAGACATAATTTTATTACAAGAAATTACAAACAAATCAAAGATTCAATCAAATAATATAAATCGAAAAATATGGAAAAGGAATGATAAACCCGATTTGGTCAAGGTTGGGAATCCAAGTCTTGCTAGATTAATTCACCCTAGAATCCAATCGATTTCGAAATAGATATAGTTTTTTGATATAAGGGAATATAAAATTAAAAATACAGATTGAGTGTAAGAGGAAATGAAATTGGTAAATCCAAGAATCGAATACTGTAGAGAGAGTCAAAGACAAGCAGATGGAGTAGGGAGAGTATGAAATTGAAAACGGAATATAAAAAAAAAATCACTTCAAAAAACAATAGTAGGTTATAGGTAATAATCGATGGTAGGATCGACTGATTGAGATTTGTTATACATCACAGAGACGGGATGAAGAAAAACCCTGAAAACTTTTGAGTTTTCTTGGCCACACCAAATTTAAAGCCAAGAAAGGAAATTTTTCGCTTTTGTCTGACAGACCGAGGACGCCGAGGAGTCAAGGAAGCAAAGGCCTCGCGTGAAAATTCTCACTCAAATTTTTTTTTTTAATGATTTTATATTTTATAAAAACACTTATAAAATTTCTAAGGCCTTGCTCCAAGATATGGCCCAAGTTGCTTAGGCCTTGCTGGCTCAGTCTGGGCCAGCTCTAAGGTAGGTTTAACTTTTAAGAGCAGCAGCCTCCAGAAGAAGACTGTTTTGAGATCAAACATCTCCTGAGCTATGACCTTAATTTCTCTTTTTAGTTCATTGACAATTTAAGTGTTTAGTTCCTTCTCTTGACGATCTTCTGCACTGCCGATCAAATTTTTGCTTTTCCTTGATAAATTTTCATTAAAACTGTTGATTTTATATATAATTTGTATTATATATTCCATCAACTTGTCGGATTAAAACATAAATAATTATGCTTCACTTTGAGGCTTGCTGAATCATTTTTAGTTGTTGACAGGTATCATCATCATCATCATCATCATCATCATCATAAGGATGTTTTTTAATCAAGATCTATATATATAATCCAGTTATCTGCTGGTGTATTAACAGATAGATGCTCTGTGTGTGTGTGTGTGGGTGGGTGTATGTATATATAGTGATGAGTGTCTATATGTCGGTTGCAGTATGGGCTGTTCTCAAAGTAAATGTTAAAACCAGTTTCTCAGGGTTGGTTGGATGTATATATCATGATGCTTTAATGAAAATCTATATCCAGTTATCTGCTAGTGTATAGTCAAATAATGTTATGTGTGTGTGTGTGTTGGATTCCTATATCTCATGTTCATCGTCTGAACTCTTCTTTGGTTGCATCGATCAGAAGGAAGTAAAGCCAGAAAGTGAGGACATGTTTTTGTGGGGAGGGTTGTAAGACTCCATAATTATTATGCAGTGTTATGCTTGCACTCTAGCAAATTGGATTTTGTATAACTAATGTTCCCACATTTTCTGATTTAAACTTTTCATGGTATGTTGAATAGAAATTAGATAAGGCTATTCCGAATTTAGATGGAAGTAGCTGCAGCAAGGGCAACATGGGAGGAGTCTATACGTAGAGGTTCCTCCTTTATCAGGAGCCTTGAAGACTGTCAGTTTCACTCTATGTGGGAAAATAAGATATTCAGTCTGTGCTAAGCATGGATTCCAACAGGTTGTTCATAAATAGGTTCCCTGATTTCTTCATTGATGTTTTTTTCTTATGCCCTATTTAAAATTGATAGTGCGGACGCTATGCACTCCATCCTTTGTAAGGGATGTATCATCTATTGTGTTCTTCATGATAGAGAGTTCTAATAATTTTAGTTTAAGCGATTGATCTGCTAGGCTGCAAATCCAGTAGAATACTTATTCATGAATGCGTTAATTCCCATTCAGTTATAGCTGATGGAAGCCAAGACTTATATGGCATATTGTTTACAATCTTCAAATTTGTGCCGGACACTCTTATTTTTTTGTGTTTGGATATTTTGTTAAGAAAGTAATTGGTTTGGTCCTTGACTGGCTAATTGGTGATACAGAGGAGTGAGGTACCATGAACCTGAATATTGGAAATTCGGTGAACCAGGAGCCATGATGTCCTTTCATGCTACAGGACAACTATATTCCATTCCAAAAGATTGGCCATGCATAAAGTATCGATAAACAGTAAGCTTCACTTTTGCAAGGAGTGATATACCATGATATACCATGAACTCGGATTATTTGATTTGGAATACACATGTATATGTTCGAAGATTTGCTTTTCTCTCTTCTTGCATTTGTGATGCTCATTCTGTATGCATTTGTCAGGCACGTGCGCCACAGACTCACCCACAATCGAGTAACACCACCCCCTGAACTCCACTCTCAGTACTCGTTCACCATTTTGAATGCATTTGCAGTCATCCTACCTTAAGATCATTGTTCTTGGCGGCTTGAAAGCACCATCAAGCGATATTGATGGATCTAAAGTCGAATTGATGGCTTTTTTGAAAACTTCAAGGGTACGATGCATTGGTTGGGTTGTTGCTACGGTTGATTACCCTTTTTGAGTGTCCTATTCTCTGATAGTCGTTGGATTTGGTAGTTGATGTATCAAGCGCTGGGAAAATCAATAGCAAAATGTGTATTAAATGGGTATATTAAGGCTAAGTTTATAGAAGAACAACCAGAGGCTTTGATTGAGACAAACCCATCATTCAGTTCGTGCTACATGGATGCCACAAGGAGCTTCCTCATTTGTTTTATTGCTGTTTTCTTTTTGTAGTCGATTATATCAATGCCCTTCTTGCTCCTGTTTATGTATCTGTCTGATTACTTTTTGCTTCTGAAAAACATGGAGTATAGATAAGAAAAGAAAGAGGATGCAAAGATGAGACGAGTACATATCATCATTCATTTAGTCATTGCTGATAGGTGGGTGTTTGATCTCCCCTCTGTTTAGTGCCATGACAGGACAGAGCCATATTGAATCAGAGGACCGTAAAAGCATGGAGATCTCCTGAGGCTCATAATGTCTTTGTAGCCGTTCTTCGGTTGTTATGGTCCCCTTCGTTCCGATGTAATTTGAGCTTACAGCTTACTTGAACATATCATCTTTCATGACTATCACACGAAAAGTATTAGGCTGTGACTTGATGTCGTCTGTCGCTTTGGTAGGACCATGTTGAAGGGTGCTGTGAATCGTCAGCTACATACAGAGATTTGCTACCGTTGGATGCAGAGTTTTGAAGCCAAAGTTGACGATGATGTCCGGCGTAACATTGGTGACATTTTGAGATTGTGTTGAACAATGATATATAGCTTTATTTTTGTCGTACTGCTTTAGCACAATGACATAAAAAGAAATGCGAACAACATGATTTTCTTTCCCATTTAAGAAAACATATGGATGTACGTTTGCAAAATTGGTAGTTTAAGCCAACTTACTTGTATGTTTGGTTATGTGAAGGACTGATCTTACCAGATAGGCAACTTAGGCATGCCTTAGCCTTGTTAGAGCAAATCATGATTTTGCTTGTCTTAATTATCGAATGGTTTATCTCATTAAACTCATCGATCTTTTTCACTAGAGTGCAGCGAGACTAGAGAAACATTAGTCGGTGACAATCGCATACCGAACCGCGCCCTGTGCCATTGTAAGGGCTTAATTCTGGTTCTGTTGTATATTAGAAGTAAGCCAGCCTGTTTTTCGTTCTTTTTATTTTTCTTTTTTGTTTCCTTTTTGTGTTTGGATATTTGCTAAGAAATTAAGTGAGTCCCTGATTGTCTATTTGGTGATACAGAGGAGTAAGATATGATGGACCTAAATGCCACCCCGGCGAACTAGATTCAAGAAAGAAGTATTCGTTCATGCTACAGGACAACATTTCAAAAGATTTGGCTACGTATACATCGGTAAACCAGTAAGCTCAATCTTGTACAACCATAAATTAGTGGAATTAGGCCTATTTTGGATAACTTTTTTGCTCAACTCTTTTTTTTGAAAGCTGAAAAACTTGGTTTGGTAACTACTTTTAGTTTTTAGTTTTCAAAAAATGAAAACTGAAAACTACTTTCTTAAGTATTTAAAATTTGGCTTTCAGTTTTAGTTTTCTTTTATGAAAATTGCAAATAGTTAACAAACAAGTTTTCAGTTTTAATTACCAAAACTGATAATTGAAAATAAAAATGGTTATCAAAAGGCCCTTTAGGATTAATATTGTACATGAATCTTGAAAGATCCACATGAATATACGGTAATTCCTAAAGACTAATTTCTTGATATTGTAACATAGAGAGAGACTCAAAGACAATGAACTACATGTGTAGGTGTAGACTGCATTTGTTACATAAGAAACTACAAAGACTAATTTATTGATTTTGAACGCTCCCGCATCATTCTTCCTCCCTTGGTTGTAGAAACCGACGTTGAGCTTGACATGTTGTAGTAGTATCTCTAAGTTGGTTGCCATTTTTGTCGGATATATAGGATCTGCCACCTTTGTAAGAACATAGTGGAGGAACCTTGCCTGATAGCAACTTGATTGTGGGGACAATAAGAATACAGAGGAACACAAGTCTCGTTTTGGTATAGATGGTTGTCTTGCCTAATGAGAGTTTAGTAAGATCTATAATCTTCACTGTCTGCATAATTTAGATTGAGAGTTGAATTGTTGGGTGTTTATGTTTTGAGAATAAGAATAGCAATGAATGCTGAGCTTGTTAATGCCAAGCAATGTAGGGTTCTGGCCTGTTTGTTGTAGGATTATGTTTTTCTAAATCAATTGGTATCCAACCTAAACATCTTTTCCACCGCTGCCTGCCTTTAACCCAATTCCTAAACATCTCTCAAACATAGCTTCACACTACCACTACGCATGCCTAAACAAACATAGCTTCACACTACCACTACGCATGCCTAAACAAAACAAAAAAGAGGTGAAACACAATGAACGAGCAAGAGTTTCACAGTGCTGCGTTGGATGCCCAATTTGGTGTAGCATGTCAGCGCCTACATAATTTGTACAATTTCACAACCTTTATAGCGGCACTTGACCACTTCCTCCGGTTCAACCAGAAGAGTCCTCGGTAAAGGAATTCGTACATCCAAGAGCATCAACCAATTGATACGTTGGTGGAGCAATCTCTTCTCCTATTATTGCACTAGTCTTTACCTGTGATTGTAGTTCCTCCTATTCATGAACCTAGCGACATATTCCCCCTGGTTTCGTTATCGTCACAACCTTTGAGTGATAAGGGAAAGATCATCCACCATTGTCTTTTCACTTCTCTCCTTGTCTGGAAGGTTCCTTCGTCATGATACGTCCAGATTTCATTGCAGGTTGTTATGGTATTTGCTATTTGATAGCATCCAATTGATATTTACTAAACATGTTGAAAAATAAAACAAATACATGTTATAAACTTGAGCTATCTAATACTTAGATAATCCTGAGCACTTGAAACAAGTTGATTAAGCCCCTGGATTTTTTTTTCAGTTGTTGACAGATCTCCTCTGGATCTTTGTATTTGTTTTTCCTCTCAAAGTGGCTCATGCTGTCTGTTTAGTGCTCTGCAAATCTATTTCTTTTCAAAGTTTGTAACTAGTCTTCTTTTTGCATATTTTCAAATTCTGATGAGATAAACGCTCACTGTTGCTCGCCGCTTCTGCGTTTATTGCCATTGCATGATCATTAGCTCGTTACTTGAGGTTATTTGTTTTATTCTTTCTTCCTCTTCTTTTCATACATAGATCAACTTCAGAAAGGGAGCAGATTTCAGGAACCTTGTTCCAAATCTTGTTGATGATTGCAGTAATGTGACCTGCCCACGTCTCCTGCAAATTTAGTTCAGACTTAAATTTTATCTCATGAAAACTTAATATTGATATTCAGAGATCAAATTTTACAATTTTTGCAAAATCTTGACAACAGAAAATGCATGGGACTACAAATCTAGCTCTTTTGGTTCTTGGAGGGATACTTTTTTGCAGCCGATTCGAGAGGTTGCAACACTGATAGATCTGAAACTCATGTGTTTTACGATAAGATTTATCGGTTCCAGAGAAACTCTTTGCTACCATGCTGGACAAAAAGGTGCTAACAAAGTTTTGTTCTCACATTTGGAAAATCTCTTTGAGTATAGCCACACTTAACTATGTATCTTCCCAATAGAAGGTCAACTTTTTATAAATACTAACTCACTTTGTGTCTTTGACCTTAACACAGACTGTAGACCCAGATCCTTCCGAGAATGCAACAGCTTCCCAATAACTTTATACGTCAACAAGATAGTGCAAAAGTTTTAGTTTCAAACTTATTTGTTGGATTTAATAATGGACAGGTACTAAAATAAAATTTTCACTAAATCCTTTAATTTAGTTCAAATGAATTTTATTAATCAAAATATTCATTTCTTTGTGTGCAGACTCCAAAGATATACAAAAGTTAGTATAAGAGGCTTGGAGGACATCGATGCATGCATAGCAATTGATCCATGCTGAAAAGGCTAAGGAAAGTCTTGAAGGAGAAGCAGTTTGGAAGCTATACTTTTCAGCTATTTGGCTTGATATAAAGCTGTAGTTAGTTGGCTTAATGGAGTTTTCTTTATCTGCTTCCAATTTTAGAGGAATTTGGTTTGTTGACTTTCTGTTTGCTTTCTGTTTTTAATTTGTCAATATGTCCACTTGTATAATTTTGCATTTGCATTTAAATTTCTTCTTTTTAATATATGTAATAATGTCAAAAGGCTTTTGTTTTCGCTATAGCCAAATATGTCTCAAAGGGATAGAGAGCATGTCGTTAGCATACGCATGCCTTTTGCACGTAGCCTTGCGTGGCGATTGATGCACCGTGGGGCTGGTTGGTTCCGTTACTTCTCACCCTCCCTTCGACTATGAACTTAAACACAATTGAAAACGGGTAGTGGAGACGCATTCTAGAGAGATTTGAACATCACCGTAAATTGACGATGACCCAGTTAAAATCGCACGCATTGCCCCGCATCGCAGAATATCACAAGCCCTCGCACCATCGTCCGAGATGCACTTTGGGTAAATGATCCATCTTTCTTTAGGTTTTCATGTGGATATACATACATACATACTTTTTCACATATATATATATATATATATACACACACATAATTTTATGTGTTAAATCACAAATTGGCAGGAAGTATGGAAACTCGTGGTCTCGCATTGCATAGGAATGTTTTGGGAATTCGGGTAGATGACAAGTTGCCAAATGCATCCTGGTTAGTGGCAAGTTTGAACGAGTCTCCATACTATTTCACCGCATTGGATATAAAGAAAAAGGAGCCGCAGTATGAAGCTTATCTCGGTAAAATAGAGAAAATGAAACATTGAAGGAAAGTGGGACTTTAGTGGATTCACCATGGAAGTACGCCACGGTGTCGAAACCAAATTTTTGATTGTGGGCGTAATGTAATCGAAGATGAAATTAAAAGCATACGGGGTATTTGTCTGACCATGGAAGTGGGAATAATTGCTATCTGTGAGGAAAGATAAAGGCGACTTCTCATTTCCATTGTTCTCATGCTATCCTTATGCACCTTATAAGAGAAAAATTCTTTAGGCCATGGAGCTCATTTTAACAATGATTAACTTTTAATAACGCTTCATAGGCTGTCTGTGCTCGATACCTATAACACTTGAATAATCAGAGTCATATTTTACAAAATTAGATTATGCATAACTTTAAAAGTGTGTTTAATCATATTTTTATTGCTGTACTATGGCGAAATTGAATTTATTTTAGTAAGATCTTGAGTTCAATATTTGGATTATCTTTTAAATATTTCCTATATATTTTAGTACTCAAAGGAAACCACAAGCACAAAACCAAGCAAAACCCAAATGACAAACTTAGGAAAGTTGCATTATTGATCTCCAACGGCTATCATTGTCTATTTGGCTTCCTTGACAATTTGAAAGAGTGAGCCCTGATTCTTGAAAACATAACAAAAACAGTCGTGCCTGCCATTTTCATATTTAATTTGCCGTTTACTTTCTCTCTTTTCACATGTATTAACTCCACTAGTTTATAAGCTTCACACTCATGAGTTCAATATATTGGTATTATATTCAAAATTTGAGTCCACTATATGAGTATTTTATATGAGTTTAATATATTAGTATCACACTCAAGCTAATATTAGTATCACCACTTTTTTCCTACTACTATGAAAGACCCATTCCAAGAGCCACCAAACTCTTTGATGATGTCCCCAATTGGCTACTTATGCAGCACCAAAGCCCAAGAGTTACCATTTGGAGCAACTTACAAAGTAGGTAACAATAAAATGAGATACATTTAAGTACCCCATCACACTCCACTAAACAACTTCTGCTTCTAACGCCTTTAGGCTTTTACCACAAGAAATATGAATATTTTGATTCCTTGTTTTACCCTTAGAAATAAACAAGCTCGCTGGCTTCCTTTTTACTTGTTGGAAACAACGCCCGGACACACGTAGAAAATCAAAGAGAGCATTCACTCTATATATAAAAAGAAAGCCAAGACCATAGGCAAAGGGTGAAACACATCATCTTTCCTCTAGCGGAGATTGAGTTTTTCAAACATTATTTAAAGTTAGCTTTCACGGTATAGTGATATTGCTTATTGCTTGTGGGGCAGAAAGTATTAAGGCTTCACCAAATCGCAAGTTCGTATCAAATATTTATGGTAGCGTACCTATTGTGTGACTTAAACCAAATCACTCACACCCATAGTGAAAGTTTCATTGTATGTCAATTAGATAAGCCAGTTATTTAGAACAATTGCCAGTAACGTAGGTAGGCTAGTTTCTATGTTGTCATGGTTTCACTTATGTTGGTTTCCTTGATAATCAAGTAGATAGAGATCATTAACATCGACAGTGCAATGGCTGCGCGAGTCTGCTGATCGGCCACCGCACGAAGCAAATATTCACCCAGTTCTGTCTGTGACGACGCCTTTTGTCCCAGCTTGTTCCCGAACTTGGTGAGGCTTGGACCCTTCGTCAACCTTGTTTGCCTTTCGCTTGTTGTTTTTTGTGACCTCGGGGATCTAATTCGCCCCTTCGTTGCCTCGCTCGCTTTCATTTCATTGGAAACATTTGCATTGGAACCAAGATGGTGTAGAGTTATGGTTTTTCATCAAAGAAGAAGGAGAACCTGGATGTGAGGTCCGAGAAACCTGATAGTTCCGCTCCGTATCGCTGTTCTAGTGGACAAAGATCACGTTAAAGTAGAATAGGCCCTCTTCAACAAAGTTGGGACGCGTGAGTTTCCGATCATTGCAGCTTTATAGAATCTACTAGATTTAAAGTAACTCCTGAGACATACTGCCGACAACTCATAAATGTCCGCAAAATATTGTTGTTAATATTATTATTTTGAGTAGAGCGATAGGGTTATTGTGTTAAATAGAAAAAAGAAATATCGGGGATTGAAACATAATTGCCTTATGCCATCATGCGATAAAGTGCCTATCAATTTGTTGTTAATTGTAATATTATTAAAATTATTTATAATTGTGATTAAAAATAATCCGGCTTATAAAGTATCTTTAAAAGCAATATCCATGCAACTTTTAAACGTTGTTATGTTAATATTATAATTTTTAAAATAAGTAATATATTTCAATTTACAAATATTTTATCGCTTTAATTTTAAAATGAAATAGATTTTAATGAAAAAATTATCACCCGTCACAATTAATTCACATGACATAAGAGCGTCCAAGTGTTGCTCACCTCCCCTCCCAGGCAATCACTATTCAATCTACCCCAATGAACAAGAATTGCTCTAATGAACAAGCTGTGGTCCCTCGTCAATTGCTTTTTTCCTTCCCTTGCCAAATTGCTCCCTTCGCAATTGACAATAAAATATTACTATTTTTATATTTATAAAATAATACATAATAACTTTTATTTGTAATTCTCGATAAGATTTTTAATCGCTCGCGAAACACGCGGTCATTATCCGAAAAACCAATAACAATAAAATATTTGTATTTTTTTATTTATTTATAAAAATATCTAAAATAATATTATTTGTTACATCGATAAATTTTTTAATCAGTTTCCCTGCGCCATGTTTTAAATAATAATTTCTCCACCTTTTAAATAAATACATTCTAATTTAAATTATGGTCTACAACACTCTCTATTATTAAATGAATAAGAAATTACAACCCAAATTGATTGAAAATTATGGGCCTTGCTATAACAAAGTGATTGGCTACTTCTTCACCTAACTAATCAAGCAAGCAAGCGATTCATCTCCCTTCGCTTCTCGCTTCTCTTGCACGCCTCCTCGCACTGGGCTATCATTTTTCCGAAAAATTGGATTGAAACTGAGAGAGATAGTGGAGAAAGCTGAAAGATGTTGAGAAAATAAGTGGAATTGTGGTGTGAGGTAGATGAAATTGCCAAGCTATTTATAGAAAAGTAAAAAAAAGTTTACAAATTTTTAAAAAATTTTTCCCGATTTTTCCATATTTTACAATTTTTAAAAATTTTTTATTCCTTAATTAATCTCTCTCGCTGCTGATTTAACAAAATTTGAATTTCAACGCCTAGATCACGCCACGGGTCGTTAAATCTGTGAACTTTTCTCCGTAATTTTAAAACAATTTTTTTTTACTTTAAAGACGACCAACCGTTGATCCAGATCCACCCGCTGGAGATTAAATCCTATTTTTTTTTTTGTCATCATGGAGATCCAAATCTGCTGAAATTAAATAGCCGCTGAGATATCGGCCCGTGTGGAAGCCACGTGGCTTCCCCCAATCCGGCCGAAATCGGCGGTCGATACGTTCCCATTGGCTCCCCACACACACGGAGACGCCGCTTTCAAAAGCCGAAGGCATTGCACGCTACTGGCAAAAAATTAAACAGCCGCGGGTCAGACGTCATTTACCGACGTTGTGCTCACTCCTGCGGTTTGGCCGCCGATTTTTGACTCGTAATGCCCTCTAGCTCCACACCCACTCTGTGTGGATTTCTTCTCCAGCCCACACAAAACCCCCCAGCAATTGCATCCACATCCCCAAGCAACTCACACCCCATTGGACTTGCTCTAAGGCGGTTAGGCGGCAAGCCAAGGATAGGCAGGGGAATGCTTACCCTCCTTATAAATAGAGATTTATGAGACTGCCCGGTGCCCAGTCGATTTCTTTTTCCTCAGTTCGCTCTCGCCTCTTCCGGTCAGCCACAAACCGAACCTCGCAACATCATCATCTCTCTCTCTGCACAGCCATGGCAGGTAGCCCGGCAGAGCCCGAATAAGAAACCAAACTGCTGAGGACGCGACGAGATCAAGATCCCGGTCCTGGGCGGCCTCCGCCGTGGAGGATGCACTCCTCTGGGAAACTCAAATGGGAATGGTACGACTCGATGAGGAGGACTTCGCGGACCCGGACATCGTATGGCTTCCTCGAATCCCACTATATGGCTGGTCTAGGGCTGTACATGTATGCTTTCATTTTCGATTTTGGTTTTTTAGGGTTTTTTGATTGCCCCAATTTTGATGTGTGCAAGAATTTGATTTTTTTTTTTGTCTAATTAAACTTTAACAGCGAAAGTTGAATTTACTGCTATCGTGAGACGCAGAAGATCATAAGCCAGACGAAGATCGCAAGACGATCACAGCCGCGAGAAGGATTCCTGTAAGTGCCCGAACGAGACTACTTCGTTTATTTATAATGTGCGGTAATATACTTCTTTTGGATTTTTTTTTTTTCTGATAAGCGTGTGTCTCTTGAAATTTTATTCCAATTCTAACCAACTAGTCGAATTTCAACATCCCCCATTCCATTTTTCCTGAGATTTCTTGTTCATTCAAACATTGTATGGAATCGGTGTTTCTGGATTTGACCTTGAAGTTCTGTGAATTCTGAGTTTTTAGTTTGCTACCAAGAATATTATTATCTTGCTCTCTTTACTTCCTTTTTTTTTCTTCTTTTCTAATAGGATCTGCCTTACTTGGAGAGGAGAAATGAGTTTTTTTTTGTTTTGTCAGGGAAAATAATACAACCCCATATTATTAACATCAGAACTGATCTTGGAAACCTATGTTTTCTTTAAAAATTATATAAACAAATAAAAACGGTTGCTCCTTTTCACATTTGAAAAACCCATGCTTTTTCTTGCAATTGTAAAGATGCCGTACTCCAGTTTTGATAGCCTTTTAAGCAATGTAGGCTCCTGCCCGTTTGTTGTAGGATTTTCATGTTTTTCAAATCAATTGGTATCCAACCAAACATCTTTCCACCGCTGCTCGCTTCTTTGAATTCCAACCCAAACATCTTTAAATGATAGCTTCACACTACCACTACGCATGCCAAACAGAACAAAAAGAGGTGAAACACAATGAACGAAAGCAAGAGTTTCGTGCTGCGTTGGATGCCTAATTTGCAGCATGTCATGCTCACATAATTGCACAATTTCACAACCTTGTAAGGCACTTGGACCACTTCCTCCGGTTCAATCCAGAAGAGTCCACGGTAAAGGAATTGTACATCCAAGAGCATCAAAATCCAATTGACACGTTGGTGGAGCAATCTTCTCTATTATTGCACTAGTCTTACCTGTGATTGTAGTTCCTCCTACTCATGAACCTAAAGGTGATATTATTCCCTGGTTCTTTTTATCAAGGCACAACTCTTTTTGAGGATATGGAAAGATCATCCACCACTGTCTTTTTCACTTTCCTCCTTGTATGGAAGGTTCCTTCTGTCATGATACCCAGATTGCAGGTTGTTATGTAATGCTATTTGATAGGCATCCATCTGATATTTACTAAAACATGTTGAAAAATAAAACAAATAAATACATGTTATAAACATGTTATAAACTTGAGCGTTATCTACATTTCTTAGATAATCCTGCAGCAAATTCTGAAACAAGTTGATTATTTTCTGATTTTTTTCAGTTGCTTTGGACAGTATCTCCTCTGGATCTTTGTATTTGTTTTTTCCCAAAGTGGCTCATGCTGTCTGTTTAGTGCCTGCAAACCCATTTTCTTTTCAAAGTTTGTAAATCTTAGTTCTCTTTGCGATTTTCTAAATTCTGATGAGATAAACGCTACTGTTGTTCGCCGCATCTGCGTTTATTGCCAGTGCATGATCATTAGCCCGCGGCTACTGAGGTTATTTGTTTTATTCTTTTTCATACATATGGTCAACTTCAGAAAGGGGAGCAGATTTCAGGAACCTTGTTCCAAATCTTGTTGATGATTGTAGTAATGTGACCTTGCTCCACGTCTCCCTTTCGCATTTAGTCTATAGGACTTAAATTTTATCTCAAGGAAAAACTTAATATTGATATTCAGATCACAAATTTTACAATTTAAAATCTTGACAACAGAAATGCATGGGACTACAAATCTAGCCTCTTTTGTTCCCCGGAGGGATACTTTTTGCAGCCGATTCGAGAGGTTGCAACACCGATAGATTCAAACTCATGTGTCTTACGATAAGATTTTCCATTCTGCCTGCATGAGAAACTCTTGCTACCAAGGTCGACAAAATGGTGAAGCAACAGTTATATTCTCACATTTGTAAAATCTCTTTGGAGAGGTAATAGGCACTTAACTATGCATCTTCCTTAAATAGTCAACTTTTTACAAGTACTAACTCACCTTGTGTCTTTGACCTTAACATAGACCTGTAGACCCGTATCCTTTTCGAGGTTCATCAGCTTCCCACAGCCTTTTATACGTAAATAGGATAGTGCAAAGTTTGTAGTTTCAAACTTATTTGTTGGATTTAATAATGATAGTACTAAAACAAAAATTTTCACCTAAACTTTAAATTTAAGCTCAAATGAATTTTTCAATCAAATTATTTGGTGCAGCACTCTGGAAGATGCCAGCAGGCAGCAGGCTTGAGACACGACATGAGCAAAGATCCGGCAGCCAAAGCTATTGGAAGCCTTGAACAAGCATGTTTGAAGCTAGTGAGGTTTTTTCAGCCTATTTGGCTTGATAGAAAGTCGAAATAATGGTTTAATGCTCTTTATATGCCTACTTTAGAGAGTTTGTGGTTGATTCTTTTCGTCGCTAATTGTCGACAAGGTGTCCACTCTTGGTACTTTTGTATTTTTGCATTTAAATTTCTTTAATATATAATAACGTTATGCTGCTTCTGTCTTTTGTTATAGGGCCAATAATGATCGTACATGTCGCTAGCATACGCATACTTTGCACGCAAGAAACCGGTGGATGCACGGGTTGGTTGTCCGCTTATTACCTTCTTGACGAACTTAAACATTTGAAAAGAAAACGTAGTGGAGATCTTATTTCCGACAGTGAGCATTTAACATCACTAAAGACGAAGCATTCCAAAGTGTATTCATACGCAGCACAGACAATATCTCGCAGTAGCCCTCGAGTTCAGCCAAATACCGAGATGCACTGCTCCATCTATCTTTTTCTTTTAGTTTTCATGCGGATATACATATTAAGAGCAGCATATATATATATTATCGTCAATACAATTTGCGTTTTGAAATCGAATGCGAAAGTGGCGGAACGCTTGCGTTCATTGCATAGAATGTTTGTAGTCAGCAGATAAGGTGCCAGCCAACGCGATGTTTAGTGGCAAGATTGAATGGGGAGTCACCATTAAACAGCGCACGCGATTGACACAAGAAAGGAGTAATGAGCATCGTGAAATAGAAGAAAATGATTGAAGGACTTTTATTCACCATAGCTTACGCCATACAGTCCAGCCTTTGCAATATGTATGTAATAAGATGAATAGTGATGATTTGTATTGTTTTAATTTGGCGGAAGTGAATATCGTTATTATGGAGGAAAAAGATAGGTATTTTAGTTTCATTTAGTTTCATTTCAATGAAATTAAAATGCCTATATTTTTCCTCCAGGGTAAATGCAAACTAAAAATGCCTATCTTTTCCTCATGGTAGCAAGATTCCCACTTCCATAAGTCCTAAGAATACCTCAAATATCACTTTTAATTTATCTTCAGCCTCAGCATAATCAAAGGTCGCGTTTTCTCGCACTGTGGAGCGCATTTCCTCTCCATGGTGAACAATAAAGTCTCCACTTTCTTCAATGTTCATTTTCTCTATTTCCGATAAGCTTCATTTGCACCTCCTTTTTCTTTATATCCAATGCGGTAAAAATGATATGGTGACTCCCATTCAATCTTGCCACTAACAAAGATTCTGCTGGCAACTTGTCATCCTCGCGAATTCCCAAACATTCTACGGTGCAATGAGACACCAAAGCGATTTCCATACTTCCGCCAATTTATGATTTCAAAACATAAAATTATGTGTGTGTATATATATATATGCATGTATGTATACCCACATGAAAAACTAAAAGAAAGATGGATCGTTTACCCGAAGTGCATCTCAGACGATAGTACAGGGCCTGGGATATTCGCTGATACGGGAACAAGCACGTATAGTGCACTTTGGGTCTTCATTAATTTTTGGTGATGTTCAAATCTCTCTAGGTACGTCTCCACTACCGTTTTTCTTTCATGTTTAAGTTCACCGTCCAAAGGAAGGTAGTAAACGGACAACCAACCCCCGGTGCATCCATCAGACAAGGCTACGTGCAAAAGGGCATCGTATGCTAACGACATGCTCTGTCCAACATATTGGCCCTATAACTAAAAACAAAGCAACACCAACGTTATTACATATATTAAAAAAGAAATTTAAATGCAAATGCAAAAATTACACAAGTGGACACACTGTCGACAATTGAAAGCAGACAGAAAGTCAACAAACAAATTCCTCCTAAAATTGGAAACATATAAGAAAACTCCATTAAGCCAACTAACTACAGCTTTCTATTAAGCCAAATAGCTGAAAAAATATAACTTCAAACATACTTCTCGTTCAAGACTTCCATAGCTTTTTCAGCACTGGATCCAATTGCTATACATGTATTGATGTCCTCCAAGCCTCTTATGCTAACTTTGTATATCTTTGGAGTCTGCACACAAAAATGAATTTGATTAATAAAATTCATTTTAACAATGATTAACTTCTACCACCGCTCTATAGGCGGCCTGTTTGATACCTATTACACTTGAATAACAGTGAGTCATATTTTTTTACAAAATTAGATTATGCATCTTTAAAAGTATGGTGTTTAATCATATTTTTATTGCTTTACTATGCATGAAATTGAATTTATTTTAGTAAGATCTTGAGTTCAATTTTTGATTATATACTTATATTTTAGTACTCAAAGGAAACCATAGCAAAACCCAAATGACTATTGATCTCCAACGGCTAGTCTGGGCTATCCATTTGGCTTCCCTTGACAATTTGAAAGAGTGAGCCTTTGGATTCTTGAAAAACATAACAAAAAACAGCTGGGCTCAGTTATTTTCATATTTAATTTGGCGTTTTCTCGTTTCTCTCTCTTTCACATATAGAAGAACCCATTAGTTTATAGGCATCACACTCATGAGTTCAATATATTGATATCATATTCAAATTTTCAAGCCCACTATATGAGTGTGATTCTTATATGAGTTTAATATATTGATATCACTCAATTTTTTTTGACTTACTATGAAAGACCTAAGAGCCAAATTCCGAAACTCTTTGATGATGTCCCCCAATTGGCTACTTGTGAGCACCAAAGCCCGAGACACCCACTCAAACAACTTGTTTCTAACGCCCCTTTTAGGCTTTTACTCACAAGAAATAAGAATATTTTGATTCCTTGTTTTACCCTTTAAAAATAAACAAGCTCGCTACTTCCTTTTACTTGCTGGAAATAACGCTTCCGTTTACCGAGTAGAAAATCAAAGAGAGCATTCACTCTATATATAAAAAGAAAGCCAAGACCATAGCAAAAGGGGGAAAAACGCATCATCTTTCCTCTGGCGGAGATTGGAGTTTTTCAAACATTATTAAAAGTTACTACGGTATAGTGATATTGCTTATTGCTTGTAAGTAGAAGGTATTAGTTTCAAATTTTGTAAATCGCGAGTTCGGTACCAAATATTTATGGCAGACCTATTGTGTGACTTAAAACAAATCACTCACACTCATAGTGAAAAAGTTTCATTGTATGTCAATTAGATATGGGTTAAAGGTTTAGAACAATTGGGTTGTGTAACATAGGTAGGCCAATTTTTATGTTGTCATGCTCGACGAGGTTGGCTTCCCTTTGATAACTATTGTGATAGAGATCGACAACATCGGCAGGTGCATGACAAGTGCGAGCCCAGTGATTAGTCTCACCGCATGGAAGCAAATATTTAGCTTGTTCTTTGGTTCAGGACGACAGGCCTTTATCCCAGTTGTTCCTGAACTTCTTGTGAGGTTGGGACCCTTTGTTCGAACCTTGCTTGCCTTTTCCTTTGTTGTTTTTTAGACCTGGGGACGACTGGCCCTTCTCATTGCCTCGGTTCCTTTTCATTTCATTGGAAACATTCGCATTGGAACCAGTAGGTGTAGAGTTATGGTTTTTCATCAGCAAGAAGGAGAACTGATGTGAGGTCCGAGAAACCTTGATAGTTCCGCTCTGTGTATCGTTGTTCGAGTACAGTATTGAAGGCGTTAAAGGAAGAATAGGTCTTCTTCAACAGGTTGGAATCGGTGAGTTCCTGACTACAGAGCTTTAGAATCTACTAGATTCAGCAGAACTTGGAGACATACTAGTCGACAGCCATAAATGTCCTGCAAACATTATTGTTACTATTATTATTTTGAGTAGAGCGATAGAGTTATTGTGTTAAATGGAAAAAAGAGAATAATGGGGATTGAAACATAATTGCCTTATGCCACTATGGTAAAGTGCCTATCAATTTATTGTTAATTTTAATATTATTAAAAATTATTTATAATTGTGATTAAAAAAAATTGCTTATAAAAGTATTTTTTAAAAGCAACATCCATGCAATTTTTAAACGTTGTTGTTTTAATATCATAACTTTTAAAATAAACAATATATTTCAATTTTACTAAATATTTTTTATATGTTTAACTTTAAAATAAAATAATTTTTAATGAAAAAAAAAATACCAAACGGCCCTAAGTCTCAATTAATTCACATGACATAAGGCGGTTAGGCGGGAAGCCAAGGATAGGCAGGGAATGTTTTACCCTCGTTATAAATAGAGATTTATGAGACCGCCCAGTGCCCACTCGATTTCTTTCCTCAGTTCGCCTCGCCTCTCCACAAAGGCCAAAACCGAACCCTCGCAATATCATCATCTCTCTCTCTGCACAGCCATGCCAGGTAGCCCGAATAAGAAACCAAAACTCGCTGAGGACGACGAGATCAAGATCCCGGTCTCGCGCCCGCCGGAGCAGATGCACTCCTCTGGGAAACTCAAATGGGAATGGTACGACTCCGATGAGGAGGACTTCGCGGACGACTTGCCCCCGGACATCGTGTATTATTTCCTCGAATCCCACTATAAGGCTATTCAGGAATGTATGTATGCTTTCGATTTTTGATTTTTGGTTTTTTAGGGTTTTTGATTGGCCCAATTTTGATGTGCAAGAATTTTATTTTTTGTCTAATTAAACTCACTGTGTATTTAACAGCGAAAGCGGAATTTGCTGCTATCGTGAAACGAAGATCGCAAGCCAGACGAAGATCGCAAGACGATCACAGCCGCGAGAAGGATTCCTGTAAGTGCCCGAACGAGACTACTTCTGTTTATTTTTATAATGTGTGTATAATATATGCTTTTTGATTTTTTTTTTTATCTGATAAGCGTGTCTCTTGAAATTTTATTCCAATTCCTAATCCAACTAGTCGGAATTTCAACATCCCCATTCCATTTTTTTCCCGAAATTTCTTGTTCATTCAAACATTGTATGGAACTGGTGTTTCGGATTTGACTCAGGTCTGGTGAATTCCGAGTTTTTAGTTTGCTACCAAGAATATTATCTTGCCTTTACTCTTTTTGTTCTTTTCAATAGGATCTGGCCTTTACTTGAGAGGAGAAAATGAGTTTTTCTTTTGTCAGGGAAAATAATACATAACCCCATATTATTAACATCAGAACTGATCTTGGAAGCCTATGTTTCTTTAGAAAAATTATATAAACAAATAAAAAACGGTTGCCTCTTTTCATATTTGAATTCTCTAAACTCGGGACGATGTGCCCTCTCTCTCTCTATCAAAATGTATTTCCATATCTACTTCAAAAGGAGCCATTCGCTCTTCCTGCTTCTAAACTTTGTGTATTTCTTTTCAACAGCAGAGGCGCAAACCCGTAAGACTCCAACCAAGGGACGATGGCTTTGTATTGTCCCAGATCCCTTGTATTGTGAATTTTGCGGGAACACTGACCACCTGGCTACTGACTGCCGACATGCCGAGCACAATGCTGACCCTTCATCTGAAGATTGGTCTCCCCCCGTTGCAAAGAAATGTGGGCTTTGTATGAAGTTCGGTCACTCAGCTGCAGCATGCTCGTACCTGTACCATGTTCCAAAGGGAGCAACAGTCGGCCCTGACGGTATACTGATTTGCAAATGTTGTGGTCAGGTGAATGGCCACCCTGAGGACGAGGATTGGGTAGGAGAAGCACAAGTTAGTTGATGTAGTCACACTGCCTCTGCCCCAAGAGAAAAGTAGGAGAGATAATTCACCAGTAGAACTCAGTTCCTGCTCAATTAGGTGTTTCTATATAATATGTTGTGCTTGCTGGATGTGTGAAACTGACTAATAGTAATGTAGCAGCTAATGTTCTTGTGACACTGTTTATGTAGCTGTGCTAGTTAGTTTAGTTAGTCTATTTTAAATAAAATGGGGAAGGCCGTCTCCCTTTATGCGTGCGTGTGCGTATGCGTGTGTATAGACTACATATAATATGTCGCAGCCTCAAAATGTCTGAAATCAAATTGAGTTGGTTTCGCTCGGTTTGTAAAACTGTTTTTCAGGCTAGTTGAGAAGTGATAACTCGCGTCTTTCAATAGGTTCTTGCTACGAGCCTTTTGCAACTGATTTGCTCTGCGTACAGGGACAGGTACTGGTTCGGCCCTTTGGATAGATGAATAGCGTGAGTCCTCCTTTTTCGTCCGCATGGGCTGAATCCAATCCAATCCGAACTCCTTATTTCTTCATTTTTCAGTTTTTTCTTCTCCTTTCATTTTACATATCTTCTTTCAAGTCTACAACCCTCATTCATTCCCCACCCAACGGAATATCCGCTTTAGTTATTTGGGTGTTGTATTCAGCTTATAAAATTTGTATATATAAAATGGTCATGATCAACAAATAGCAATCAAAGGCACTAGTAATCCCAGTGGTGAAGATTATCTTTTGTATCATGATCAGTTAGTTGATCTATTAGATCCTATTTCATTGTGGTTGTTTCTTTAGCTTTACCTAACTAGTTTGAACTATTTGCAATTGCAAAGTGGTGGATTGTCCTTGTGGTAAGGGTTTTCCTCTTCAATCACTGCGTCTCGGGTCAAACCCTTCCCCCTTCTCTTAGAGTAGATTTGTGTAGAATGTCGCTTGTAATAATAAAAGAAAAAAAATAAGGAATATTCGTTTTCGAAACAGCTATCAACGAATTTCGATACAACTGTTCGTTCATGTTCAGTTAGGCGAATTTTGTGTCCACACATGAACCTACCATGTTGTGTCATGCAGTTAGAGAGACCAGTGTCAAAAGGTGCAGTCGCGGCTGCCCATGAGATTCCACACGGCCACACGCCATTTTTCGTGCTTGGTCAGCGAATTTTGTGCTTGGGCACAGAACCTTAACATGCTGAGCTACAAACTACGAATCTCATAGGAACTGTGACTTACAGGCGGCTTACGAAGCTCGACATCGCGCATGCTGTGGGCACGGCATGCAAAGTGCAACTAAGTAAGAGTCGCGCCTACATTTGCCAACGGAATTTAGCCCTAGTCGCACAAACAGGTTCCCATGGCTAACGACTTTCGTCCAAGCAACAAAGTCAACAACCAGCAAATGGCACACCTGCTGCCTTGGCTTCACCAGTAGCTCACGGTGGCCAACAACAAACGATCAAAAGTGCAGAACGTTTGTTTAAACAGCTGCCAACAAAATTCGATACGATTGTCCACATACGTTGTGATCAGTGAGGGGAATTCCGTGTCCTCACAGAACCTTACAAGTTGGCTTGGTCTAAATTAGACTAAATATTAACCTGTCGACTATAAATAAAGATATTATTTTATTTTAATTGTCATATATTTTTTAGCTTAGTTCACCAAAAAATTATGAAAGGAAAAAAAATTCACGTATTCTTTTACCAATAGATGACAATCCATCTTTCAAATATCTTCGTGCTGTTACCAATAGATGACAATCCAACCCAGAAAATTTCAAGAAAAGGAAAAAAAATCCTGGAGAAATAAATCAATTAATCAAATAAGAACATAAGCTAGAAAAAATTCAATAGGAGTGATAGAACCTCTCTACTTCTTTTTCTATTGCACATTAACTTTGTATTACAGAGAAGACTATTACAACATCAACAACTCCTGAGCTTCGTTACAATTAATAGCTATAAAGCTCATCCAACCGACTAACAAACAACTAACCATGGTTTACAACAACCCAACTAACAACTAACCAAGGAAAATACAAGTAAAAGTAACTAATATTGACAGACTAATAGGAATGCCATCTGGCATCCTAACAAGGAGGAGAAATAGAAAATTAAAAAACTTCCTGGAAAACGAAATCAATTGAATAAGAAGAATCCAAGCCAACGAAGAAATTCAGTAAGAGAAGAAGAACCCAACCTAGAAAAAAATAGCAGAACAAGAACAAGAACAAGAGATTGGGCACGATGGTGGTGTGGAAATTGAGAAAAAAGGAGAGGCAGAAGCTAGGTTTGGACCCAACCCAGAAAAAAAAGAAGAACAAAGAAGACGAATAGATTGGATACGGTGGTGGTGGGGAAATTTCTTGAGAAGGAGCGAGACAGAGAGATAGAGAGGGATGAGTTTCGCGAGGGGAGAGAGAGCAGGAGGCGCGAGGCGCGAGTCTTATTTAGTCCTCCATGTTTACATGGGTCTGCGTAAGACCACCTAACAGACAAGGATTTACATAAAACGAGTTTACCACCTTTGCCAGTCCAGTAACATTGTAAACATGTGAATTTTAGTGAAAATAATATTCACCAACAAATTAAATTTTGACTCGTCAGGGCTTACTTAGCATACACCATGAGTGCCACAAATTATATACATGGCATGTGATTCACGGAAACTAGATGAGTTGTCAAAAATGACATGTGTCAACATCTGGCCAAATGTAAAAATTACCAGATTAAGTTGATAGCGGTAATAAATTGAGGAATTATCTCATAATTGACTTTCATTTAAATAAAATATAAATTAAAATAATTAATTAATTAATTTGATTAAATTGCCAAGTTAATTAATTTGGTTCAAATCCCTTTCATCATTTCACACGGCTTTGCGAGATTAATGGTTCTTCTGTAAGATTAATTTGGTGAAATTACCAAATTAATTGATTTGGTTCAAATTAATACCAGATCAAGTTCAAATTAAGCTTTAATCAAGATAATTCATGGAGACAAATTGCTCGGCAAATGAATTGATTAAATGCAAAGAATCATGGAGAAGCCTATAAATACAAGGCTCCAAAGCAAAGAAAAGGACTCTCAGACACACTACAAACTCAGAGGACTCATAAACTCTTTGCATTTTCATCATCATCGTGAAGGACCACCAGACCACCTACACGTGCCGGTTCTTCCATCACCCCAAACAAAAATCCTACGCGTCACAAGCCAAACTCTTGTGATATCCGTTGGCCAAGATAAAGTCTTTACGACCCTTGGATCAACCAAACACACGCATTTTGTTCTTCTACACTACTTCATCTTCAAAGATCAAATCAGAGGATCAAACCTTGTACTCAGATATTGTAACCCTAATTTTCTCATTACTACAAATTTATTCTGCACACATGTTCTTGTTTCGTTCGTTGCAGGAAATTTCGTGTTTACAAATTTGGCACGCCCAATGGGACAATCTCTACCTCTCATCTCTTTCTCCGTTCAAGATCCAAACACACCATTGAAATCCATGGCTTCCAAGAAGGGACAAGCTTCTCTTGCGACCAAGAGCAAGAGCGTGAGTACTTCTACAGTAAGTGGAGACTTTGTCAGCGTCATGACTCGAAGCAAGACAAAGGCAATGCCCGCAAATTAGCATGTCACCTCCAAGTTGGTTCTGTTGAAGGCACAAGGAGCATATCAAAAGCGTGAGCTTGTCATCAGCCTAGCCTCGCTAGAAGCAAAGAAGCATGCTCCTGGAGCAAGCCAGAAGAGTTCTTGAAGCAATGAACGGGGTTCTTCAGTTTCAAAGAATTTAAGGGAGCGTTCGTTGTCACCGGTCTCGGATGTGGACTCAAGCACGGGATCATACCACGGATTGCCATCTGATGTCAAGCATAAGGAGATTCCGGTGACACCCTTAGTGTCCATGGGTGAGTCTGATTATATGGCTATGCAAGTTATGGCGACTGGTGCCACTTCTATTGAAGAGCAACTCATCCAGATGAATAAGGCGATTGCAAAGCTGACGAAGACCGCCAAGGAGAAAGACATGCAGATTGTTTCACTCATGAACAGGTTTGAATCATAGCATGATGAAGAAGCCGACGCCGAACCAAAGAAGAAGGAAAATCAACGCGACAAGAAGTCCAATGAGAAAGAATCACGTCAGGAAGATGAGGCTGGAGAGAAACCGAAGCCAAAGTCCAAAGCTACTTCAATAGGTTCTCTCTCTAAGGGAAGGATCGAACTAGACATTGAGGAATCCGCAACTGTAAACCATACAAGTGTCGTGTTTGGATCATTTGATCTTGTGGCTCTCCTAGTATCGCCGACGTTGTCCTGGCCTCACTCACCAAAGGTAAGCCCTAAGATGGCCAATGCAAATGAAACGAGTATTGTTGGCAAAGCAAGCTATTTTGATATCAATGACCTCACCGGCGGCCTGTCAACCGACGATGATGAAGGATGGACATTGGTGACTCGAAACAAGTCACGTAAGCAACACAAACCGCGACTACAAGTTGTTCAGTTAAAAGAAGATGGGCGGAAAGGGAAGTTCTCACTGAAACACTGAAAAGACATGTCGCAAAGCAACAACAAAGATGAGAAAACCTGCATATAAAGAAGAGCTTGAAGTTCAAAAGTGGAGAACTCCTGTGGCCCTGTTGGAATATTTTCCAAAAAGGTTTTTTAAACATAGCTCAATCGAAACTGTCTACATGACAACTTGCTATGAGATCGAGGGAGAACAGTCTTCGAATGGGAGAAAGTGCACCAGCAAACAAGAGAAAATTTTAGCACAATTAAAAGGCTTGCTCCACGCTTTAGCATGGAAGAAGCAATGCAGCTTCCAGAAGCAGTACAATGTGCACTGGTGGAAGTGTTGATGAATTCGAGCACTTACTCGTCCAAGCTATGTAAAGTTGGAGATTTAAAGCTCCGACCCTATGAATGTGCTATGTGCTGTTCTACATGTGCTGCCATCAATTTCATCGATGAAGACTTATTATTGGGATCCACAGGGTACGTGAGAGAGCAAAAGATTGGCCGCATGCTCGTCGATGAAGGCTCAACTATAAACATCATGCCCAAATTGACAATGACGAAGTTGGGTATCACGGTTGGTGAGTTATTTCGAAACCGTCTTCTAATCCAAGGCTTTAACCAAGGGAGGCAAAGAGCAATAGGCATGATCAGAATTGAAATGGTGATAGGGGAATTGAAGACAAACACATTGTTTCACATGATCGATGTAAGGACTTCCTACAATTTACTCTTGGGAAGGCCTTGCGTTCATGAGAACGGAGTTGTACCTTTAACCTTACATCAATGTCTAAAGTTTTATAGGGGTGGAGTGAAAATGATACGCAGTGATACTAAGCCATTCACCGAAGCAGAGCCTCATTTCGCCGATGCCAAGTTTTACATGGATGATGACGTGGTACCTGAGGCTCTCCCTACAGAGATTCAGTCAACAAGCAAGGCTAGGCCTAAGAAAGACATACAACAAACAGGGTCTCCTATGAGTAAAAGTAGCAATAAACAGCCCGAGAGCTTGTTGTCTGAAGGAAGCATACCATCCTCAAAAGGATCAACTGCAACAGTTCTTCGGTACATTCCAATGTTATGAAGAAAAAAGAGGCAATCCCCATTTGAAGATGAGATAAGCACTCGAGAAAATTGGTGAAGGAAGACTTAGAGCTTTTGAAAGTGTCCACAGTCATGCCTTTACCCTAGTTGAACAGCTCAAATATTTCGAAGCCATCGCTACAAGGATTTGTTACACCACTGCAGAACATAATAGAGCACGGATCCCTTCCGACCAAGATGATTGAGGAAGGTTTCAACTCCAATGCTTACAACCTCATGTCAAAAGCTGGATATAACTTCGCCTCATCCTCTACACTTGGAGAACTTAACTCGAATATCATAGGAGAAAGGGGACATGGCCTTAATGAAACCCAGAAAAAGTTGAAGGAGCAAGGCTAAGCAGTTGACCGATTCTAATGAACAAGAAATTACAATGATCAGAAAGAAGAAGACACACCTGCTTAACCAATGATGATGAGATTTGCAGTCTAATCCCTTCACGCTTGAAACACCATTTGACATTAGACGTGAGTTTGGATGGTCAACTAAAAGTGAACAACGCATAATCATACATACCGGTCAATCGTCGAACCAGCGCACCAGAAAGGATAGAGAAGAAGAATTGGACCAAAACATCTACCATATCACGATTGAAGAGGTTAATGAGAAGGAGGCTTCAAAAGAAGATGTTAAGGAAGCTCCTCCATAACTAAAGGACTGGGGGTAAGCAACAATTGACGACTTGAAAGAACTCAACTAGGCACAAGTGAAGAACCAAAGCCTATCTTTGTTAGTGCACTTTTGAGCCCAAACGAAGTGGAATAATACTACCAATTGTTGCTTGAATACAAAGATGTCTTTGCTTGGACATACAAAGAAATGCCAAGCCTGAGTAAGAGATGAATCGATGGTGGAAGCTGGTTTTGAACCTCTGGAGTCAGCTTTTTGGAAAAAGTGGAGCATGGAGAGGAATACTCGGAGGCATCATCCATAAGTTCTGCAATTTGAACCTTTAAAAACGAAGATTCTGCTCCAAGGTTGTCGATTGCAGCGACCATTTTAGTAAGGTCTTCTTTGAGCAAAGAAAGGTCTTCAAAAAGGCATTTCAAAATCATTTTTTTTATGTGGTTTCCAATTGTGGAGGTTGCTCAAAGGTTAATTTTACAGATTACTTGGTCCGTACCACCTATGGTAGGCCTTCCAAACGAAATCTCGAAAGTAGCTGGTTGAATAGTCAGCCTTGAGATGGCTGCTTCACATGTACATTTGCATGAACAAAAAAGTCAGTGTTGATCAATGGAGTAATGACTGCGTGAGTATGAAATCAAATACGATTAGATTTTTCAATAATACCTCTCGAATTGGAGCTTATGCCTTGCGCCACCTGCGGTGTTATGGTCTTTCCATTTGTAGGCGGATCATCAAGAGATAAAAGCTCAGTGTGCAGAATCACCATATATTTTTCCAAGAAACAAGAAAGGAACAACAAGATCATGGTGCAGAATCACCATTAAGAATACGAAAACAGAAAACCGAAATCCAAAGATGCATATTCCCAAGTTAGAATCTTCCAAAACGCAACCAAATTTTAGATAATCGACCGGCATTCAAGTACTATACGCAGAAGATTAATTCATATCAGGAAAAGTGCAAGAACGTACCTTGACTGAGAATCCGAAAACCGAAGACGATCGCAGTGAGAGAGAGAGAGAGAATTGAGATGTGTTTGTTTCTCGGTTGCGGTTGTGAGCTTTTGGAGAATATTGGGGGTAGAGGTTTGGTGGTATTTATAGGAACCACAGACACAGCTCGGGGTTTGATTTCTTGTTCTGCAAGGAGTTGGATAGCACTAGCGGGAAGTCAGGTTATTTCATCGTGCCCCAGGTTTCTAGAACTTTCTGGACTTTCTACCAGTAATCCTTGTTCAACTTATTATTATCCTATTTAAGTTTTTATTGACCGAAAAAAGAAAATTGTAATACTTTTCTAATAAGGATTGGGATTTACATTTTCAGAAAAAAAAAAAAAAAAAGAGATTGGGATTTACAATTTACAATTATATGCTTAGTTATGTTTTTATGGGAGTTAAACTTTGACGATGATGCAAATGTGTGTTAATTAGGTCAGTTAAACGGGACTGGCTACAGTGCTCGCAAGCATTAGATGCTCACATTGATCTCACCCTCCTTCCCTCCCTCTCTCCTCTCTCCTCCCTCCTTTTAACGGTGAGATCGGTGTTAGCATTCAATGCTTGCGAGCACTCTAGCCTACTCCCAGTTAAACAATATGCTCGCACCTTTGTACCCAATTTCAACTCTTCCTCCGCATAACAATAGTTTAGAATATTATCTTATAAGAAAATAATAGCAAAAACTTTGCCATGATTGAGGTGGTCTTCTCTTGACTCTACTACAAAATTACTACAATAATTTTTTTTATGAAAAAAGAATAAACCCTAAATAATGCAGCAAAAAACTGAGTCTGAAAATCTTTCTGTAAATGGAGTTACTCCGAAAAAATTCTAACAATATCCTTCCGAAAATTTCCATGTATGTCGAGTTCAATAATATTTATAACGTATTAGTTGCAGAAGCATAAACATCAAAATTTATATGCAAAACAGAGATAGATAAGCCCTTTGCCAAATGCCAATCAGCTTTATAAGTTAACTCGAATCACACTTCAATCCCAAAACGACGAATGATCGATCCAACGATTGCAATAATACGTCCTATCGTTGAAATCTGACATGGGAATCCAGAATCACAGGCAGTCAGTATACAGATGATTCGAACTTCCGCCCTTCTTTTTTTTTACACGACTATGAATTGAGCTGCTGCCTACTTCCTAGTTCTGAGAATTTCTAACTACAACAAGAAAAACAAAAAATGGTCTACTGTGAGAGAACAAATGCTGACTGTTTCTTAATTTGTTACGATCAGTGATTATGGAGTCGGTTACTGTTGTCACGCTCTCACCAGATCCTCCCCTTCCCTCCAATCCGACGAGCCAACTCAAAATCCTTCTTCACTGAGGATACAAAAGTAAACGAAACAGGCTGGTTACAAATAAATGTAAAATATTGGAACAACAGTCAAAGACTAACCGAAACTTGAAGTAGAAGATCAAAAAGTTAGCCAAAATGAAGAAAGATTTGACATGTTTTAGGACAATCATATTAGCTTAACAGATGGTTAATCCAAGGGCACACAAAAAGTAGTAATGCATCTTAGGACAGCCTTTTTGAGTTCGTCAAAATCCACTACCCACAATTTAAGTTCCTCTAGTGCCAAAGATTTTTTCATGGTTTAGGTGTTATAACTACAAGCATTAGTCGCAGCTTGTAAATTTACATAGCATTAGGGGGAAATAATAATTAATTAAGCAGATATTAGATCTCAAGTTTACTTACTAAGAGTGACTCGCTTTGCATGAATTGCACAGAGGTTGGAATCTTCAAACAAGTGAACGAGATAATCCTCTGCTGCCTGCAAAAGAACAAAATACCAATAGGCATGACTAATTTGTCTCAAATAATTCATAGTAAGTACTTCAACTGCAACTTAGAGGCTTATGGTTAGATGGTATGCTTGGCTTGGGATAACGAGACAATTCCTGCAACCAAATCCAAGCAATTTGTTTGATGTCCTTTATTTGGTGAGTTGATTGGGTGGATGAGGTAGAACAATAGTGGTGGTAACGGGAAAGTCCTCATGGATCTTGGGTTGGCACAGCAATGCCATTGTGTAATCAAGGCATACAAGAAGCAGAAAAATGGAATGGGCAGCTGAGGAAGAATCCAATGCACTTCCACAGATGATGATGATACCTATGGCGTTGGCATCACTCATCCAAGTTTCCAACCGACATATTTGAACGGATGGATAAACAAAAATTATGCTACAACTCACTGAAATTGGAATGCAGAAATTCACTAGTTTATCAAACTGATTGAAAAGGAGGTGGAGGAAGAAAATTAGCATTTGCATGGTTAATCTGTTACATACAACTAAATTCTCTTGCCAAAAAAATAAATAACAATATAAATTCACCTCTTGAATTGCTAGTAAAGCATCAGGCGTCCAACGCTTAGGCTCTCTAGACACAGAGTTGGTGATCTCTCTTACCTACAAGGAACAAAAAGATTGTCAACATTGTGTGATCCAACCTCGTGCATAACTAGGGCACACAATCTAATAGATAATATCACCATACGTAAACCAAACAAAAGAAGCAAATTCTTTTTCACAATCCAATGCTAGTCTCACTAACAAAA
Organism: Gillenia trifoliata; assembly: GCA_018257905.1. Taxonomy (NCBI): domain Eukaryota; kingdom Viridiplantae; phylum Streptophyta; class Magnoliopsida; order Rosales; family Rosaceae; genus Gillenia; species Gillenia trifoliata. The sequence continues at coordinate 18,465,528 of CM031086.1, forward strand.
GATTACTTAACTCTGAGATTGCAAAGATGTAAATGTCAACTTGTTTATACAATGCAAAATGAATAAATCAACTCGACATCAATGAATTGGAAGTGCAATTCTGGGTTTCCATGCCAACAAAAAAAAAAACATTCTCTTGATTGTGTGAACAGAAAATTGCGAGAACTACCAATAACACAACACAACATTTCTTTTCTGTCTGTTGACATCCTTGGGTGCGCGCCCTCATGTATTTAAGTGCACATGCATGTGTGGGTGCAATTCTGTATGTATAACAAACAGGGAGATAAGAACTCACAGTTCTGATGAATGGAGCAGCTGGGATAAGCATCTTAACTGTCTTCTGGAGGTGACGAATCTCCCGAAGAGCCACTGTTCCTGGCCTGTAACGCCGCTTCTTCCGCTGCGTTCCTGGACCTATAGACATAACAACAATAATCATTCAAAATCAACTTACTTCCACTATAGCATCATCACCACCACCACCAAAGAAAAGATGTTTACTTGTCGGATTCGCCTCGGGCCTTCTCGTTCCTCTAGAAGATTCCTTCAGTTTATTGAAACAGAAAAAGGGAAAATAAACACATTAGGAATGCCAGATTTAAAGATACGAATTTTCTTCACCAGATTACTGATGAGTGACAAGTTTTAATGGTTTCCTACTATTTTTAAGAAATTAAACAACACCGAAAATAACGACAAAGGTAAAGCTCCGTTTGGATAATAAGAAAATTAGGCCAAAAAATTAATAACTTTCTAATTTTCCAAATCAAATTTTCCCCAATTCCCCTCCTTCCAATCCTCGTTTCCACATTTTCTCAGTAACCTAACACAGGACAAGCAAAATCCGAAACTAACGAGAAATTGAAGTGCGTTAAAGAGAGAGAGAGTACCCGTTGATTTCCAGGTGAGGCCGCCGGGCTTCCTCCTGCAGCTGAAGACAGAAAATTAGGGTTTTCGAAAACGCAAAACTCACAATCCTCAACAAAATACACATACATCCATACATTTTAGAGAGAGAGAGAGAGAGAGACCAGTTTGTGAGCGAGTAGATTTCTTGCCTTTTCTTCCGGCGGTGTGTTTGATTCTCGCCATTGAAGTTCTGCAGAGAAGAAGGAGGAGGGAGCTTCTTCTCTGGTGTGAGAAGCGACGTCGTTTCGCTGATTGTTTCAAACTGTTACAGATTCAGAGAGGCGTCGTCGGTCTCCGACTTATTTCAGTTAATGAATTTAGTGTTTAAAGTGAAAAAAACAAAAAAACTTCCCGCTCCAAACTGTGTGTCGTTTCGTAGTCGGCGAGGCATAAAACGGCGCCGGACGAATTATTCGGGGAAGCCCTGATTAAAGCGGAAAAATAGATTTTGCCACCTCGGCAAAATCGTTTCCAACGGTAACATTTGGGGGTTGTAAGAAACAACATGAATCAAACGGTAAGTTTTTTCAAATGTGACCACCGTTCCGGTTAAAATGCTTATAAGCATTGCATACTTACACGAATCTAATCATTAATTGTTAAATTTCTTTAACAGTTAATGATTAGATTCGTGTAAGCATTATAGCATATCCTAACATTGACAACAGTTCAATTTTTTAAAGAGGAGTGGTAAGCTTATTGTGCTAGAAATTTTTGAGTGATTGTCACGTGACACTATTAAATTACTAATATTGTAACACGTACATTTATTAATTAATAATATATCGTAAGTCTTCTAAAATATTAAGTATGTAGTTCACTTACTCATATTATAACATGTAAATTAATAAAATTAAGTTGATGATTATTCAAAATTTTCTTAGTCTCATGTGAGACTTATGTGAATTTACAGTCTAAAATTGCTAACATGTGATTGACTTTAGCAAAATTCTTCTTCCAAAATATCAAGGCCTTGATTGGTGGCAATGATTTGATTGAAATGAATAATTCACTAGATTCATTATACTTTGACTGAAAAAATAGATGTCAACTTCTAAATGTTGTATAAGTTGAAGGTAAAAGTAGATTAGTCAATAAGTAAACACATCCCTCCCAATGAAGATTGGAAATTATAAAGCTTAGTTTGTGACTATTCCATCTTCTACTTTCCAACTTAAACAACATTTAAAAATTGATGTTCATTTCTTTCTTCAATTTACATTAAATATAGTGAGTTACCACCTTCAGTCTCATCTCTCGAAAAATAGAGCTTGTTATTTGTCTTGGTCCAAATAAAACATTGTTGCATTTGGACAAAAAAAAAAAGAAACATTGTTGCAATTGTTTTTATTTTTTGTAATTGGACCAAAAGAACAAACAAACTAGCTCCTAGGCTAGCAATTAAACACACATATACATTCCAAAAGCCTAAAGATATCATACTTATAGTCAATCCAAACAGAGCTAACCCATGCACCACATCTACCACAAGATCCACCTGATTACAAACACTACATTTGAATTGCAGCAGTAAAAGTAAAAAACAAGAGGGAAACTTAGGGAAAACTATTTTATCCACTCATGATAGTGAATTATCTTCAGATAAATGCAGCCTCCAAAATTTCATGTATCACACTAACAGGAGCATAGCTAAGAGTATCGCTCTGAAGAATCCTTGATAAACAGCTTGCTGTCGAAGAAACGCGCTTTAAGATACGTCTCTAGGGCTGCGATGGTCTGGGAGATGCCGGAGGCTTGAAATCCGGATACTGCAATCATAAAACAACATGAATGAAAGCAAGATTTGGTTAGTTCTTGCACAAACTAATTGATCATGAGGGTGATATATATAAACATAAAAAGTTCAAATAGAAAGCAATGTGAGGAGTTACATAAGGGAATGGGGAAAGTGGTTTTGAAATCCCGGGAAGTGAATCTGCTTTAACTTCTGGTTTTGGTACTGAATTTGGTTCCGGGGTGGCTTCTGCAGCTGCTTCTACTTTTGGTTCGACCACAGCTTCTGCTTTCTGTACAGTATCACTAGCAGCAGTAGGCTCTGGGGTTGGTTCTGCAGGTGCAGGAAGAGCCTTGCTAACAGTTACTGGCAGAAGAGCCGTCCCGATTTGCTGAAATTCAAGGCGGTCGAGGATAAAGACAGTAATTATGAGTAGAAAAACAATGGAGTTTAGTGTATGCTAATTGTCAAAATAACTAGGCTGTGATGTAGCGATGAGGGATTATGTCAAAAATGCTTTAACACATTTGTAGTCTTATACCTTTATGTCATCGACGAGCTCCTTAGGGGCAACCTTCGTGGTCAAGAACTCGTCAACTTCTTGTAGAGTTTGTTTTCGATCCTGTCAGAAAAAGCAACTTAGATTATGTGAGTGAAGTTAAATGCTAATCCTTGGATTGAGAATGTAGTAAGTTTTCAAGGCCGCGGCAGTTCAAGATGTTTACGATGAGTAGAACTTCCTATTTATGACTAGTTAGACATGTTTCACAAGAATAACTAGAATTCAAAGGCTGCAGACTGTTAGAACAAAATAATTAAGAGGAAACATGCCATAATATAACCGTATGCTATTAACTTTTGGCCACTATGCATTATTTAAGAGACGAACATTTTCTAATCAACCCCGACAAACATTCCATCAAAATAACTCCTTGGAAGTATAAAAAAGAATCAACAGACTCACCTCAGCAAAAAGGAGTTTCTTGCTCACAAACTGAACTAGTGCAGCTGAGCCTAAAACTTGGAGGATTGTTTCTAACTAGAACGACAGAGTAGAACAGTCAGTTTGAAAGCTCTTACGAGACGGATCCATGTCACACCAAAAGGAAAATAAAAGATAAATCAGTACACAACGGACTTTACCTCAGTAAAAGCCAATAAACCCAATCCGGTTGCTGCAGCAACCCCAAGGGAAAGAGACAAGGCACCCGAACCCTCCTGCACATAATCGACCACTTAGCCATATAAGAATCCTGTTAAAATCATGAAGTACATCAAAATTCTTTCGAACATTCATAAACGAAGGAATCAATCACTGAAAACCAATAATTATGCTCGTCTCAACCCATTTCCACAATGGCACACATCAACACCTTTCTTGTCCCATCTTGATGAAATATATAAGCTAGGGATGGTGGGATGTTTCAAATAGGTACATACTTCTATCATGACTTCATTCTGACTTTTTGTTTATGATTTTCACCCATATTCTCTATCCTTGCCAATCACCCATCTAAGCGTTTCTACTAAACTTTTTGGATTATCCAACATCTCATTATTTGTGTTCAATACATAAACTACAATATAACAATCCTTGTTGGAAAGTACGAGACCAAATAGGACCTTATCGTTCAACGAGACAATAGATTTTCACAGGTGAATTATAACTGAAAGTATATCAATCAACAAAAGAAAATCAAGATAATTAGTAATTACTCCAACTGCACCACTAAGAGTATCTGCTAAATTGCCAAAATCAAGACTCAGTGCTTTCAGTGGTGGTGTCCAAGGAAGACCGCTGTTCTGCAAAATGATAATTCATGTCAAGTATTAATGCTCGATAAGACTTGTATGGAAACAAATACTAGCCGTGGAAGGGGAATGGACTGACCACCCATCCTCGTGGTCCTTCCGCACCATCTTTAATAGCATAAGCAGCTTTGAACCCATTTATAATGACTAATTCTGCAACCAGCTCGGAGTTCCCATCAAATCTGGCTTCCATCAGAAATTTTGCAGGATTAGCTTCACATACTAGCTTTGGGAAAACACAAATCCAATCACACATTACCAGGTTTGTCACAACATTACAAGCATGTGAAAAATGAATGTCAAGGAAAGGATATTACAATCGGAATCAATGAATTCACGGTAAACTAAAAATGGAAATGTCAACAAGCAGTTATTTTCCTATCTCAATTATCTTCTATGTGAAGTTATTCAATTAAGCTTGCTTCCGCCCCCTTTTCCCACCACCGATTAGAAGAATTGTTTTAAAGAAAGGGGTATGGAATGTGCACAAACCGAAGTTGATATTTTTGCTATAACATATGACAATTTGTATAAAATTCTAGGAAAACCAGGGTCTTTTAAGTAATAACTGAGTTCCATTGTGTGGATTCTCTACTCCATTGTTTCTTCTCCAAACTAAATGGTAATGTGAATTGAAATTTTCTTCCGCCGGGCAAATAGTGATCCCTGCATAAACCAATTGCATAATGTACATACTCTAAGGTGATCTCAATGCTAGGCAGTTGATAATAGCTCTTGATTATGAACAACTGCTTCGAAATAAGCTCAGAAATTGACGATTCATGATTCATAAAAGAATGCGGAAACGAAAACTAAAGAATTGGGTTAACAATCTTACTTATCTAAGATGAACAATGTGGTATTTTCTGGCTCCTTGAACTTCAAAGAGAGCTTCTTCAAGAAACCCGGCTTATCTTCCCCTTTGTAAACAATCGACACCGGCTTCTTCCCCAAACCCTTGACATCCGGAGTACCAACCTGCCTAAACTCTGCCGGCGGTCTTATATCAAGCAACTGAGCATTGGCGTCCTCACCCAATTTTGCATAAGCACTTCTGGCAGAGTCAACACCAAACGGCTTAGGAGGCTTCAGAACCTGAGACAGAACCAATGGAACCGCCAAAACTGCAAAACCGCCAGCTATAACTGCAGGATTATCAGTCACAAAACTGATAACACTGTCAAGAACCCCACTTACATCCAAGTCTCCACCTCCACCACTCAGAGACTGCCCCAATGCTTCCTCATATGTCAAAGCCTTGGCAAACCCGGCATTGAAAACCGAAGATAAGAGCAGCAAGCCGCCATGGAAACTCCGAGATGAAGACTCTTGTGAAGCTCTCAAACTTGTGGGATTTGAGAATTTGGGAAGGGAAACGGAGGGCAGTGATGGGATTTTTTTTCTGTCACCAAGAACTGATCTTATGGGGGTCAAGCTTGCTGCATTGAGGGCCTCCATGGCATACTTCTAGTGAGAGAATCTAGTGAGAGAAACAGTGAAAAAGACTCTTTTGGGGCTCTCAGAAAATTGATGGAAAATCCTGAGCCACCATGAGAGATTGAGGATTTTTTTGTGCAGGATTGTTTTGTTTCTTTCTAAGGATGATGCAAAGCTTTACAAGCCTTAGCCTCAGTGGGTGCAATTTGGCTGGTGCCTTGTGGGTGGAGGGTGGAGCTGACGTGTCATGCAAGATGAGAGGTTGCCCATTGCGGGATTGACACGTGGCGAGTAAGGATTGCGAGGTTGTTGATCACTTTATGTTTTTGATGGCTGGGACGATGACTCTGGGTTGTAAATGTTTTGTGTGGCTGAGAAAAAAGTCACTAGAAGCGTTGAGAATCTCTGCAATGAATTGTGAAATATGTTTAGAGTACAATCTGCGGGTGCAGTACAGACCGCAGTACAGAAGACGTCCATACAACTTAGACGTCACATTGACGATATTCCAAGTTAATCACACACCAGCATACGGAAAGATTAAGACACATGACAAGTTTAGCAATCCAGTTTAACTTCCGACACTCTAAATTAAGAGTGAAAATCACTACCCTTTTGATCTATAAACTTTAATCAAACCAAAGAATGGAAAGGAAAAAACCAAGCTTATCTTCTGGTGAAGTCGATCAAAAGCTTAAGAAGCTCGATCTATTAGATGTAGCTTCTAAAATATTCGGGCTCGTTTGGTTCACCGAATGAACGTTTTTTTCGGGTTCCCTCCCCATGTCCTTCGAAGAAAGAAACAAAAAACAAGTTTTTTGTATAAATTATGTTACATGTAGAAGATCAAATGAGGACTGCTTTACAGAAGATCAAAAAAGTAATCCAGACCTTGCCCAATTTCCCATATCGAGATGCCGCATCCCCATTTGTGAGCTTCCTCTAGCCGCACGGAAATTGACATTGGCGATGGATAGAACACAGCGTGGTAATTATTTTCAACATCAGCGTAAAAGAACAAATGTTCTGCATTGTTCTTTTCCCATTGCAACTCGGGCTTGTGCTTCTCCAACAAGGACAGGTAATCCCTTCCAGTGATAGCACCACCACCCGGACCTGCATTTTCGATATCATTAAAGGACTCTTCCTAAAATGAGGAACAACTAGAGATTTTATTCGCACTGAAGATTACAAAATTTCAAGAGATGTCCTAGTAAATGAAATATAGCAGATGCTTAGACAAACGAATCAAATATACAATGTTAAGATGATCAATCCAGACCCCATATATTCCTCATACAAGATTTGTTAAGTTTCAGTTCAATTCCCTTCCAATTCTAGGACAACCACCAATAAATTTGTAGGACAAAGTGGATTGGAACTCATGAGGAGTTGACCCGTCATATTCCACTCCCCATGGGTAATAACAAACAAGAAACCATAAATCAAATATAGATTCTCCAACGCCAATCAACAACACTGACTGTACAAATAGAAAAGAAACAGAAAAGTACCTCCTGTGAGGAAGAAATCATTGCCGTAGAAATTGATGCCAAGAAATATCTTGCGGGCTAGAGCACTATTTTTATCGATACCAAGGAGCAGCTGCAGGGTGGAATGAATCCACTTCAGAGGTGCATTGGGACCTGGATTATGGGGCCCCGAGAAATCATACGTCATAAGTGAGAATCCATCCACAGCATCATCCAAGCTCCGAAGATCTTTAGGTCCAAAATCATGCGGTTGGAGCTTCTGTGAATGTGGTGGACCTATAACATAGACTAATTGTAACCGTTGCTTATCATTCCTCTCTACGGTCACACCATGTAGTGCATCCCCAAGCTCTTTTATAAACTGCAATGCCTGCACAGGAAGAACAACAAAGATCCTCAGATGTTATATAATTTAAGGAGGATATATGGTATCACTTTTTAGAACAGCACCTATGAATAGCCACAAACTAAGTTCAATAGGCAATATCTACACCTCCAAACAATAATAACTTTCAGCAAACTTGGATTTAGGTATGAAGAAGGCAAGTGCTTGTTATATTTGGCAACAAAGTGACTCCGATCCAAAGATTTCATTAGCAAGCTAATACAATTTCGTATATTAAACAGTTGCATCTCAAAATAGCAAATGAAATTCTAATTTGAAACATTGCAGTTACAGTTGATCAAAGTCCTGGCACTTCAAAATCTTGAAATGAGTGAAGAAACGTAGTGAAAGGTACACAAATATTTTCAACAGATAACAAACAAGAGTTTTATGAAAGGTACACAAAATTAGTACTTTACCAAATTCCGCATGCTTGGATCATGCAAAATTCTGTAAGCTGCCCACCTTGACCAAGATTCCAGCACAATACCGTCATATCCCATCTCCCTGATCAAAGAGAATGCCCTCCACAAAATTAGTACCTTATCTGCGTTAGATATAAAGAAAAATGACCAAAGTTTTGGTACAGACTGCATAAATCACTATAGTAAACAAGTCCAACAAGAGAAGCCAATTGGGTAGATTTAGGGCATAATATCTTATTAAACAAACAAAAAGTAGTCTAGACTGGAGGCCTACTTGCACTCGTTTACTATAAGATTAATAGCTTTACTCCTCTTCTTCTTCTTTGTAAGCAGCTCTGCTGGAAACGCTTCCAGAACGACTCTAGGCAATACCTATACATTATAGAGGTATGCTACAGGTGAGACTAATCGATCCAGATCAAAAGTGTGCTTCAACTGCATATAAAATCACAAGAAATATATCTGACTTATCAAATAGAATTTAAATTGTTTCTAAGTCAATAAACTGTTGAAAAGACCTCTCCTATTTTATTACATGACTTCCCAGTTTCGATTGTAAACCATTGATGTCACAGCTGTTCAATATCAGTCAAATACGAAAAGTAGTGAGAAAGAGGTTAAAGAATTCTTCTTCATACCCAAGCATCTCCTGCCATCCTAAGCTCTAAGATCCATCCCATATCAGCATTATGCCTACCTTCCAGAATTAAGCTGTTGCCTTGGCTGTTGACAAAAGGAGTGAAATATTGAAAACTCATCCAGAAATAAAATAGCTACAGAAATCTTAATGTCGCTTAATTTTCATAAATCTACAACTTATTGAATCTTAATAGATATTCTTACTATCTCTCGAGGTTGAAGGTCATAAATGAGAGCATCAATTAACATCGGCATCCCCCCACCCCCCAACCCCCACAACAAAAAAGTAATCAAACCTTAAGTTTGATTCGGCACCAACTTTATTTAATTTAGCAGGCAGTTCTAATCTAGAGTTTTGAGAATAGGTGCCTCAATGGTCACGTAAATAAGCAAATAACTAAGCAGAGTTTTGACAGTTACCTTCTGCTTATTGGGGCAGTGATAACTCTTAAAAAACATGGTACAAAACAGAACACCAACTACTCATATCACTTTGTCCAACAACGAAAACTGGGAGCATACCTCTTTAGGTCATACCAAATTGGAGATAAATGACTAAACTTGGAGTTGAACCTTTTTGCCATCTCATAGCCCTTAGAGTTCCTGTATAATTTGATATGTGAGAAGGAGTTCGCAAAAATTTCAAGCTAAGTAATGCAAATATGTTTAATATGATTATATGAGCAACCAAGCTATACAAATTACTAACCAAATAGTTAGGTTATTATACAACATCAAACTTTTAAAAACGAAAAACTTTACATAATCATATTAGATCCACCAAGCTATGTTAAACCAAAAGACCAGCACTTTGTACCGAAGACAGACTAATGGACTAAACTCTACTACATTCTTTACTATGATTCCAAGTGTATTCCGTTATCCCTCAAATTTTTACATATACTTCAATTCCAAGTCATTTTTTCTCATATTGGAAATGTTAACTGAAATTCTCGTTGTATTTCGTTCGAATCCAAACAATGTATTAGAAAATAATACAATCCCATAAAATTATTTTACGGCCAAACAGATTGTAAGACATGACATACCATGGAGTAATGTAGGCCAATACAGGATATGCAAAGTGCCTGCCACTCATATTTTCGGAAACCTTTCCATTTTCCTGAATTTTTCATACCACATTATCAATAAAAACATTGTACGATCATAAAATTTTCTGTTTGGCAGCTGAGAAAAAGCTTAAAACAAAGCCAAAAATTGGTATAAACACTAAAGTTTCGTATCATTTCGCACATTCTTGATAATAACAGCTAAACCACAGTAAACGATAACTTCAATTTGTCTTAATTTTTCCACATTTTCTCGGTAACCAAACAGAAAATTGCAGAACACAATAAATAATCTGGTTAAAGAAATCAGTAGGGAGGGTACTTGCAGTAAGGATCTCCTCGTAATTCACATCAGGCTTCACGATTCCTCGCTCGTACACGGCGTAGGAATCCGTCGGGTTCCCCGTCGGAGCATATTTGATACGGTACGCGAGCACTGCGGTTGCTACAGCTACACAGAAGAAGAGGACGACGGTGATTGTGTGCTGCCGGTTTGCGTCGCCAAGTTGGCCCTGCGGTTCGACTCGGTCTCCGCCGCGGTTTGAACTCGGCGCGACTCGGCGCTCTCTTTTCTTCGCCATTTTTTAGTCGGAAGGCCTGGAAAGTTTTAACGGACGTTTACAGAAGCACGAGAGAGATGGTTTGTTGACGATAAAATGACATGTCGTTGTTCACGCGTTGTGTTGTAGGTACAATAAAACGGCATGTCGATAGAGTCCAATACCTCCTGATTAGAGCATTTCAACCGGTTAGAGCACCTCCACCCGTTGGTGGAGGGCAAGGGCAACAATTGCCTTCCGTAAACAGTGCTTGCCCTTGTGCAACTCCACCCGTTCGTGGAGGGTAAGGGTAAGGGCAAGGAAAAATATTATTTTTTTATTTTTTTTGTTGGCCTTATCGGGGGCTTGTGATTATCTCCATATATTTTGCACCGACGTTTTCAACCACTCTCGTCACGACACGTGTCATTATTTTTTAAAAAATAATTTTTTTTTGTTTTTGTAAAACAATGATTTGGAAGGTGAAAAACAAATATAGTTGATGTAGGAAAAAAAATATTGAGTTGTAATGTGAGGAATGAAAAAGATGATTGGGGGTATTTATAAAAAAAAAAATATTTAAAAATTAAATATTTAAAAAAAAAAAAAAAAAAAAGGGCCCGCTGACGTCAGCATCCGGATGGCAGCTGCCCTTGCAATTTTTGCTCGGGCTTGAGGTAGGGCTGGGTTGGGCCCACCTCTTGCCCTTGCAATTGGACATGGGTGGAGCAAGTTTTTTGGGTTGATAGGGCAATTCCCCCCAATTGCCCTGGCAATTCCCCCCAATTGCCTTAGCAATTGGACAATGGGTGGAAGTGGCCTAGACAACAAGGGCAAAGGCAAAGGCAAGGGCAAGGGAAGGGCAGATGACTGTCCTTCAAAAACAGTACTTTTTTTTGTGCAACTCTACCTGTTGAGCAAGGGCAAGAGCAAGAAAAAATATTTTTTTAATTTTTTTTGTAAGGTTTGTTGGCCTTATACGAGACTTGTTATTATCCCCTTAGATTTTCGATGAGATTTTCAACCACTCCCGTCATGACACGTGTCATTATCTATTAAAAATCTCAGAGCAGATTTTTGATAAGATTCTCAACCAATCAAGTAGTGTCACGTGTGATTATCCAATCTTCTGAATTCCTCATATTTCTAGATAAAAACCCTTGAAACCACCACATCTACTCACACCAATCTCCTCCATCTTCCCTACGCATCTCAATTCATAAATTTTTACAGAGCAAAGTTCTTTCAACAATATCTAACCTGAGGAGGTTGCAAGAGAATCAAGAAGAAATGGAGCGAGAAGATGAAGCACGAAGAATCCAACAAGCCCAACACCGAAGGAAGAGAAATGCATCAACCAGTAAAATGATTCAAGCAGTGGCAACAATCGATGCAAACTACCAATAAGCAAGTGGTTCAAGAACTAATCGTGAGCCCAACTCCAACCGAAAGAGGGGAGTCCGAGGTGAGAATCTCTTGGAAGATTACTTTATCCTAAATTCTTTGTACCCGAAATGTTATTTTCGAACAAGATTTAGTATGCGACCACAATTGTTCAACAAAATCATGGTTGCTATTTGCAACCTTGATAATTACTTTGTTCAAAAGAGGACCGCTGCCAATGTTTTAGGTCTTCTTTCTGAGCAAAAAATTACGATTGCCTTGCGGATGCTTGCTTATGATGCATTTGCAGACTCGGTTGATGAGAAATGCAGGATGGCAAAATCCACTATTCTCGAGGCCCTTGATAGAGTTGGCTGACATCAAAGTTCCAACATTTGGTATCAGAGCTGGTTAGCTTTCTCTAAATTCATTGATGTTGTTATCTTTTTTATTTGTTTATCAATTTTGGGAATTGATGGTTCTACTTTCTTGATTTATGTGGACGTCCTTGGCGTCCAGAGATAATTTTGACTAAGTTGTTACAGATATGTTTTGGTACTAATGTTTGTCCACAGGTCGTATGTATGACAACGTAACATTTAATTTTCACCAAAGTGAAAACTAATTAAGGATATTGTGATTTTTATACTCACGGCATGTTCATGTTTTTTTTTTTTCAAAGAAAGGGAATACATATAAATGGTCTTGAGCATGAATCAGTGCATAGGGTTTCATGACAAAATTAAGTCAACTTTTCTCGTCCAAAGACTTGGTTATGTTGCATCTTGTTTTGTTATGTGATGGTTGGGCAATAAAGGTTTATTCAAGGATTTTGGCTGTTAATGTTACTTGCCGAAAGGTGTAACGTGATCATGCGTTCATAAGGTTATGACTAAACACTAACGACGCAGTGTTTGGCGTCCACAATGAACACCACAGCGGTCAATTTTTCTTCCATTGAACCTTTGAATGGAGGAAACTACAAAATGGCGACAAGATATCGAGATTGTGCTGGGATTGATGGATCTTGATCTTGCACTTTGAGAGGATGAGCCTGCAGCACCTACAGATGACAGTACGTCTGAGGAAAAAATGAAGTACGAGAAATGGCAGAAGGCAAATAGAATGTCACTCGTGGTCATGAAAAAGACTATGAGCGAGATAGTAAGATGAGGCATTGTTGAATGTAACAAGGCAAAGGATTTCCTTGATTCTGTGGGAGCAAAGTTCAAGGAATCGAAGAAAGCAGAAATGGGGAACTTGATGACTACCATAACATCCCTCAAATTCGATGGAACTACCAGTGTGAGAGAGCACATTCTCAAACTGGTTGAAGCTGCTGCCAAACTGAAAAATCTCGAGGTACCTATTGATGATGCATTTATTGTTCACATGGCTCTCAGTTCTTTGCCGCAATCTTTTGATCAGCTCAAAATTTCCTACAACACTCAAAAGGAAAAGTGGAGTTTGGATGAATTCATATCTATTTGTGCGCAAGAAGAGAGCAGAATCAAAAGTAACAAATCCGAAGTTGTCAATCTGGTGCAAGTGAACAATGGAAAAAAACCAATGATGCCTTATGGTAAGCTTTTCAAGCTAAAACACTCATCTAATGTTGCTGTCAATACTACTTCATCCTCCTCTAAAGGGCCTCAAGGTGATAAGGTTAATCTAGACAATGTCAAATGCTATTTTTGCAAAAAGTTTGGACATCTTAAACGAGATTGTGAGAAACGAAAGAATTGAAAAATTAAGAAAGGTAAAACATTTATTGATGTTTTTGTTTGTTTTGAAACTAATCTTGTTGAAGCCTCTCCAAATTCTTGGTGGTTTGACACGGGTTGTTTGGTCATATCACCAATTCTTTACAGGGATTCACAAGGACAACCACAACAAGAAATGAAGTATATCACGTTTATGTAGGCAATGGAAATAAAGTGGTTGTGGAGGCAATAGGCACCCTCAAGCTCAAGATGTCAACTGGTTTCGTTTTAGAGTTATTAGATGTTCTTTATGTACCTTCCTTGAGAAGGAGTTTAGTTTCTGCTTCTAGGCTTGTAAAACTTGGCTTTGCTTTCATTGGCGACGATGAAAGTGTCAAGATTTTTATGAAGAATAATTTCAACTTTGTCCTTGGTGTTTGTTTTCTTTGGCAATTGCAATGTTTAAATATTTTAAATTCAAGTTGTTTGAATGTTGAAATTTCGGCCTCACGTAAAAGGTTAATCATTGATGACCAATCTTCCATGCTTTGGCATAGAAGACTGGGACATATTTTCAAGAAAAGGATAGAGTGTCTAATTAGTGAAAATATTTTATCAAGCCTGGACTTCTCTGACTACAATGAGTGCATTGATTGTTTTAAAGGAAAATTAACTAATGTGAAGAAAACTGGTTCCACTAGAACTCTAAAACTTTTGGAAATCGTTCATTCAGATGTGTGTGGCCCTTTTCCTACTAAAACAGTTTGTGGCAATGTCTATTTCATGACCTTTATCGATGATTTCTCGAGATATACCTATCTCCTTTTGATCCAAGATAAGGCTTCTGTTGTAAATTGTTTTAAAATTTATAAAACTAAAGTTGAAAAGAAATTGGACACGTCTATTAAAATTTTGAGGTCGGATGGAGAAGAAGAGTATTTTGGCAGGTACATTGAGGCTGGCCAACAGAAGGACCCTTTGGCATTATAACTTGAAGAATGTGGCATTCAAGCACAGTATACCACACCAGGCACGCCTCACCAAAACGGTGTTGCAGAGAGAAAGAACAGGACTTTAAAAGAAATGGTGAGAAGCGTGATGAGTCACTCGAGTCTTCCCCAATTTTTGTGGGGTGAAGCATTCATGATGGCCAATTATATTCTCAACTGTGTACCAAGTAAGTCTGTTTCCAAGACGCCCTATGAGTTGTGGACTGGACGAAAACCTAGTCTCAATCATCTGTGTGTGTGGGGGTGTAAGGCAGAAGCTAGGATGTACAATCCTACAGAGAAGAAACTTGACCCTAGGACTGTAAGTTGCAATTTCATTGGTTTCCCTAACAAATCCAAGGGGTACAAATTTTATTGTCCAAATCTTTTCACAAGAATTTTTGAAACACACAATGCAAAATTTGTGGAGCCTACTGAGCATGCTGAAAGTTCACAATCACAGGCTGCGAGTTTACCTTTTGAAGAACAATTAGACCTACCAACAGAAACTATGGGAAAAGATGCAACGGTTTCACAACGTATTTTTTTTTCAACATGGAATTCTAGAAGCACAAACAGACATAGCAGGTGAGATGACAAATGTAGATCCACATGCCATACAACAACCACCAATTGGGATTGAACCTACTGTTGAAGAACAAATGAATGAGCCAACAATACATGCCACAACAATTGTACCAAGAAGGCAGCCACAGAGGACCAGAAAGTCTCCAATTTCAGATGATTACATTGTCTTTTTCGAAGAAGTAGAACATGATGAAGGGTTGACAGATGATCCACTTATGTTTCAACAGGCTATAGGTAGTGAGCAATCTGAGTTACGGCATAGGGCAATGATGGAAGAGCTGCAATCAATGGAAACAAACGGAGTTTGGACCTTGGTGGAAGCAGACAGTTGTAAATGGGTTTTTCAAACTAAAAGAGATTCGAATGGAAAAGTTGAAAGGCACAAAGCGAGACTTGTAGCAAAAGGTTTTACTCAGAGGGAAGGTGTAGACTATACTGAAACATTTTCTCTGGTTTCAACAAAGGATTCCTTAAGAGTAACTCTTGTGTTGGTAGCACATTTTAATCTTGAGCTTCACCAGATGAACGTTAAAACAGCTTTCCTTAACGGTGATTTGGAAGAAGATATCTTTATAATCCAGCCTCCTGGATTTGTAGAAAAAGGAAAAGAAAAGATGGTTTGCAAGTTTGAAAAGTTGATATATGGTTTGAAGCAGACATCGAGGCAATGGTTCTTGAAGTTTGATCAAAAGGTAACAACATTTGGTTTTTCTGAAAATAAAATAGATGATTGTATATATCTTAAAGTGTGTGGTTCAAGATTCATATTTCTCATTTTATATGTGGATGATATTCTCTTGGCGAGTAATGACTTGAATCTTATGTTGGAAACCAAGTTGCTGTTGTCTAACACATTTGAAATGAAGGACTTGGGTGATGCTTCTTTTGTGCTTGGAATAGAGATTATAAGGGACAGACGAAGAGGGTTGCTGGGGCTTTGTCAAAAATCCTATATTGAGAAAGTTTTGAGGTGATTCAACATGCAGAATTGTTCGAATGGTGAGGTGCCAATTTCAAAAGGTGATAAATTGACCAAGTCACCACAATGTCCTGGAAGTGAATTGGAGAGACGATGCAAGTTGAATCAGCCTTACGCATCATTGGTGGAGTCTCATGTATGCTCAAGTTTGCATGAGGCCTGACTTGGCCTATCCCATAAGGCCTCGTTTGGTACGCCGTATAGCGCACCGAATAGTACTAATAATCCGATCTCGGGTGTTTGGTGCTCTTCATACTAAAATAGTCGCCTAACTATTTAAATCGGGCCCACCATTTAGTACCCCACACACCTGACTAATTATATGTCCATAAACCTCCGTATAATTAGTCGGGTCCGTCCCTCTCACTCTCTTGGTCTAGCTTGAAAGAAAATATTTGAATTACAAGTTCATTTGAGCAACACTTAAGAATGCTATTAACAAATTAAAGGCTTTTAGCTAGCATATTAGTACTCAAAAACAAAACTTTGCTCATGACTTTTAAAGCCTAAATGTTGTGAACCAAGACAACTCAAAATCACATTAGTAAGTTGTAGCATCCTATACCTTTGTAGAATCTTCTTTGCATGAGCAAAAACTAAATACCCAAGAGGGCCTTCAATCTCATCTTGGATGAACACTTTTGCTTGGAGGAGTTGTGGTTGCACCTTGAATCAAATTGAAGGTTACCTACATACTTCGTCTCCTATGAAGATCAAACCTTTCGTAGTTCTTGCATTTGATGAGGATTTGAGTGAGTTTGTATGAAGAACAAATTGTGTTCTTCACACACACTTAGGCCAGACCAACACAGTATAAATAGTCGATATTAGTCTGATACTGCACCAAACGCCCGACTAATTTAGTCAGTACTGTCCGATGACAGATTATCCTATCCAACTAAAATAGTCTGTCTAGTCCGAGCTACCAAACGAGGCCAGTGTTCTCGGAAGGTTTCAATCTAATCTGGGAGAACAACATTGGATAGCTGCTAAAAAGGTCATGCGTTATTTGCAGAGGACGAAATCCTTTATGTTGGTGTTCAAAAGGGTGGAAGAATTAGAATTAATTGGGTACACAGACTCAGATTTTGCAGGCTGTACTGATGACAGAAAGTCTACTAGTGGTTATATTTTCTTCTTGGTAGGAGGAGTTGTCTCTTGGAGAAGTGCGAAACAAAAGGCACCCGCCACTTCAACAATGGAAGCTGAGTTCATAGCTTGTTTTGAAGCAATAAAGAAGGGATTATGGTTGAAAAATCTGATTTCATTCATGAAGATCATTGATTCAATTTCAAGGCCTTTGACGATTTACTATGATAACAAAGCAGCGGTGTTTTTCTCGAAAAACAATAAGAAATCTGAAACAGCCAGATTGATGGACTTGAAGTATTTAGCTATTAAAGGTCACGTGAAGGAAGGAGAGGTATTAATAGAACATATTAATACTGAATCCATGATTGCAGATCCTCTCACAAAACCTTTAGCAGTTAGCATATTTAAGAAGCATGTCACGAGAGTGGGAGTATTGGATTCTTTCGATTCAATTGTGATGTGGGAGTAACATTAATTTGTTATGTTTTCTTTGTTTGAAATTTACTTCTTATATTCTGAACTCGTGATTTAAACTCAGACATTTGATGCTTTGCATTAAAAGATTTTATAATCATATTGATGATGCAATTATCTGTTAGGGTCTGATACAAGGTTATTTTCGTTATTGAAAATAAGATACACTAAAGGAAAAGCATACATGCATCAGCTTTTATAAAGTTAGGGTTTATATAGTGGGAGTATGGAAAGTAGAAATTTTAAATTTTCTACTTACTACTCATATATGTTAATAGCTTCATGCAAGATTATTTTGAGAGACTTGTAATTTCAGGGTGCATGTATCGTATATAGGTACATGGTTTCCTGGAGTTCAGTGTCTCGGAAGGGTTTTGGTAGAGTGTTAGGGTTTTGATTAATCAGAATGACTCAAGTGATCACTAAGGAATTAGTTTATGAGGCTAGTATCATATTTGATAAACATAATCAGTATACGTCCAAGTGGGAGAATGTTGGAATCCTATTTGGACTTAACTGATTATGATAAGGATAAATGTGATAATGGTTTTATAAATTAATTAGAGTTATTTTCTATGTTAATCACTTGTCCCTAAAATTGTGGAACAACATCAGAACATGAGTAGGATAATGGACTAACCCACTTCAGGTTTGAATTGAGATATAACGGATACCATGATCAACCCATGATATGGGGTTGGTTAGTGGCTAATCTCTATAAAAGGAAGCCCCTGTTCACTAGAAAGATACGCTCAGTATTACTAGCACTATCACTAGTTGAGTATTAAGGTTTCTGAGTGAATAGAAGGTTTCTCTTCTCTGCAATGGCGTCCACAGGTAATACCAAATTACATTTATAAGAAAAAATGAAACAGTAGTTTAGAGTTGGCTGTCATCAAAGTTCCAACAGAAAGGCCTCAAATCTGGCACACAAAGCAATTGAACAGTAAACTAGCTCAACTAGCACATTATAGCATCACTGTCAAGTTTACCGATTCAACTGTACTTGCTCAGAAGCAATCGGACTTCAAGCCATACGCCATTGCAAAGATACAGATGTCAGTTTTTTGTAGAATTTTGCAGAACACAATTCTGAGCTACGTGAAAAACGTTATCTACGTGGATACCATGTGTACTTATATGAAAACAACCCAAACTGACCCCTTTTTTGAGGTCATAGGATGACCTACCTATATGGGTCAAGCTAGCCAACTCTTCATTAGGATTTCATCGATAAAAAAATTAACGTGCACAATTCATACCAAAACACAGCCACACACACACATAGATGGTTAAGACACCGAGGCCCGTAGTGCCCATCAACGATGACTAATGGAGAATTCCTCCACATCCATATCTGAAACATCTGTATCCATATCTGGAACATCCGCATCCATATCCGGAACATCTGCATCAATCATCATTCACATCTACATCTATATCCACAAGACCCGCATCCATATCCTTATCATTATCATTATCATCATCATCATCATCATCATCATCATTCACTTTATTTTGGTCTCATTGTTATAACTGTTTGTCCTGCATTTGTTTGTTATTACAACCACGTGTCTTCTTTCTCATATTTTCCATGAATGGTGGTTTTTACATGCGTTCCGTTATCAGTGCATCTGATTTTATGAACTAAATTTATCATGCTTCTCTTTATGACCATGTTTCCTATGATAAGCACCAAAGAGAGAGAGAGAATGTCTTGAAAGCAATGGGATAGGCAATCAACAATGCAGTTAAAATTGCTGAAATCATAACGGTCGTCATATTTCTCTCTCTATTACACAACTAACCAACCATTTGCATATGAAAATAGAAGACAATTCCCTGTTGCATCAAGATACTGCCATCAACTCTGTAAACGAAACTGATGTATTTGAACCTATGGAAGCAATGGGACAGACAATGAGCAATGCAGTTGAAATTTCTGAAATCATAAAGGTCGCCATCTCATGAAACCTCTCTCTCTCTCTCTCTCTCTCTCTCTCTCTCCATCTATTGCACAACTAACGAACCATTTGCATATGAAAATAGAAGATAATTCCCCAATTGCATCAAGATACTTCCATCAGCTTTGTAAGCAAAACTAATGTATTTGAACATATGGAAGAATGTCTTCTCTCGTAAGTGTCGCCTTAAAACTTTGCTATCCAGTTTTGTATGCATGGGTATAGTTTATGGTGATTGCTCCCTAGCTTCAGTAAGGAAATTACATAAACAGATCTTCTGTGTATGTTCTGCTAATGTGTGTGGTTGCTTTCTTTTCCTGCCGAACCAACAACGTGCATTTATTAAGTTAAAAATGTGTTGCAGTGTGGAGACAACTCGTTATGTCTGAATGCTTTCAATCACATTATCAACTAAGGAGCTAAACACAAACTCTCCCAGGTAAGTTCTGAAATTCTTCTGCTGTATATGCATAAAAGTATTAATCTTATGAAAAAAAATTTCCCTTCCTTTTCTAGCTCTTCTAACTTAATTTTTTTTTTGACATTTTATATTCGAATAGGTATGTTGCTGATCAATCAAAGCAACAACCCAAGTACCAACCGCATCATCCATACGATGTTGGTTAGCAAGACTTTAACAGTGCCTACATAGTTGTTGTGCCAAGAAAACCTCCTATATGAGGGATTGTTTTCTTAGATTGGTGTGTATCCAATTGTTTATTTAATTTGTTTGCTCAATTATTCTGTTTGTTGCTCACTGCATTATTCTCTCCTTTAGTTTAAGGCTCCATTTCTTTTTTACCAACATTTTTCATATATTTGTTTTAATGTTAGGATGGCGACAAGGATATTATGGGCTTGACACTATTTGACACCCGCCCGATGAGTGCGGTAAGAATTTTGTTACCGTATATAGTACTGTTTACTCTTTTGGTAAAAAGAAAAACTATTAGACCAAGTATTTGTGTCGGTAACAGATTCGAGATGTTTGAAATTGGGAAATAGAAGATTGGTTAACAAATGTACCTCATCTAGTTCCAATTGCCCTCTCGGCATCAGAATATTTATTCAATTTGAAATGCAGTAGTACGTTCACTTTGTTTTTATTTATTTATATTTCTTCAAGTAAACTAATTATATTGAACTGTTTATCTAACTCTTAAGTTTGAATATGTATATAGTGTGATCATTGCGGGTGTGTTGGCACATGAGTACATGCACACATGGTTTTATCGTCAAGGTTTGAATTTTGTATTAGTGTAAATAATAATTTGCATGAAAAAGAAGAAAAAGCTTGAAACTCATGCCTGCAGGTCCCCTTTCCCCTCTCTGTTTTGCTAGCTCTTTGCTGACTAGTTGTATTTGTATGCGTTAATAAATATATAGGCTGTTATGGCTTGGAGCAAGAGGTGGAAGAAGGGATGTGCAAAGTGATGTGATATCTTTGCATGGAGTACTTCGTGTCCAATGATGTTGAATTTTTAGTGTAGTTGGATATTTCATTCATAAGAGATGTTTACAGATTACAAGCAAATATATAAAGTTGAAATAAAGATGAGATAACCCTAAAAACTGGTGAGTAAAACACCTCATGCCTTGACAACAACAATCCTTGAATTAAGCCTTAAACTAAGGGACTAGAATAAGACTGATGAAACTAGGACAAGACTGGACAAGACTGATGGCAGTACAGATGGCAGCGCCTTTTGGTTAACCTCCTGCACACTCATCGGGTTAGTCTTGTATCCATCGGGTTACCTGCACACTCATCTGGTTAGTCTTGTAACCATCGGGTTATATTTGCATTGATGGCTGGGCCTGCAACTTTCTGATTTGGTGTTGAGGTTGTCACCTCAACATTAGACTTATATTCCAATACTCCCCTTCAAGCTGGATCAAGGAGATTAACTGAGCCAAGCTTGCCAAGTAACCATTGAAAGGGAGCAGACGCCAAGGCTTTGGTAAATAAGTCAACCAATTGATCGTGACTACGAGTGAAAACCGTTTGAATGACCTTGGACTGAACTTGTGCCCGAATATAATGACAATCCACCTCAATGTGTTTCGTTCGTTCATGGAAAACTAAATTAGAGGCAATGTGCATTGCGGCTTGGTTATCACACATGAGAGACATTGGTTCATGGCTAGGAAACCCTAAATCTGACAGGAGACCCTTGAGCCAAATAAGCTCACATGCAGTAGCAGCCATGACTCGATATTCAGCTTCGGCACTAGATCGGGCAATCACAGCCTATTTTTTAATCTTCCAAGTTACAAGGTTACCACCAACAAACGTGCAATACCTAGTGGTGGATTTCCTATCAAGAGCATTGCCTGCCCAGTCAGTGTCAGTGTATGCACAAATCTTCGATGTACCATGATTTTGCATAAGAATGCCACGACCAATTGAACCCTTGAGATACCGCAAGATCCTTTTAACAATAAGCAGATGCTTCTCAGTAAGAGAATGCATAAATTGACTCACAAGACTCACATCATGTGCAATGTCTAGACAAGTGATGGTGAGATAGATGAGTTTGCTAACTAGTCGTTGGTAGTGAGTGACAATGCTGAGTGTTTCTCCATCCATATCTAACTTCAACTTGAGTCGAGGGGGGTATTTGTAGGTTTACAGTGAAGCATGTCCGCTTCCTGAAGCAAATCCACCACATACTTGCGTTGGTTCAAGAAGAGACCCTTGTGAGAAGTAGCCATCTCAATGCCGAGAAAGTATTTTAACTTTCCAAGATCCTTGATAGCAAATTTCTAATGAAGAGCTTGCTTGAGAAAGTTGATCTCCTCTATATTGTCTCCTGTGATAATAAGATCATCTACATATATAAGAACAATCAACTTCCCAACAGATCCCCATACAAACGAAAAGAGAGGAATCTGCATTGAAGTCAACTCTTTCTAACACTTAACTTAACTTTGCAAACCATGCACGAGGAGATTGTTTCAAACCATAAATAGCCTTGTGCATTTTACAGACCAATCCATCAGTGGAAGCAAGAGGATGACCAGGAGGTAATTGCATGTAGACCTCCTTTTCAAGTTCACCATGAAGGAATGCATTTTTAACATCCATTTGGAACAATGACTAGCCATTATTAACAACCACAGATAAGAGAACTCTTACTGTATTCATCTTGGCTACAGGAGCAAAGGTTTCTTTGTAGTCCACCCCAAAAGTTTGAGTGAATCCCCGAGCTACCAAGCGTGCCTTATATCATTCAACAGTGCCATCAGAATTGAATTTTACTTTGTAAATCCAGCGACCACTCACTGCTTTCTTGCCTGATGGATGTTTGACAAGGCTCCAAGTGTGACTTTCATTCAGTGCATGTAACTCCTCCTTCATAGCTTTTTGCCATTTAGGATGAAGACTCGCTTCTTGAAATGTCGTGGGCTCACGATGAGTGGAAATAGCACTGAGAAAGGTTGCATGGGACTGAGAACACCTGTGATAAGCAAGAAAATCTGTTAATGGATGCCGAGTAGCAAGAGTAACAAAATCTCGAAGTTTAGTAGGTGGTCGACGATGTCGAGGAGGATTTCGTCTGATATGAGAGGGAGACAGTGGAACTGCACTGACTTCAGGTAAGGAAGGGCTGTTGGAATGAGTATTTGATTCATGAGACATGTTTTCTTGCTCCATATTCTGGAGATCTTGTGACATGGGAATATTCGTGTCTCTTGTGAAACTGTCACCTTCAATGGGAGAGGTGGACAGTAAATGAGAGTTTGGCATCAAAGACATCTCTCCCTCAGAATAAGGGTTTGGCAGCAGAAAAAGATCTTGCAACAGCTCCCCCTGACGTGAATTCTCTGCCTGCTTAAAGTAGGGAGAGTCCTCCTCAAACTTAACATCTCTTGATACTACAATTTTATTACTAACATGATTAAAGCACTTGTAGCCTTTTTGTGTTGATGAGTATCCCATAAAAACACATTTCACAGCTCTGGGATCGAGTTTATCACGATGAGATGGTTGAAGGTGGACAAAACACTTACAACCAAACACTTTTAAGTGTGATAGGTCTATAAGTCGACCCTTGAATGTTTCATATAGAGATTTGAACTGTAAAACTCGACTTGGAAGTCAATTAATGAGATAGACAGCTGTAAAAACATCTTGAGACCAAAATCATTTGGGAATGTGCATATGAAGCATGAGTGCACGAGTTTTTTCAAGAATATCTCTATTCTTTCTTTCAGCCACTCCATTTTGTTGGGGTGTGCCAACACAGCTGGTTTGATGCAAAATTCCATGAGTGCTCAAGTATTGTACCATGGTGTTGGACATATATTCAGTGCCATTATCCAATCTTAATATTTGAATTTTAGAGTTAAACTGAGTTATGACCAGTTTGTGAAAATCTTGGAACATAACATACACTTCACTTTTAGACTTCAAGAGATATAACCAAGTAATTCTTGTGAAATCATCAACAAACGTCACAAAATATTTATAGCCATCAAAGGATTCAAGAACTGGTCCCCAAACATCTGAATGTACTATTTCAAAAAGTTTAGTAGCTCTAGACAAGGATGAACTAAATGGTAATCTAGTAAACTTAGAGAAATTGCAAGTGTCACACTTTAGATGTGTTTGACACAACTTAGGGAACAATTTTGACAAAATAGGCTCAGATGGATGTGCTAGACGTTGATGCCATAGATATGAGTCTGAAGGTTGACAAGAAGTGACTTGAAAGCTGGTTGAGAATTGTGAAATCTTTGACAAATAGTAGAGACCATTGAGGAAAAAACCTTCACCAATCTTCTTCTTGGTAACAAGGTCCTGAAAAATCACATCTTTTGGTGAGAAAATTGCAAGACAATTTAGAGTTTGGGTGATTTTGGCAACTGACAAAAGCTGAAAAGGAAACAACGGTACATAGAGTGATGTGGACTCTATTTGTTTTTAGAGTAGCCTAATTTTTCCTCTACCCATAACAGAGACTCCTTTACCATTTGTTACTGTCACTTGGGAAGATATTTTTTGAAAATCATGCAAGTTTGTAATGTTATTTGTCATGTGATCGGTGGCTTCAGAATCTATGATCCAACAATCATGTACAAAACTGGAATTTAAAGCAGTTGAGACAGCATTAAAAATACCTAAAGTGCCATCAGTTGATACACCTTCAGTTTCTGCTAGAAAACTTGCAAACTTGCCAAGAAGGGCTGTTTGGTTTTTGCTTTCCCTTCCTGATGTCCCTTCACCGTTTTTCTGCTGAAAATATGCAGCAAATTCATTTAGCAGCCTAGCTGGATTTAAGGTGAACTCCAACTGACGATTTGCAGAAGATGAGACTGCATGAGTTGTTGGAGTGAGAGCTGCATGATTTGCTACATGATTGCCCATGTACAGTGGCTTCTGAATAGCTTTGAATGTCCCCTTGCTATCTTTGAATTTTGGCTTCAACTCGAGATAAAGTATCCAACATCTGTCCTTGGTATGGCCAATCCCAAGATAACCTATGCCAAGGCAATGATCACACTTTAGATCAGGTCTTTTACCTTTATAGATCTTCCCTTCAGCTGCCTTGTGACTTGAGACATATGCCCTAGTTTCTTGTATGGTGGCTTTAGTGTCTGAGCTCATAACTTGCTTTCGAATCTCTTCACGTTAAATGGTGGCACACACACTGGAAAAAGATGGAAATTTAGTGTTTATCAATATGAGACTTCTCAGGTCTTCATATTCTGAGCTCAGGCTTGCTAGCAGTTGGAAGATTTTATCTTCCTCGGCCCTCTTTAACAAGATCATAGGGTCAGTGGTATGAGGTCGATATATATCTAGCTCATTCCACATAGTGGTAAGATTGCCAAGATGTTGAACAAATGACTTGTTCTCTTGTTGAAGAGCTGCAATGTCTCGTTTCAGTTGAAACACCCGAGCTGAGTTATTTTGATTTTTGTACATTTCCTTCACTTTCTTCCATAGCTGCTGTGAAGACTTGGAATAGCTGAAAATTTCAACGATTTTCCTTTCTATGGAATTGAGCAACCATGACATAACCAACTGATCTTTGCACAGCCATGTTTCATAGTTTGGAGAGGTGACTTCAGGTGCTGCAATAACTTCGTTGATGAATCTGAGTTTGGCCCTTCCACCAAGTGCCAAGGTGACAGCCCGCGACCATGGTAAGTAATTAAACTCATTCAGTAACACTGAACTGAGCCTTTGATTTGGGTTGATATCAACCTCAGAAAAATTCATTGAAGGTGAAACAATGGTACTTTCAGCTTCTTGATTTACTGAGTTTTCTTCTGCCATTTTAAATTTTGGCTAAGAAGAACAAGAAACGAATAGTAGAGACAGGCCTAAGAAGGGCACTGCTGTGATACCATGTTGAATTTTTAGTGTAGTTGTATATTTCATTCATAAGAGATGTTTACAGATTACAAGCAAATATATAAAGTTGAAATAAAGATGAGATAACCCTAAAAACTGGTGAGTAAAACACCACATGCCTTGACAACAACAATCCTTGAATTAAGCCTTAAACTAAGGGACTAGAACAAGACTGATGAAACTAGGACAAGACTGGATAAGACTAATGGCAGTACAGATGGCAGCGCATTTTGGTTAACCTCTTGCACACTCATCGGGTTAGTCTTGTATCCATCGGGTTACCTGCACACTTATCAGGTTAGTCTTGTAACCATCGGGTTATATCTGCACTGATGGCTACGCCTGCAACTTTCTGATTTGGTGTTAAGGTTGTCACCTCAACGTTAGACTTCTATTCCAATAAATGATGACCCAAGTAAAACCAAGGAACAAAAGAATAAAATAAAAGAAGCCAAGGAGGAATGCCAAAGACAGACGCGCGATGGTGGAGGGTGGGGGGTGGGGGGGTCGGCGCATTCGTTATGGTTCAGTGTCCAGTGCAATGAGGAAGGCGATGCACTGCGTGGACAAACTAGGGTTGAAAACAACAGTGGATCACATCATCCGAACTGGAATGCTCCCGGTGTATGAGGAATCAGAACAACTCAAGTTGTGGCTTAATTTGTAGGTTTGATTCATGCATTTGCATTTCACGATTGAAGTTTATATGCATTCTGACTAGTGCATTTGTCTAGTAGGTTTCTGCATCTAATTTGCACATGAGTTTGGCACACATTTTAAGATAGTCCATGTGACCTTGTCTAACTCCTTTCGTACGAGAGTGAGTTTTTCACACTTAATTTTTTTTCAGATTGAAGTGTCCTTGTAGATTTTACTTCAACTGAACCAAAAGAAAACATCTTTTTTTATAAAAAGAGTTGTGTGGTCTTCATTGGTTTAAAAGAGCCGTGTACGAAAATCTCTTGAGAATAGTTAAAACTAAAAGCATGAATAGTCAATAGCAACATGAATATTTAAAGACCATATACTTAGGTACTCACAAGTGAGTACCCTATATACTCACTTTAATTATTTGGCCCAATATTGTTTTAAAAAATAAAATATATGCTATTTAATTTTTCTTGGGCTTTTAAAAATAAAGAATACATGTCATCTTTTGATTGGGCCAAATCAGAAAGTAAGTATATAGGATACTCACTAGTAAGTACCCAAGTATTATCCGTCCCAGAATACCATATAAACCACTTCTTGAGTAGCTACATTAGTTTGTTGGCCTATCATAATTAATAGTTTCCATAAATGGTATTATTATCAAAATAATAACTTTTATCATAGCCATAAGAAGGCCATTCTCCAAGATTATTGATAGATGGTATTATTATCAAAATAATAACTTTTATCATACCCATAAGAAGGCCATTCTCCAAGATTATTAATATCTAGTTGATAACTATAGCCAAAAGTAGGCAAACTATCATCATATTCTTTATCATAGTACTCCAAGTAGAACTCGAAAGTATGTTGATAAACACTAGTATTGTTCATGATTTAATTTCGCATATAAGTATCCCACTGGGTGTGCCAAAATGTTCGCCCCTAAAATTCCCCATGGGCCTTATATGTAGGCAGATAATTTACATGAACATGAATTTAGAAATTGCAAGTGTGCCACTACTAATTGCCGCTAGTAGACGGTGTTTGTGTGTGTGTGTGTGATGAAAATTGCGATTATTGGGCTTTTTGTTGTTTGCTAAAAAGCTTGAATTTGAGAAATGTTGTTTGAGTGTCCCTTTCTCTTTCCCCTTGCTCCACCGAACCCTACCCTTCACTCATCCTCATCAAAATATATTCATTTGTGGTCTACTACCAAGAATGCCTCACCAGAAAAATGTAGGGTTTCACTCGTCACTTGTTTTGAGGTGAATAGATGGATGGTGAAGTAATCGATCCAAGCAGGTAGGGAAACAACAGAAAAATTAATAATAGTCTAAGCAGATAATACAATCCGAATGAAACAAAGAGATAATGATGTGGACAGATACTATTGTTCCTTTTATTCTTATGTAAACCTCCACTAATATAGACTAGATAGTTCTTGCTCTTGTTAATCAATTAATTAACTATAGTTAAGCTGGTCTGAACTTTCAAGTGAAGCTCAGGGGTGAGATGCGGCGCAAAGTGCAGTTTCTAAACATGTCATTTGGCATTGACGAAGAGGTGTGTAAAAGCAAAGGATTCAAGAGGATTTGGAAGCTGGCTATGAGATGATATGTGATGAGGGAATCTAATAAGAATCTTTTGGGTGACAATCTCAGAATCATGTTTTCAACCCTTTGTGATTGGATGAAGAAACTTACCACTTTAAAATATTTAAGTTCCAAATTGCGCATTATATTCGTTTGTTGAATTAGTGTTGAATATATATGAAAATGATGAGGAATAATAATATTTCCTTCAATGGTAGGAGATCGATACCTAATACATAAAACCACTGCTTTATTATATTCATCAGTTCTGAACTTCTGGTGATTGATCATTTGCATAGGCTCCTAAGAGCCACTTGTTTTTGTCCATATGGTTTTGGGAGACCTTCATGGGATTCACTGAGGATCTCTTGTTATGCCACTCATATCAAGTGCAGCACATGCCCCAACCCCACATTGCTCCATAGTCTATGTACAGCTTCATCTCTTTTCTATCGCACGAAAAATTATTGTATGTGTGCCGGTTATATTTAACATGTTTCGCATAACATGTAGGATACGTATCCCCCCACGTGCTGTTAAAGAACTATTATAAATAATCGGCGCATACAATAATTACACATCTACAACCTATATATATGTATGTCTGTAGCTCAAAATTTAGAAAGACAACAAGTATTTGCAGGTCTCTTTATACATTAAGCTTCAAGGCACTGGTTGTTCCCTCCCCCTCAAGGGCTTCCGGCTTTTGCCATCTCAACATCTCTACCATATGACCAAGTGAGACATAGTGGGAGACCATTGTCGGGGTATGGAACAAGACGTGCCTTGCTTCCACATATGGTCCCTTGTTGCTTGATCCGACTGTGGAAAGACTCCGTCATGAGATCTTGCATGCACTTGACAATATAGTTTATCAAACGCTCGAAGGCTCTAAGGAGAGTGAACAGCAGTTCCTGCTTTCGTGTAAGCGCTTCTCAGTTCCCACTTTCCAATAATTATACTTTTTCAGTCGCTGCCCTTTAAAGTCTTTCATCTTTTACCAAAGATTTCTTAAGTTGTAAGTCTGTTTCCTTAAGATAGATGGAAAAATAGTAAAAAATATAATAGAGAACTTGAGATGTATTGGGCCTTATGGTTCATACCAGATGTTATTTGCTGCATCAACTCTTTAAAACATCTGCACTGCATTTTCAGCATTGATGACATGCATGCTGAAGTAACTAATACTGTTAGAAAAGTTACTAATTAGGTAACGTACGACTGCACCTAATATACTATAGGTGAGTAAAATGCAGTTTTCAAAGAATCATCGTATTCAAATCATGTTAAGTTTTGTAAAGCTGTAAGACAGTTGTTAACTAATCAAACAAATGCTCCAATTAATATAACTATTATTTCTTATGCACGGTTGACTTCTCATGTGCGCATGCAAAGTTTTCCAACAATTGAGAAAACCCAGCACGTTAGAGTACAATAGTTCAAACGATAGTGCACAATTTGGTACAGTATATGGTTAGGATATATATGATGGGGAGGACCTTCTGATTTAAAAGTGGCTCAATTTTCGTTAGTTTTTTTTCTAGTCTTCCGACTTTCGTTCCAATTTTGATTTATGCTGCTGTAATTTTCCAACCCTATTTCGCCTCTATTTCGAATTACATTTCTCTAGCGCACCAATTGGATGCTAATTATTTTCTAGGGCTTGGAATTAAGTGCTTTGAGAATATTGTTAAATTGACGTGAAAAAGGAGAGAGATGGTGGCTGAAAGGGAGCTAGGATTTAGAAAGGAGAGGGTGGGCGGCTCACAAGAAAAATAAACCTAAACTACTGATACCATGTAGATTTGATATAATTGGATGGATTTCATTTATAGGGTTAAAACCTTTTATATACATACAACGTGAAGTTTGGCAACAAAGCCTTGGAGTATATAGTTGAAACACAAATTCCAGTTCCGCCATGCAATATCGTGGGATAACCCTTCGTAAGAGAGTTTGCTTCTTTCTCGAATTTGGTTTCTTTTACTCGCCGGAGCTGTAATTTGAGCCATAGCTCATCCGAGCTGTAGGTCGTCATCGTCCGAGGCCTCGTTTTCGCACATAGGATCTGTATCTCACTATAGGCCTTGTTTTATTTATGATTAAATATTGTAAATGAGAAGGTTTGGGTTCATTGTTATACAATCAGCAATGAACACTCCACTGTTGTTGACTCTTGATTTTCGATAATACGATGATATGCAACAGTACTTAACTAATAAAACCAAATGGAAACGAATCCAATTAATTGGTTTCATTAATTTATTTAGGTTATTATAGAAATTTATAATTTAATTGGTTTCATTAATCATATCATTTGTATCCCTTGGAGATGTTCATACATGTTTGTGACTGGGTGTCATTAAACGCTCGAAATCCATTTTAATTATGTCATCATTTCCATAAAGGTATATCTTGAGACATAAACAAACACTGAACTCTCTAAATCATTGTTCATCACAGAAATCACTATTCACGTCAGAACTCGTCAATCTAAACTGCTCTTACGTACAGTCCTACGTCATATTGGGATGTAAATTGTTGTGCATGGTACGACTATGAGGTGCAACTAAGTATGCACAGATGGAGGAGTAATAAGTAAGGTTTCATCTTTCATGTATGGTAAAGTACAATCCGAATGAAATAAAAAAATAATTAATCCAAGTAGATTATACTTATACTCGTCACCTTGTTTTGAGGTAAATAGATGGATCTGGTGAAGTAATCGATCTAAGCAGGTAGGAAAACATCCAAAAAAATAATAATAATCTAAGCATATAATACAATCCGAATGAAACAAAGAGATAATGAAGTGGACAGATACAATTGGTCCTTTTATTCTTATGTAAACCCTCCACTAATAATTTAATCAATTACTCATAGTTAAGCTGGTCTGAACTTTCGAGTGAAGCTTGGGGGTGAGATGCGGCACCAAGTGCAGCTAGGTCTGACTGAGTGTGACGTGTACAGGTAATAATTAGGCTGAAGAATATATATACATGTGAGCAAAGGATCCAAGAAGGTCTAGAAGTTGGTCATGAGATGATAAGTGATGAGGAGAATTTAATTAAGAATATTTGTGGTGACAAATTGTCTTCAAATTAATGTTTGTGAATGTTTAAGCAAGTAATTACAATTCAAAATATTAGAGATGTATATTAAAGAGGTTGTCAGCAATAGAGGATGACGAGGGATTTTTCCTTTAACAATTTTATAATTAAGTACCAATTTTATAATAGAGGATGACGAGTAATTACAATTCAAAATATTTGTATTGCTTTAACAATTTTATAATTAAGTTCCAACTTGTACCATCTTAATGTTGTACAAGAGAAATAGAGGATGACGAGGGATTTTTCCTTTTTATGAAGTAGATGCCTAAATACAGAAACCAATAATTTTACTCTAGTGGCATGTGGATTATAGTGCATTGAACCAAAATTGCAAGCATATGTTATTTTCTTTTCCTTTTTCCAAAATTGCAAGTAGACATCACCAAACGGGCAACTATCCCCATCCTCCAGGCGAAGATACATGCAAATGCATATGATATAAATGCAAACATAGTACGTTTAAAAGTTAAAGAATTATTATATCATGTTAAATTACTGAATTCTGAAA
Source organism: Gillenia trifoliata (assembly GCA_018257905.1). Classification (NCBI taxonomy): domain Eukaryota; kingdom Viridiplantae; phylum Streptophyta; class Magnoliopsida; order Rosales; family Rosaceae; genus Gillenia; species Gillenia trifoliata. The sequence continues at coordinate 18,497,378 of CM031086.1, forward strand.
ATTTAAGCTGTTAAAAAATAATCAACAATATATATTAAACTAACATAGCTAATCATTTACTAAGAAAAAAGAATCAAACACATATAGCTAATCAAGAAGCTGATTGCATGGTTTAATGGGACATGTTGAAATATTCATGTTTGTATTGACTATGCATATTTTTAATTTGAACCATACTTAATTTATACAAAATTCAATCATCATATATAGCAAAAGTACAAAGACAACACAAAACCAAACATCTTATACTATTTAACCAACAAAGGTGAAAACAACACCAAATCTGACTCACATCACATATAGCAATTAGCAGCAAATGTAAAGTATCAAACTCAACCCACTAAATTGTTTGCCACTTTTTACTGGTTGAACCCAGGTTAGAACTCCGACCGGACCGAATAGCAATCATTCTGACTGAACCGACCGGTTCAACAAAATTATGTAAGAGGATGAACCTTATCCAAAAAAAAATCCAAAATTCCAAATACTTTCCCAATTTCTAATTGCAACACAAATGAAAGTTCCCCGATATTCTCATAACTGCCATTTCTTCACAGCCAAACTACGTACCTTGGCTTTCCTGGTTAAACCTCCATGTAGAAACTAGCTACATTTCACAACCTCATCACCTATGTTGCATGGACACTTCAATACACTAGCGTGTCACGTATCGGACACTTAAATTGACACGATATTTCTCAAACACTCTTGGACACGTGTCGGACAAGCCATGTGGTGTGTTGTTGACTTTGACTAGCAGGACACGCCTTGGACACGTGGGGGACACGGTCAAGACACAGTTGAAATATGAAAAATTATTTTAGAGGTAGTTTTAAAATAATATGAAAGATGCATCTGAGAAGTGAGAACCCGACCTCCCGCTCCAGATCGCGACCTTTCAACAGCGCCTCTCTCCAGATCACGACCTCCCCAGCTCTAGACAGAACCCAGTCGGCGATCGTGCGATCTCTCTTTCTCTCCATTGCATGCCACCACCTCCAGAAGGCAGAAGCTACAGGCACAGAACCCAGACTCCACAGGCGCAGAACCCATACTCCAACTCAGTAACCCATTCGACCTCTCCAAAACCCAGAAACCCATATCGCTCTCTCTATCTTATTTGAATATATTTGATGTCATTTTCTATTTTATTTTATTTGTTTGGTGTGAACTGATGATGATAGTTAAACAATGAACATCAATCTTTTGTGTTTTGAGTTTGTACGATGTTTTTTTAGTCTATATTATTGGTATTTAAATTTATTATTATTTTAATTCTCTGTGTCTGTGTCCTGATTTTTAGAAAATTTGCATATCGCTGTGTCGTGTTGTGTCCTGTTCCACATCCCGTGTCCCGAGTCCCGTGTCCGTGTCCGTGCAACATAGCTCACCACACCTTTCCTCCAAAACCCAACAATCTTCAATCCCCCAAGAACCCAACAAGCTCCAAGCGTTACCTTGTTGGATGACTTGGGTCAGCTCAAAACTCTGAATTCAGTGAAAGAAGTGCATGCTCAGAATATTGATGATGGACTTATATTCAATGTCGGATAGATGGGAGGATATAGAGCGTCTTAAAGATTTGATGAAGAATGCCGAAAAAAGGGCATGTGTGGAGCTGGATACAAATTGATCAGACAATTCATATGTTCTCTGCAGAAGGGAAACCTCGTACCGATGCAGGAGAAATATGTTTTGAAATGTATCATTTGGTTCGAGAGATGAAGTTAGGGTATAAGCCTGACATTAGCTGTGTGCATCAGAACATTGATGAGGTGGAGAAGAAGAAGCTGCCGCTAAATCACACAGAGAAACTGGCCATTGCATATGGACTCATGAGTGCGAAAAGTGGAGAACATATCAGGGTGATTTAAGAACACACGAGTTTTTTCCGATTGCCATACAGCAGCAAAATACATGTCATTAGTACGTCAACGCGAGATTTTTCTCAAGGATGGTGTCCAGTTTCACAATGCCCTGCCTAAAACCAAAACCACCTAAAGTGAAACTATTCAAGCCTCCAAAAATATAAACCAGAAACATAAACACAAAGAAATCAAACCCAACACTCCGATCGTGATAGCTGACAAGTCAATTTAATATGTTTAGAAAAAAGTCAAGACTAGTGGATTTCTTTTTTTTTTTTTTGTATTTTTTGAAATGATGCATTTAATTAATTAAATGCAGAACTAATTGCAGCGGAGATCATCAGCTATTCAGTTCATCCACCAGAAGACCAGCCAGACATAAAACAAGGAATTCGCTAACTCAAACAGATCAATCAAGGTGAATTTATTCGATCTCATGAGTTGAAAACAAGTTTAAGACTCTGCAAGTTAATAAACTAATTCTGTTACGATATATAAATCAATGATATGAGTATCAATAGTATCCAGCCTTTATTGCTTTTACTAGCAGATAAGATGAACACCTAGTTCACTTCTTGAAATCAAGTTTCTTCTCCCATGAGCTCTGCCTGCCAACAGTTACATCCCAGATTTACCATCAAGAAGAAGAGAAAAGCTCCCCCAACCCTCACAAACAACTACCTCAAAATCGTCAGGTTTACCAATGAATGTCCAATTGTTCACGCTCTTTTCTGCCGTCAAACCAAAAAAAGAAAAGCTTGCTACGTATCCTGAAAAAGAAGCATATTGTCATTCTTGGATAACATAAGGTGTCAAACAGTAGTCCTCATGTGTCATGCGGCGGGGCTGATGTCCCAACAGAACAAAGTTGGGTCAAGATTCTGCCACTCCAAATTCCTTCATTATCCAAACAGCAATTGGGTTAACAAGATAATGACGAATACATAAACATCCTCCCAACAAACCCAAAGAACTCTTTATGCCCATAGACACAGGATGGGAAGGGAAACTTGCGATATTTCTCACCAACAAGATCAAGTGTTAGAATTTTTTCCCGACCACCTAGTTCATTAGCCATCTTCCAACATAAAGCACTATTCAAACACACGGGACATGATTTGTATTCAATTATAAAGCGTTTGCAAGGAAATGTTTTGGATCCTTTTCCATGAGTTGGATTTTAGGCTATAAACCTTTACTTGAGAACTCAGAACATCTGTATGCGTATCGTATCATCATTTAGATTCACGTCTATTTATTATACAAGTTCCACAAATAGAAGTAGTGGAAGGCCTAAAAAACTTCGCGATTTCTACAAACTTATAGTCATAATTAGTTGAATCATACCCGAATCCATATTATGCATATTCTTTTGTTCATGTGCATATTCTTCAGTTTTTGTTGCTTCTTGGATCGTTGTTGTGATTCAGGGGTGGTTGTCAAGGGAATCTTCTTCACCCTTTGAATGGACGGATTCCTCCAGATAAAAAACGCCCTTGTGATCACTACGAATCCAAGCCAAGCCATTAGAGTAGCCCAATATGCTGCTGAACGGTGACTAGATTCTGGCAGCCGCCTGGGTTCCCACAGTGTTCCCGAACGAATCGTGGTCGTCGCACATAGGCATGGACAAGAAATCCACGAAAGGAAGACGATCATATAGAACTGGATTAAGCAAGATGGTGGGAGGGGAGAAGATGTGGTTTGATGGAGTGCAGTTTGACGAAACTTTGGTCACGGATGGAAGCTTTTGTTGTTCAAGCTTTGGAAACACACATGCAGTGGATCAGATTCTTGGGCTCGACAAGTAAAAGGATGTTAAGAGCACCTCCGTTGAGAGTGGGAGGAAGTCTGACATTCTACCTGTACAAATCAGCAGCAGCCTTGAAGGATAATCATTGACGGCTCATTTTTAGTGAGTGCACTCCATATCTTCGACACTACGATTTAGTCAATTAAAAAAATGACATGTGTTATTTGTTTTAAAAGTCAAAAAACAAATTAAATAACATATATTTTTATTTTTAAACAATAATAAATATGTATTAAAATATCATTGAGTCAAAATTATTAAACTAAGTATATAGAGTACTCACTAGGCTAAGTATTGTCGCACAAGAATATCAAATTGGTTGGAAGCTAGAACTATTCGCGGATAAATTCCTGGCAGCGCTTAGTTGCTTGGGCCTGGAAATTTATATGAACAATTAGAGGAGCTTGCAAGCGCGCGTGCCACTACTAGGCCCACCGCTAGTAGGCGGTGTGTGTGTGTTTTGAGATTGCGCTTTTAACTTCTAACCAAAAGGTGTGCCTTTACAAGTGTGAGAGGCTCAACTTAGGTTCTTTGTTTGCCTTACTGTTAAGGACTTTAATTGTTATGTAGACATATATAACAAAACCAAGATGAAAGTTGGAATATGGATTGAATATAAAGTAGTTATATTCAATTGGAATCTTCACAATAGTAAAGACAATAGCGATAAATAAAGAAAATATAGCTTGCACCAAAGTAAACATATATAAAAATTTGAATTGAGAAAGTTTACAAATAAGTAAATACAGTAAGTAAATAAAGTTATAAACATCAATGAAAGTATGGTTGGATTTGCATATAAGGCCATCGGATTGGGTTTTATGCTCATCGGATTGGAGAACAAGGCCATGGATTGGATTTGTAATATGCCCATCGGATTGGAGACGAAGGCCATCGGGATTGGCTTTTCTACAGAGTTGTCTCTTTGAGAAAAGAGAGTAGCCTAAAGGAGATTCTTTCTCGGGCTTAAATCGTCTCCTGAGAAGAAGTGGCAAGAGCTAATTCTAAGATTGGGGTTTTCACGATCTAAAAAGCTTTAACACAAGTTGTTGAAGCTTTGTGAATAGTTGCTAAAAGCCTTGTAGGCTTATGAAAGCTTGTTGTTAGGTTGTATAAGTTGATGAATGCCACTTCTTGGCTTTTTCAAGAGAGGGGTTTTTTCCGCTTTGGTGTTTGAAAGGTTGGCTTTCCTTAGAACATGTGTGTTACGGTTTTGTTTGGTTAGTGTCTCTAGCTCTGTCCTCGTAGCTCTTATATAGGCAATTATTGTAACAAAGCCACTTGATGCATTACTGCGAGTCATGAAATTCTACTTGCACAAGAGATAACATTAATTAACTATCCACTTTGTAGACACTCAAAATATCTTGATGTAAGTTTGGCTTAATTTCCTACAATAACCCCACATAGTGTCATAATTTGGCTTGGACCCAAATTAGTGGAAACATGACAAATTTGAGTGTAAGCAAGAACAAAATGTCTTACGGCACACAATGAAGGCGCACTCACTTACCTTTATAGAAATTACTGGCGTATCCAATTAGGTTTAGGTGCTTTGGGAAGAAAATATATTGGATAATACTTGGGTACTCACTAGTGAGTACCACTATATACTTCCACTTTAATAATTTGGCCCAATGATATTTTAACACATATTTTATTGTTTAAAAAAATAAAACATATGCTATTTAATTTTCTTGGGCTTTTAAAAATAAGGAACACATGTCATCTTTTGATTGGGCCAAATCGTGAGTATATAGGGTACTCTAGTGAATTTTAAGTATCCATCAAATATATTTCCACTTCCTCAATTCATGTTTCATCACGGGTCCCACATTAATTAATATTAATTAACAAAATATAAAGTTGGGCCCACTAGTCCTGTTTCCTCCTATCCCATGCCAGTCTCTCTCTCCCTCAATTTTTGGTGCGAGGTGGTGGTTGTGAAGGCGGGCGTTTTGGTGGAAGGTGGATGTTTAGGTGTGACGAGAGAGCGGCGGGGAGAGGGAAGAGAGAGAAGATCGATTGTATTTAAAAAAAATAGTTTTAGTTATTTTTATTTTTTTTCAATGGTGGGCGGATTGGTTGCTAAATTACCACATTTACTGCATTAATATAGAGAGTCCTAGAGACTCAACTCTAAGCAGGAATCTTATTAAGAATTTCTCAACAAAAAAAAAAAGGAAAACAAGTGAGGTCAAACTAATGATACGTACCATTGAATAAATCACGTCTTGTTCAGATGATTTAAGATTCATTGGGGCCCGCAAATGAATATGGGCCGAATTGATAAGCTGATGCCATTGAATGGTATGTACCACCCAAGATTTTTCCAAGCGAATTGTTTTATTTTTTTGATTCTTTATTCTTTGGAAAGGTAAACAAGTTAGAAAGAGAACTTTTGATTTCGGATTGCCTCACTCCTAACTTGTTTTGATTAAACATCTCTCTATATTTTAAGTTTTAGATTGAATAGAATTTGGTAGGATTTTAAAAGACTTTTCAAATTTACGAATTCGTAGGATTCTACAACTTTAACAAGGATGTTTAGGAGATTTTATGGGGTTTTTTATAGATTTTGTTGGATTTCCAAAGACTTTCAATGCGGACTACTCAAACGTTTTAACTAATTTAAAAATAAAAATTACATGAGAAAAAATATTCCAAACACATCTTTACTTTGGTTTCCAGATGCTTTTGTTTCTGGGTAATTAAAAAAAAAACACATCTTTACATTGGTTAATTAGTTTGATGGGATGCAAGCCAAAGTTAATGATTGCTACTTGCTGCAATTTCTGAGGGTCAGGGAGTCAATAATTGAACATACCCAAAAGATAATAACAGAGGAAAATAACAAAGGAAGTTGATAACTGAAGAGCAATGGGCATGGCAGCCTCTGACGAGAATGATTGCTAAGAAACGAGGGCTGAGGAAAGAGGAACAGAAGCTTGAAAATTGAAATCCTAGGGTATGATCAGGTAGGATTTTTTTTGGTCTATGACATATGTTTCCTACTCTCAAATCCATCAAAATACACAACTTAATAAAATCCTACCAAATCTTTGACATTCTCACAACACCTAGACTTGTGTGGATTTTTTAAAATCATAATTGACTACCCATAGATTTGGATGTATTCTTTAAAATCCTCTTAAATCCTAATTTGACTACACCATGATTTCAAAGTCTTTTAAAATACTCTTTTAAAATCTTAATTGACTATACCCTGATTTTAAAGTCAATTGAAATCCTATCAAATCCTAATTTAACTACACCCCAGCAACTTGGCATTCACGCTAGAAGGTAAATTAGGATTAAATACCAAATGCAATATATGTTTTAAGGAAAAGAAAAACTTTGTTTCCAGTCCCTGGTTGACCAAAATCTTTGACTGTAACTTTATTAATTTGAATACTTTGATTGAAGGACAAAATGCTAAAGGGTGGTGTTATCCACACACCCATTTTTACATTCCACACACATCTCTTAATTTTCGGTCATCGGATCAAATGAATTGAAGATAATCAAATGACAGAAATTAACAGGGGGTGTGTGAAAGGTAAAAAGAGGTGTGTGGATAGTAACACCCAATGTTAAATTTCAGTATTAATTAAGAAATTTAATAACAAAAATTAATACTTCCTCCATAAAATCATGCAAAGATTAATACCAAATAGGAATTTTTAATTTTTTCCTCAAATTTAAATTGTGAGAAATTTGATCAGATTTTTTATTTTTTTTCAAAATAAAATGTTTTACTTTTATGTTTATGGTTACATTTTAAATTTAAAAAAGGGTACATTTTGACACATCCCGACCCGGATGTACACGTGGACACCCAAAAGTCGAGTGTGCTGGCCGACACCACGTAGGGTGACAAAAGCCAATTTGAAAGAAATAAGAATATTTGAATGATTTAAGATCAAAATGTGTATGGACAAAAGTTTACCATGAAGAATTAATACATAATGCAAGAATCGTATTGGCAAATGGAATACGAGTATAAACAATACCAAGAAATTTAAAAGCTTTGGCCATACCACCGCCTTCGAACGTAGACAAGATTCAAACACTAAACTCCGGAGGAAGAAACAAAAGGTGAGTGGGCCAATAATAGTCATTTTTGTAAAAACCTTTGTTTTCTGGAAAATAGTATCTCCCTCGCCACAAATCAAGTAATTGGTTTGAAACCGTTTTAAAACGCATTCATAATAGTAGGTAGAAAACGAAAGGGGTACGGGAAATATACTTACCATCCAAACGGGGGAGAAAGTCACCGTTCGGTATAAAATACTTTACCCGGGTTGTTCGTAAATAAGGATCTACTAAAACCCAGAATCAAATAAATGCCCCCGAGGCACGGGCAAATTCGGTGATAACACCACAATATAAACTATAATATAAACGTCATATACACAATCACATGCAGAAAGCCCTCGGCGCATATGCGCATCACAACGAGTCCGAGTCGCCCATACGACCTAGGACAAGGCCGGGGGCACCTACTATGGATTCATAGTGAGCGTGTTGGTGCGTGTGAACAATCACGTGGAAAGTGGTCCCCCGGGTCCCACAATCCAAGACTACAAGATAGATGCTCGTTTAGGTATTGTAAACACACAAGTTCATACGTATATATTCCGTCATGAATGTAGCCGGGGTGTATAAGCAATGCAATGCGACGCCGTGTACACAATCACGTGGTGCACCGGCGCCGCATGCGCATCACAACGAGTTCGAAGTCGCCCGCGACCTAGAACAAAGGCTGGCACCCGCTACGGGTCCATAACAGCGTATAGGTGCGTGTGAACAATCACGTGAAGCCGGTCCCGCCCCGACTCCGTACACTAAACACCGTGTAAAGCACCTAGTTGAGCGTATGAAAACATACTACCGAATACTCTACACAAAACCAGTGGGGTAATTTCCCATAACAAGATGCCCTCAAGCTAATCAATGTATATATGGTATTCGGGCCGCACCAGTCACCAAGCGTATAACTAAAATACGTGAAATACCAAGAATACGCCACATGGGTACCAAGGTATAGAAATACCAACTTAATGGCAAACTAGGTGAACCTAAAATACAATAGAAAATTACCATATCCAAGGTTCACCCAAATACGGCCTGAGCCGTCGGGACAGGTATAAAACCCATATTCGCAGAATATGTACTAGTAGGGAATTAAAATACTTAATCTCAAATTCCCTAAAATAGCCGGTTCGATACTAGCAATACGCGTAGAGAATCAATACTAATTTAACCAAAATATGGTGAAATTCCCTAAATGGAATTGGGGAGTCTAAAGCCCGCACCTAAAGCCCAATGACACCGAGCCAAGCTAGTAAACCAAGTAAATACCACAAGTACGAGGTCTACCAAAACTACGATATAAATATCAATTTAAAAACCACAATAAGTGTAGGCATAACCTAAAATATAATTTCCTTAATAAAACACATTTAATAGTGTGGAAAGGGCCCACTCACAAATACCGAAGCCGGGAAGTCCAAACGTACGCCCTCCGAGCGTCAAGGGTCGCTAAACCTATTTGGGAACACCCAAGATTAATAACGTAATTGAAAATACGAAGAATGCCGGGAACTCCGAAAACGGAGTTTCGGGTCTGAACCCAAACGCCGGCCGGTAGCCGCCGTGTGCCGTAAAGACACGCCGCCACACGCTGCCATTTGGCCTCACCTATAATGAGATACTTCCACCGAAATGATTAAACTCATAAAAGGTAACGAATTAACTAATTAAATAAACTCATCCCTTGCTTTTTTCAATTTGAGAGTCCAAAACACCTCAAAAATTACCAAACGTACCTCACCCCTAGGTAGTACGCGCCGCGTAGCCGCCTGCCAAGACGCGCTGGGTAATAGCGTGGCTCACGCGCCCACGCGCGGATGGAAGAATCTGAGCCAATAATCCCGGCCGCTAAGTCGGTCAACTCCTGGCTGGCTGCTTGGCCAATCCGCCGCTGCCGGGTCAACTCGGCCCGCTGCCGGTCAACTCGGCTCGGCCCAAGCCGATGACGTCAGCGCGGTCGTCTTCTCCGATTTTCGGCCGCCGGGCGCCGCCCGCCGTCGTCTAACTGGGTTTCTGGCCGTAAACCGGGGATTTTTCAAAGCTTCATAACTTCCTCGCTTAAGTCCAAATTGACGATTCAAGTACCAAATGAAGCTAGAAGTGAGGAGATCTAGAATTTACCATTTTGGAGGCCGGTCACTGGCCGGAGGTGGCCGGAAATTGGCTCCAAAGTTTCGGCTAAAACTGAACGTCGACGAAATCGGCGTTCCATTATCAAGAAGCCTTGGTCTGAGTCCCAAGACTTTAAGTCCCAAGGTGAAGTTTTTCGTGGCTGATCGAGGTCGAGGAGGCCGAGTCTCTTGGCCGAGGAAGATCTCGCTCGAAATGGCTCATCCTTGATTCAAGTTTGCTCGGTTTTCTCGGGCTCACCTTGGACCTGTGTTTGATGAGGATGATGATGGTGGTGATAGTGGTCTCCCATGGCCAAAGGATGGCTCACAATGGAGGGGAAATAGGCACGGGGTGCCTTGAGTAGAATTTGAGATTTTGGCCTCAGGTCAGCAGAGGAAGAGGGGAAGAAAGAGAGGGAGGAAGTCACGGGTCAAAGACCCACCAAATCCCTTAATTTCGTGGATAGGCCATGTGGGCTCGCCGCCAAATGGGTCCCACCCAACAATTCAAAACAGCCCAAAATTGGAAATACTAGGAAACGTCGAAAATCAACGCCCGTAAATATTCCTCCGTTCGGGAGTCCGAACGATCGACGGCCTCGCGTCTACGCGCTCGTATCGACGAGCACGCCAAGAAAAATACAAGGAATGCGCGTCGTACTGGGCTATTTACGCAAAAGTCAACCGAAAGGCTCAACTAAGGGCAAAATCGTCATTTTACACTGGGAATAAAATATTATTCTGGACGGGATGTAATACCCTTACTCCCTTTATAAAAATTTCTTTCACCCCGAAATTTCCATAAGAAGTACAATGAGGTAGATGCGAGTAAAAACAAATACAACGTAACGTTCCCCAAAAGGCTCCTCAAAAGCGCCGCCTGTAGAAATACTCAATTTGCTTAACCCAAAGTTGGTTAAGAGTGCTCCGTCACCACAACAACTCATCATGACAACAACGCCTGGAAATTCAATCAAAAGAGGAAAACGACTAGTCGAACGTAGTAACCGCCGTCCAAAGGACTTCCGACAAAGACACCGCTTACTACGCTGTACCTGACCTAAGGCTATAATCTGAGCAAGGTAATCAGAATACCAACAGCTCAATCCATCTCCTTTGACTGAGATCGAGGTCTCCAAAGAAAAAGAGATGTTTCAAACTTTTGGTGATCATGAACGGCTCACACGTCTCACCAAAGTGAAATGTCGCCGTAACTTCGAAGTAAAGATACCGGGCAAACTGCCTTCGGAATTATGGGTATGATAATCTATCTCATGCGCTTCGCTTGTCAAGGCATGAGCGATCATCCATTCATGTTGTATTAGCACACACTCCAACCTGGCTCAAATAAGCATCACCATAGGTCACGCAGAGACCGCCGCCTTAAAGTGCTAATACAAGAGTAAGAATAAGACCAAACTTGAGCAGCCGTAAATTGCTCGAGGTCGTTGCTCCACACGACTTAGAATTTTCCGGCAAGTTTCAAGGGAGTCGCGTAGCAAATGTAAGAGAAATCACTCACGAAACGTCGATGGTGAACCGACTCACAAGAAAGTTTCGAATTTTGTAACACATCCAAGGATTGCCCTGCATCCCTCACACGCAACTCCTGGGATCGACAAGAAAGACCATAGAAATCACATGTCCTAAAAAGACATATGATTAGGTTAGGAATTGGCACACGTTGAAAACTCCTTAAACTTCAACAAAATCACGGGACAGTTGCCATTTCGCATGATCACCTTAATTGGAATACGCTGTGGAAGTCAACCAGAAGACTATCGAACTTGTCGAAAATGCAGCAAATTCAGTCAACACCATGAAAGTTAATGGGGCGATTGTCATCCCGAAAGAGATGACAAAGAACTCGTAAAGGCTCCAACGAGTCCGTAAAATTGGTCAAGTAAACACGTTCTTGATCTTCGGCTGGAAAACAATCAAACCTCGATCGATCTCGAAGAAAATTGTGCACTCCCGGAAGCCGGGCCGAAAGAGATCATCGATTCTAGGCGAGGTAGCGGTTTTTAGTCGTCACCCGAATAAGCTGCCTAATCGATGTGAGCCTTAGAAATACCTGGTCACTGTCAATAACCAAGAATTCCGAGCCCCACAAGTGCGAGATTGAAAGAATCCTGATTTAAAATCCGTATGTAAATTTCCTCGACTCCACACAACTCGTGGAGCCAAAAGATGAGAGGCAAGGAAAAGAGATACAATCAATACCGGAAAGATCGACAGTGAAATTCACTTCTCGATCAAAGCAGAATCCGCATAGATCATTAAAACTTCTAGGAAGATTTGTTGACAACCTAAGTAATCGTCAACACGAAAAGAATTTCCTTCCTCCGGCCAAAGGTGTGATACAACTATCACAAGCCCTAACTCGGTTAGCCAGCCGCACTGTTCTAAAGTCAGCTCACAAGTCGAGTTCTCCATTCGCCTGAACGCTGCCACCCGCATGTGTGGCAAAAGGTGGTCACCCGCCAATGTTCACACCGGCACGAAATTGGGGTAACAAATTCATCCCAGGACTACTGTGCCGGAACCACGACATCCGCAGGAATGAGATTGGCAAACAAAACTTGATTAGCCGGCGATAAATGCAGCATCACCGACAACCCCAAAGAACAAGACAAACTTTGCCTCACTGCATAGCATTCCAAATCGTACCCGGTAGGAGTACAACATGGTCGAGTAGTTGAGTAAACAAGGGTGAAATACTGAGTAGGAAATACTTGGATCCATTTGGATTCAAGTAAAAGCCCAAGAATGATTAACTTCCGACAACAAGATCGGAATCGTTTAAGTATCCCCCGCTCGGGTAAAAGTACGAACTCGCCCAAGAGTCAACAATACTCCACACCTGAACCTGTGCACCACCAGATACAGTAGCGTAACCAAGATTCGGGAGAAAGGTTCCGTAGTATGGAATCACATTGCCTTGGCAATGTACGCCTCCACCGAAGGTAAAGTTATCGATGTAAGATCGTCATCCAACTTACTGGATCGGAACGCCAAGATTGATTCTGCTCTGCATCGCGACACCGGGTTAGCTCAGGTCCCAATCGTCTACGTACATGGCACTCTTGAGCTTGCGTTCACTCACCAGATGACAAGTGTCGCAACGTGGCGTTAACTGGGCGATAAACCGCGAGTTACCCAAAGAACGGAAACAGATTCACCAAAGGCTGGAATCAACTCCACAAGCTTAATGTGAAGTTGATCCACTCACTCTGATGATTCAAAGCTGAACTTTCACGTTGAAAGACGTTACTCCTTTCGAGACCTAAAGAATGACCGCCCATACCCAACTATCAAGTGCAAAGAGGTCGACCTGCACGTTGATCCTGTGCCATGTTGTTAAGCCGAGCTTGATTCCACCCTGGGACCTCGAAGAGTTAAATGGTGGCTAGAACGAAGGCCACCGAGGTCGATTTCACTTAGGGAATTCAAGTCAAACACACGTGATTTTCGGGGTTCCCGTCTCGGTGGTTTGTTTCTCGCCACTCATGGATACGCAATCCATACCGTCGCCGGCGTAATAGTTTAGGTAGCCGCACATGCACAAGTGGGAAGATGATCGATTTGAATGACAAGAAGTCATGAGTGGAAAGAAGGTGTCAATTACGTAAGTACGAAAAGTTCTTTTCAACGTTCAAGAAAATTGAGTCACGACAAAACAACACCGTCGTGTTACTCCACAATTGATCAACATCACGAAGCATGGAAATTGTCCCAAACTACCGAAAAGTAGTGGTCGTGGATTGTTGAGAAAAGTCAACCGGCTGTGTCTGGGTTTACGATCATCAAGGTCATCATAGCCGTCACGTATGAAAGTACCGTACAAGGAATTACGCGTGATACTCTTTCCATTTCCAAATGAAATGGAAAGTGATTGGAATAATTGGGAGGAAAACGTCTCCAAGTCTCTAACTACAAACACTTGAGACGCGCCAACGTGATCCAGCGATCGCCGCCACACCCACAAGAAGTGAAAGGCAGTCTGGCCAAACAACGTTAGTTGTTCAACCGTCACCCGAAGGTTGCCGTCTACAAGGTGTGTAACACCGTCAATGCAAAGAATTATAGAAACTAAGTCTCACGAATTAAGTCCACTAGGATTAGCTCCGACACGAAACAAGTTCCGCCAACAACTACGCCTAGCGCTCGTCCTAAGGGAAGGTACTTGATGAAAATCATCTCAGTCAAAACCGACACAACGCCGAAAAGTACGAATACGACAACCGAATTAGTTTCCCACCAAAGGCGATTTCAACGCAAGTTGACAAAGAAAGCGCCTAACGTCACACAAAACGTCCAAGTCAGTCCAAGCAAAAGCTAAGCGCCGAAAAACGCGTTGGTGACGTCGGTGGTATGACACAAGAATAGTCTGCACTAATCCAAGTGGAAAAACAATACACCAAAAGGTGTGTAGTTCTAGAATTTCTCAAATCCAAGAGTAGATTCAAGAAATTGAAGTCTGTACCAACCGATGTGCACAGAAAATGGAAAGGGAAGAGCATGGGCAGAAAACCTCGCTTCTCGATAATTACCCGAACATGCTACCCGACCCTGGGATGTACACGTGGACACCCAAAAGTCGAAGAGGCCGGGCCGACACCACACGTAGGGGTGACGAAAGCCAATTTGAAAGAAATAAGAATATTTGAATGATTTAAGATCAATGTGTACACAAATGTACGGGCGGAAGAATTAATACAAATGTTTAATCGTACAAGGTACCTGGAATACAGAGTATAAACAATACCAAGAAATTTAAAGCTTCTCGTCATACCACCGCCGAACGTAGATGTAAAGATCCAAATGGCACTAAACCTTGAGGGGGCGCAAACAAAAGGTGAGTGGGCCAATAATAGTCATTTTTGTAAAACCTTTACTGGCAGTATCCCTCGCCGTCAAAATCAAGTAATTGGTTTGAAAACCGTTTGTAAAACGTACTATAATAAGAGGGTAGAAAACGAGGTAAGTACGGAAATATACTTACCATCCGAAACGGCACAAAGTCACCGTTCTATAAAATACTTTGCATTCAAGGTTCAGAAATAAGGATCTACTAAAACTCAGAATCAAATAAATGCCCTGAGGCATCGCGGAAATTCTATGATAATACCGACAATATAAAACTATAATATAAACGCTCATAAAGTATAGCAATCACATTTAAGCCGGCGCATATGCGCATCACAACGAGTCCGAGTCGCCCATACGACCTAAAGACAGCCGGGCACCTACTATGGATTCATAGGCGAACCGTGTTGGTGCGTGTGAACAATCACGTGAAAGTGGTCCCGGTCCCACAATCCAAGACTACAAGATAGATGCTCAAGCAGGCCAGAAACACACAAGTTCATACAGATATATTCGTCAAGGAATGTGCCGGGGTGTATAAGTACGTACGCTCGTGTACTTGCCACCGTGAAGCTGGCAGATGCGCATCACAACGAAGTCTGAAATGCCTCAAAGCAACTAGAACAGCCGGGGCACCGCGCATGGGTCCATAATGAGCGTATAAAATGCAAAAGAACAATCACGTGAAGCCGGTCCCTGCCCCTGACGCGTACACTAAACACCGTGTAAGCAACCTTAGCTGAGCGTATGAAACATACCACCTAATACTCTACACAAACCGTGGGGTAATTTCCCATACAGATGCCCTCAAGCTAATCAATGTATATATGGTATTCCTAAAATGCATTCAAATACCAGCCAGATAACTAAATACGTGAAATACCAAGAATACTACATGGGTACCAAGGTATAGAAATACCAACTTAATGGCAAACTAGGTGAACCCAAAATACAATAGAAAATTACCATATCCAAGGTTCACCTAAATACGGCTCCGAGGCCGTCGATAGGTATAAACCCATATATTCGCAAATAGGTACTAGTAGGAAATTGGCCAAAATACTTAATTCCCTAAATTCCCTAAAATAAAGCCGGTTCGATACTAGCAATACGCGAGAGAATCAATACGGAATTTAACCAAAATATGGTGAAATTCAAAATGGAATTAGAGGCCCAAAGCCCGCTAATTTGGGAAAAGCCCAAATCAGACACGAGCCAAGCTAGTAAACCAAGTAAATACCACAAGTACGAGGTCTACCAAAACTACGATATAAATAATATCAATTTAAACCACAATAAGTGTAGGCATAACCCAAAATATAATTTCCCGTAATAAAACACATTTAATAGCAGTGGAAAGGGCCCACTCACAAATACCGAAGCCGGGAAGTCCAAACGCACGTCCGAGCCAGCCAAGGGTCGCCAAACCTATTTTGGAACACCCAAGATTAATAACGAATTGAAAATACGAAGAAACGGCGTTCGGAACTCCGAACGGAGTTTCTGGCCTAACCCTAAAACCGCCGCCGTGGCCGCCGTGTGCCGTAGCACACGCCGCCACACGCGTTATTTGGCCTCACCTATATGAGATATCACCGGCAAAATGATTAAACTCATAAAGGTAACGAATTAACTAATTAAATAAACCTATCCCTTGCTTTCTCAATTTGGAGTGTCCAAAACACCAAAATTACCAAACGTACACCACCAGTAGTACGCGTCGCCGAGTCGCCCGCGCGCCCGCGCGGTAGTGGGCGCGTTGGCTCACGCGCCCCACGCGCGGGATGGAAGAATCGAGCCGGCCAACTCGTGCCACGGGCTTAAGCCTGCCAATCCCGCCGGGCGAAGCGGGCTGGTTCCGGTCTCTGGGCTTAAGCCGCCAACTCGCCCGGCTTAAGCCGGCCAACTCGCTCGCTAAGCCGGTCAACTCGGCTCGGCTCAGCCGATGACACGTCAGCTTGGTTTGTCTTCTCCGATGCCAGGCTGCCGCGCGCGCCGCCGTCGCCGGAACTGGGCTCTTGGCCGGGAAACCGGGATTTTTCAAAGCTTCATAACTTCCTCGTTTTAAGTCCAAATTGGACGATTCAAGTGTACCAAAATGAAGCTAGAAGTGAGGAGATTCAGAATTTACCATTTTGAGGCCGGTCACTGGCCGGAGGTGGCCGGAAATTGGCTCCAAAGTTTTGGCCAAACTCGAACGTCGACGAAATCGGGTTCCAAGCCACCACAGGCCTGGGTCTCGAGTCCCAAGACTTTAAGTCCCAAGGTGAAGCCAGGCCGGATCGAGGTCGAGGAGGCCGAAGTTTGGCCGAGGAAGATCTCGCCTCGGAAAATGGCCGATCCCCGGATTCGAAGTTTGCTCGGGTTTTCCGGGCTCACCTTGACCCAGGTTTGACGAGGATGATGATGGTGGTGATGGCTGGTCTCCCATGGCCAAAGGATGGCTCACAATGGAGGGAAATAGGCACTTGGGGTGCCTGAAAGTAGAATTTGAGAGATTTTGGCTCCTTGTGTTATGAAGAGGAAGAGAAAGAGAGGGAGGAAGTCACGGGTCAAAGACCCGACCAAATCCCTTAATTTCGTGGATGCATGTGGCTCGCTGCCAAACGGGTCCCACCAACAATTCAAAACAGCCCAAAATTGGAAATACGGAAACGTCGAAAAATCAACGTCCGTAAAATATTCGTTCGGAGTCCGAACGACGACGGTCACTCGGTCTACGCGTCCGTATCGACGAGCACGTCAAGAAAATAGCAAGTGAATGCGTCGCACTGGCCATTTATCACGCAAAAGTCAACCGAAAGGTCAACCAAGGGCAAATCGTCATTTTACACCTTCCTGAATATAACAGATATTCCTGGACGGATGTAACACATTTAAACCCTAGCCTTTAGAGAATTTTTTCTAATCTAATGTGGTGAATAATAGTCCTCTTTTGGTGACTAAGTCTTCCAAACTTGATTTGAACTCATCACTTTTTTCGCCCTTTCAACTAATCCTTCTCCCAAAATCCTCCCTCTAAGGTTTTTTGGGTAGTGTGGAATTTGGCAAGAGATAGGGCTGCATTTTTGTGATGTGGGTTTTCTAGATTATAGTGTGGCTTTGTCCATGTTAAATTTTCGCTTTTGGTTTTGTGTCTTTTTGTTCATGTCTTATGGTGGCGTTGGTGCGGTTTATCCTTATGCAACTTGTAGCTTCATTGGTGGTTTTGTAAGAAAGTCTGTATTGTAGCCGTCACTATTTGTTTCTTTTGCGCTCCAATTTTGTGTGCAAGGTCTTTCATGTAGCGGATTATGAAGTGATTGAAGTTTGTTTGACTTTGGAGTGCTATTTATGTTCTTGTGCTTGTCACACTACAAAAATTCGTTGATGGTGGCTATTAGCTTGTCCAAGTTGGCCTTATTTTTTGTTTTGGAGCTATTTTGTATTTTTTTCTTTAAAATGCTAATAAAACCGCTATTATTTTGCCTAAAAGTTACATTTATTATCAAATATGAGTACATTATAGATAAGAAAAGTGAATAGATTACATTAAAATGGGTACATTTTACATAAAAAATTGGCATTTTACATAATAAAGTGGTACATTTTTATTAAAAATGGGTAAAAAGAAAAGTTAAAAATATGGGCACAAAAAAAAATTAAATATATGGGTACAAATTAAAACTAAAAAGAAAATTGGTATAGATTAAAAAAATGGATGCAAATTAAAAATGAGTACAAATTAAAATTAAAATATATAATACAAAATTTAACCATAAAATATAAATATACCAAATGTAAAGTTTCTAACACTAAATGGATATATTTGAAAACGATTAAATAATTTTTAATTATAAAATTTAAATATGTTGATATGTAAATATTTTATTATTGAAGACAATGACGTGGGATAAAAACCTAAAGGACCTTAATCAAAAATTAGCAGGGCCAAGGCGTGGCACCCATTCTTAGACCATGGCTCAGAAACCACCACATCATGCGGTCTACAAAATATGGTCTCAAAAAAAGGCCTTCTCTAGCATCACCCAAAATTGAAAAGGAATAAGGTTTCAATCAATGAAATAGAAAAATGAGAAATGAGAACCTAATTTCCCTTCTAAGGAAAATACCAACTTTAAGGAAAAGTATCAAACTCAACTCATTTTATTTGGATCACACTTTGTAGGCCAAGACAATTATAAAAATAATACATTTGTTGTAGATAAAATATAACATGTGTTAAATGTGATTGTGTAAACTTGTGGTAGATATGGATTAGGATATTCCATTATGTATGGGATTAGTTTCAATGTAATTGTACTTATTTCACTATAAATAGCACTCGGCATGAGTAATATACACCACAATACAAGATACCTCAAGCCTTCTCTACTTTCTCTCTTCCCTTGCTTGCCGCACTTCTAAATATTGGCCACAACACGTTATCGCACGCTTCTTTCCGCTGTGCTCAAGAGAATTATACCGGAATTTTGGCCATTCCTAATCATGGGGAGTATTAATTTCAATAATTTTCACTTTGATTTATTTATTTATTTTATTGAATTAATATACTTGCTATTGATTCAATTTTTCCCCGTTATTTTCAACGAGATTCAACGCGACGATTTAATAAACTGAGTTGAAAGCAATCCAACAAACAAATTGTTCAACAATCATCACCGCAACTAAAAGTTCTTCTAAAACACCTGGGCCTCGATTGTCGATATTTTGTCGACCTAATTGCATGAACTCTTTCACCATGATGCATAACCCAATTTTCTCGTTTAAAGAATTATTGATCTTCGCAAATATTGTGTTAGCATCGACATTTAATATATCCGAAATATATTAAGTGAATTGATGAGATCGTGTGAACGAAGGGAAAATTATACTTTTCTTATTTTTCGCTTTTCTACAAAAACATCAAATTTCGTTTTCCGAAAAAAACTATACATTCCCTTACCTAAATTTTTTTCGCTTTTTTGAAAAATAAAGAAAAAACCCCTAACTCGAGCCGAGCCGCCGAAGCCGAGCCGAAATTCGAGCCGGAGCTGTTGAGCCGAGCCAGCCACCTAAGCCGAGCTAAGCCGCTCCGCCCGGAAGCCGGTCTCCCAACAGCCAGCCCCAAGCAGCTTCACCTACCATCACTTCACGGCCTCAAACTTACCTCGGCCCGCGCTCTGGGCCACGCCCAAGAGTCTAAACCAAACTTTCTCCTCCCCGTCTAAAGCCCGCCATCACCGCGCCCCGTGTACTGCTTTTCCCTCTTGCACTGTGAGCCCAAATACTAACAAACATGGGTCAGTTTCCTTCCTTCAATACACCCCCGCATTTAATTGGACCCCACTCTATCAAGCTTCTTTTCTCCAATTTTTTTATTTCTTGCCGCTGCTGTACCCCAAGAAAATAAAGGCTGGGCCTCGCAGCCTCCAACTACGACCCACCAAAAATTATTTAGGTCATATTTGTGAACCTAAAGGTCCCGTAGACCTATATTTCACTACCCATTCACAATATATGTTCAAATTTTTTTATTTTTATTTTTGTTCTATATATATTGCGTTTGATTTGCAGTGTATATAAGAACTTGAAGTTCATAAATTCGAACCCGAAGCTTCGAAGTGCTATGAAACATGAAGTTTCCTTAAAATTAAATACCCATGAAACCCGTAGTTTTCATGAAAATTTAAAACTAAACCATGTCTTAGAACCCGAATGTTCTAACTTTTATGATTATGGAGAATTTATTTCCTATAACCATAAGCACTAACCACAATTCTTGTTCCTCCATCTAGTGGGACTTTCAATGCAACAAATTCGACTTCACTACCATGGGAGTTTCGGAAGAAACTAATTTATGTGGGCACAAAATTGTGAAGCTCCACTGACTCCGCGAAGTTGAGAAACACTGAAGCCAACAATGACGTGATGTAGCTAGTCAAGCTCCGTCATGATCTTCATCCGACGACTTATGCCTCAAGCATTATAAATGGAAGTACCTCAATGACGAGGATTCCATGGCTCTTTGACTCACCTCTACGGATCGTTCTAATCATGCAAAGACATAACTTGCCCGACGCAAGACACACCTTTCCGAAGGCACACACTTTGTCGGAAAGCAAGACATGGCCTTGCCCGAAGCAGACATATCTCGCCTTCGACACAAGGCATGATTGTTCCATCCGTGAATAGGTACAAATTCTGAAGTTTATAGAATCCGATTGAATTTTGACTGAGAAGATTCTCTCTGCCCTTCCATGCCTCTAAAATGCTCCCGGCTAAGACCCTGTAGAGCCGGAGGTTCACTAAATTCGGATCCGATTACTACCACTTTGCTCACCGAAAAGCACAACAAAGGAAAGCGGCAACCCGTGATCTGGGCTGGGACTTACCGAAGGTCTTGGCTCAAGCCTACAGAGGTGTGGTTCAACTTAAGGCTCGTCTGGAACAATAGGCCTACCAATCTACTCTTCCTTCTTCCTACCGGAGAGTACCGAATAATGGTAGAATCAGTCAACTAAGGGGGTGGCATCACGACCAACATGTGATCCTCATAACTAAGACCCAAAACTTCAAGAATAAGGGACAAAGATTCCAACCTCAACCGTGCAAAATCTACCTCCATTTTGATGGAATATATCATTGGCTATGCACTTATTCTCAGGCCCTACCAATGTTGTCAAGTGAGTACCATCTCGTAATCAATTTAGAGACTAATTTTGCTTCACCTAACACATATGGAAAGCAAAATTTTGACATGGAATGCCCCGTTGGCCGAAAACCCCCATTCTTTGGTTTAAGTTTTGAAATGTTTTTCCTTTTTGTTTGGATGATTGTTTTGGTATTTGCTTTAAATTTTTTTGGATATTATTATGGATATTGTCCTCGAATATGAGTTAATTGAATGATGTTTCTTATACATGTGACCGAATTCAATTAACATGTGATAAGGTATAAATGTGGGAAGTTAGTCAGTTCTGGATGAACGTGCGACTATGCACACTAACTTCATACCTAAATCACCCTTAGCAACGAATTCAGGTCTACTTAACCCGATTAAGGCAATGGCACTGCACCCTCGTTGTATTAATGGTACTGAATTACTATTAAGGGGCCTTATATTCTCCGGTTCCGGAAGAACGTCATTGAGTTATAAGGATATTCGAGAGAACAATGATCATGAAACCACCTGTAGGAAAATGTAGTTGGAGTACCTTGCATCACCTTCCAAAAATATGAAGCCCGGGCTATGTTTTCAGGGGCCACTGTTACCTCCCAACCTGGACATGCCATAGGCCGACTTGAAGCCGGTGATTCGAGCAGCTTTACTTGCTTTGGCACGACCGTTTGGAACATTCACAGGTCAAAACACGATGCACATGTTACATAATGCATCACCTTACCTCGAAGTAAGGGATTTTGTGCCTATGCACACTTTGCCAAGCTCGGCCGTCGGGGAAATTGATTTCTACATCATCCCTAGCAAAGTTACCTCCATAACCCTCTTTTCACAAGTGATCAAAGGGAATAATGTGGACTCTTCCAACCAAAATGCCACCTCATGTAAATATGGTTTTTGGTTGATATATCGACACAATGGCCTCCATGGGGCATGTCCGTCCACATACACATTGCCGCTAAACTCCCGTCAATACTTACTTAAGGGCTCACCACCCTAATTATCCCATAAAGTCTAAGACTGGATAATGCCGGAGAGTTTACTCGAACGTATTCGATAAGTAGCTGTGGACAATGGCTTGAAATTGAAACATTGAATTCCCATGTTCAACCCCAAACGGCCTCGTTAAGCGAACATAAAGCGCATTATCACCCTGATCGTCCTGACCTTGGTGTGAACGCACCAAGCTGGTTTCGCCTGTGGCTATGCAATCTTGTATGAGCCATGTTTGTCCGCCTCTCGAGGCCCATTGCTACCCGATACTTTATAACAAGTTACAATTATTACATCGGGTACCGAACCCGATGTTTCGTATTTACGCATTTTTGGGTACGCACCTTCGCCATCAAGGCCAAGAATGTACCAATATGGGTCCTCAAAAGGATGTGAATCTGTCGATTGTGATTCTCCTTCAAATTACTCTTTGAGCCCTTGCACGCGATCTCTTACCGCCATTTTGCGGATTGTCACTTCGATGAGACAAGCCCCTACTGCTAGGGAGATAAAGCAACGCCAACGTTCCCCGAAGAACGGCGCGACTATCGTGACGTCCTCTTTCACTATGTCTCATCTCGATCCCCATATTCTAGATTTCTCAGAGTATTGCTCCGCACGCTTCCGATCTAGATTAAGTGACGAGATCACATACCAAATTCGCAAACATGCCCAGAAGGATGTAATGCACTAACGGACGTCGAGTCAACATCCTCGAAGGGTGTGCCGCCCGTTGACGGTTTGGCCGCCCGTTCGACGGCTAGCCAATCAATCTGTTCTCGGCCTCGGCGATGCATCATCTGGCCATGATCTTCACCTCCCTAAAGGGAGTACATGGCACAAATGAATCCCTTCCTCGTTCGCTATCTCAAACTAGTCTCCACCTCATAAAAGAAAAAGAATCCTGATTATCCCGAGACCCGTAGTCTTGGTCCATTATGCATGCATGGATGAGTAATGGAATTGGAATGAGATTATCATCGATGATATTCACGTATATGGTAGCTACCCGAAATAGTGAAAAGCGACGATATCGAACCCGCTAGTCTTGCTGACAATGTCACGTAGAACTGACACAATTGGAAACTAGCAATCCAGTCGAACTTGACTACTTCTGCGAAACGTAAAGTGTTTGGGCCTCGTAGTTCCTACACTTCCACATGTGAAGCCCGTTGGCTACAAGTGGGTTTTCGTAGCTAGCGTAATGAGAAGAATGAAATAAGCAATACGAAGCACGCCTTGTGGCGCAAGGTTTCTCTCAACGCCCGGGATTGATTACGAGGATACTCTATTCCCCGTAACGGACGTCATAACGTTTCACATCTTTTATCAGCTTTGTAGTTTTTCCTAAACCGAATATGCAAATGACAGACGTGGTTGTGTTTTATCTACAGTATCTTGGATACGGAAATATATGTGAAAGTTCCCGAAGAACTATTGACGATTCAAATAGTTCTAGACCACGTAACACCTCTCTATTGAATCGAGGCATTTCACTTTACGGGATTAACAACTGAGCGGATGTGGTATACCCGCTAAGTGAATATTTTGGACTGGCTAGGATATGTGAATAAACTCATGCCCCCGCGTGTACAAAACCGAATTTGCAAGAGTTTGTACTATGTCGATGACATAAATCTCATTTAGACTCGGGAAGAAGCTTGAGAAAACCGCTCGCACTCCGAAGCTCTGACTCAGATGAAAGATCTTGGGAAAACTCGTTTATGTCTCGACCCGGTTTCGAGCAAAGTTCGATGGCCTGGGTCCACCAATCGAACTACACCCAAGGTGTTGCCTGAGTACACCCATACACCTCTGGGAATAAAATAATATTATTCCCGGGACGGGATGTAACACATTTAAACCCTAGCCTTTAGAGAATTTTTCTAATCTAATGTGGTGAATAATAGTCCTCTTTTTGGTGACTAAGTCTTCCAGTTGGATTTGAACTCTCCATCACTTTTTCTGCCCTTTTTCAATCCAATCCTTCTCCCAAAATCCTCCCTCTAAGGTTTTTTGGGTAGTGTGAATTTGGCAAGAGATAGGGCTGCATTTTTGTGATGTGGGTTTTCTAGATTATAGTGTGGCTTTTGTCCATGTTAAATTTTCGCTTTTGGTTTTGTGTCTTTTGTTCATGTCTTATGGTGGCGTTGGTGCGGTTTATCCTTATGCAACTTGTAGCTTCATTGGTGGTTTTGTGCGCAAAGTCTGTATTGTAGCTGTCACTATTTGTTTCTTTTGCAGTTCCAATTTTGTGTGCAAGGTCTTTCATGTAGCGGATTATGAAGTGATTGAAGTTTGTTTGACTTTGGAGTGCTATTTATGTTCTTGTGCTTGTCACACTACAAAATTCGTTGATATGGTGGCTATTAGCTTGTCCAAGTTGGCCTTATTTTTTGTTTTGGAGCCATTTTTGTATTTTTTTTCTTAAAATGCTAATAAAACCGCTATTATTTTGCCTAAAAAAAAAGTTACATTTTATTATCAAATATGAGTACATTATAGATAAGAAAAGTGAATAGATTACATTAAAAAATGGGTACATTTTACATAAAAAAAATTGGTACATTTTACATATAACAAAGTGGTACATTTTTTATTAAAAATGGGGTAAAAAGAAAAGTTTAAAAATATGGGCACAAAAAAAAATTAAATATATGGGTACAAATTAAAACTAAAAAGAAAATTGGTATAGATTAAAAAAAATGGATGCAAATTAAAAAATGAGTACAAATTAAAAATTAAAATATATAATACAAAATTTAACCATAAAATATAAATATACCAAATGTAAAGTTTCTAACACTAAATGGATATATTTGAAAATGATTAAATAATTTTTAATTATAAAATTTAAATATGTTGATATGTAAATATTTTATTATTGAAATAATGACGTGGATAAAACCCAAAGGACCTTAATCAAAAATTAAAGAAAAATGCTAGGGAGACCATCTTTTTAGACCATATTTTGTAAACCACCACATCATGCGGTCTACAAAATATGGTCTCAAAAAATGGTCTCTCTAGCATCACCCAAAATTGAAAAGGAATAAGGTTTCAATCAATGAAATAGAAAAATGAGAAATGAGAACCTAATTTCTTCTAAGGAAAAATACCAACTTTAAGGAAAAGTATCAAACTCAACCCATTTTATTTGGACCACACTTTGTAGGCCAAGACAATTATAAAAATAATACATTTACATGTTTGTCCCTATTGCACAATACTCATGCCCACCTAGTTCATTCGCCGGAAAAGGTCCCCGGAATTAATCCCTATGATTAATTTATCCTAAAGGGTAAATTCGGTATGTAAATAAAACTAATCTGACGTGGAATCACAATCATTGAACCTCTTTCAACAATATTCGTAAATTACATATGGCGTTTTACTGCAATGACGGAAAGCAATCATGATCCTGATGTGGGTTCGATCTCCACCGATTCCTCTCTCCCCTAATAACTAACTATCTAATCCAGTAACAATGTTGCTCTACTAAAAGAAATATTCAGCAATTGGACTATATCCTATAATAGTGGCTCACAAAATTGGGCTTATATCAAGTTTAATTTCTCTAATATATAATTAATAAGATAATAATGTTTTATTTCAAATGCCTCCGCCAACTTAAAACAGTTATCTACGAGATTAATCAAGTTCGGTATGCTGCATGCATGACAAGGTTGGGAGAAGTTGCTGGAAAGCTGGTCGTACATCGTCGCTGCCTTCCAAGACAATGTCTTACACTACAGAGGAAGAGAAGGTGCAATACTGATGACTTGGGGAGGGAAAACTATTTTCAGTTTCTTGCTTAACTTTATAACATAAGCGCATGTCCAAATAGTTCAACTAAAGATGATCTGATGATGAGTAAAACAATACAAATAGGGATCTCTGTGGACATTTTTCGTTGAGGAATGTTGAAGACTGAGCTTTACGGCGTGTGCCTGCCTTCATTGTGCCCTAATTAACCTAGTGGGCATGCAGATACAACTGGTTCTTAGATAGTTCTTGCTCTTGTTGATTAATTAGTTAATTGGTTAGTTATTTTTAAGTTGTTATTGAACGTTCAAGTGAAGCTAGGTTGAAAAATATGTTCTTGCAACTTTTGTTTAATGAACTATATATATTTCAATTGCCACTAGCTAGTGACACTCGATCTTCACTTTGAGAGGTGAGAGTTATCATTAATGTGTAATCATGAAGAACAGAAAATGAGGAGGACCTTGGAGAGAGTTGAGCAATATATATTCCAGACTACAGTAGCAAAAGAACGTGTTGAATACATTTATCATCCTGAGAATTTCATAACTAGGGTTTATATTAGGAATAAATATGCTCATTCTTTTCCTGGTTTTCTGTCGGTTCTTTTATGAGGAGCCAACTAAAAAGCTTAACTTTGTGAGAGATCTTCAATTTCCACATTTTATTCAACAATTCACCCTTTGAAACTCAATACTTTCTTTCCTTTCCTTGTAGATTTCTGCCATCAAACTAAGCTTTTACGCAAACATATTTGTCATTAGTTAATTTCACTTGCACAATTGGACACGCAAAATAATTGAATCCCACAAGCCTTGCCTTCATGCGGGCAATGACTATAAAGATGACACCAATTCACAGATTTTGTTAATGAATTAAAGAGAAGAAAAAAAATTAATTGCAAACTGATCCGTTTGATCGAAACTAATTGCAAAACATGACTCAATTCTTATATCGATTCAAAAGAAAAGAGGGACTTCATATTGCCGAGACAACTACGAGAGAATATGTACATTTTATCTTTGTACGTTTTTTAGTTTGAACTATGCATAACAAGATGTACAAAATTAAACCATCCCAGAAAAAGTACACAGACAAGACAAAACAAACATATAATACTAACCAGCATAGATAAAAACAACACCAAATCTGACTCAAAGATAACAAATATATAGTATCAAACTCGGGATTGGCTACAGTGCTCGCAAGCATTAAATGCTCACACTAATCTCATTCTCCTTCCCCCCTCTCTCCTCCCTCCTTTCTTCTTTTAATGGTGAGATCGGTGTGAGCATTCAATGGTTGCAAGCATTGTAGCCTACTCCATCAAACTCAACCAAAAAAATTTCTCTCATTTAAAGTGTTTTTACTGGTTGGACCCGGCCGGACCGCACAATAACCACTCTGACTAAACCGGCCGGTTCAACAAAATTATGTAAGAGGATGAACCTTATCCAAAAAAATCCAAAATTCCAAATACTTTCCCAACTTCCAATTGCAACAGAAATGAAAGCTCCCCTATATTCTCTCAAAACTACCGTTTTTTCACAGCCAAACTCCATGGACAAACTAGCTCCATTTCACCACCTCACCACACCTTTCCTCCAAAACCCAACAATCTTCAATCCCCCAAGCACCCAACAAGCTCCAAGCTTTACTTTATTGGATGACTTGGGTCAGCTCAAAACTCTGAGTTCAGTGAAAGCAATGCATGCCCAGATGATAAAGTTGTCTAACAAGACCAATATGGATGCCAAGGGAACAAATTTGGTCACATATTACTTGGAATTTGGTGATTGCAGATCCGCTGCAATGGCTTTGTTTGCCAGTTCTGCACAAAACTATCACTCATGGAGTTCTTGCCTAGATGAACTTAGAAGATTTATGGGGGACCCACAAATTCTTGAGTTTTTTTGTGAGTTTCATGGTGGTGGAGTGATGTTTGATAGCAAAGTTGTTTGTGTAGTTTTGAAAATCTGTGCAAGTTTGAAGAAACTGTGGCTTGGGGTGGAAATTCATGGCTATTTGACCAAAAGGGGATTTGAATTGGATGTGTATTTGAAGTGTGCATTGATGAATTTTTATGGGAGTTGTTGGGGCATAGAAAGTGCCAACCAATTGTTTGATGAAATGCCTGAGAAAGAAGATATCTTGTGGAATGAGGTGATCAAGCTCAACTTGAAGAATGGGAGATGGGTGAAGGCTTTGGAACTGTTCAGAAGTATGCAGTTTTCACTTGCTGAAGCCAACAGTTCTACAATTCTCAAAGCATTGCAAGCTTGTGGAAAAGTTAGAGCTCTCAATGAAGGAAAGCAGATTCATGGGTATGTTTTGAGACGGGCATTGGATTCAGATTTGTCAATATGCAATTCACTTATTAGCATGTATTCAAGAAATGACAGATTAGAACTTGCTAGGGCAGTTTTTCATTCAATGAAAGATCGTAATTTATCTACGTGGAACTCGATTATCTCTTCTTATGCTGCACTTGGTTGTTTGAATGATGCTTGGATTCTTTTCCATGAAATGGAATTGTCTGGTGTGAAGCCAGACATTGTGACATGGAATTGCCTTTTGTCAGGACATTTTAATCATGGATCATTTGAAGCTGTCTTGGTGGTTTTGCAGCGAATGCAAGACGCGGGCTTCAAGCCGAATTCTAGCTCTATCACTAGTGTTCTTCAAGCAGTTACTGAGTTATGTTTCTTGAAACATGGGAAAGAAGTTCATGGTTTCGTGATAAGAAATGGACTCGATGAGTATGATGTTTACGTAGGAACTTCGTTGGTAGACATGTATGTGAAGAATGATTGTTTGTCCAGTGCTCGAAATGTTTTTGATAATATGAAGAACAAGAACATTTTTGCTTGGAATTCATTGATCTCAGGGTATTCCTTCAAGGGTCTTTTCGAAGAAGCTGAAAGTCTATTACATAACATTAGTCAGGAAGGAATCAAGCCCGACTTAGTTACATGGAATGGTCTGGTTTCGGGGTATGCAATGAGGGGCCGCCATAAGGAAGCTTTAGCGGTGATTCATCGGATTAAAAGTTCAGGTTTAACCCCTAGTGTAGTTTCATGGACTGCACTCATATCAGGCTGCTCGCAAAATGAGAATTACTTGGGTTCGCTCAAGTTTTTCATCCAAATGCAAAAGGAAGGTATCAGGGAAAACTCTGCCACCACGTCCATCCTGCTTAAAGCTTGTGCAGGCCTATCTTTGTTGCACAAGGGTGAAGAGATACATTGTATCACTATACGCAAAAGTTTCGTTGAGGATGTATTTGTAGCCACAGGACTTATTGACATGTACTGTAAGGCAGGTAATTTCAGAAGTGCCCATGAGGTTTTTAGGAAGATTAAGAACAAGACATTAGCTTCTTGGAACTGCATGATTATGGGGTTTTCCATTTACGGATTTGGGAAAGAGGCCATTTCTCTTTTCGAAGAAATGCGAGGAGCAGGTGTGCAGCCAGATGCTATAACCTTCACAGCTCTGCTCTCTGGTTGCAAGAACTCAGTCTTAGTTGACGAAGGATGGAACTTGTTTGATAGTATGACAACCGATTATAACATAGCTCCGACAATTGAGCATTTCTCTTGCATGGTAGATCTTCTGGGAAGAGCTAGTTATCTTGACGAAGCTTGGGATTTCATACAAACGATGCCATTAAAGCCGGATGCAACTATATGGGGTGCTTTTCTCACATCCTGTCGAATCCATAAAAACCTGAGGTTTGCAGAGATTGCAGCGAAGAACCTCTTTGAGTTGGAACCTCATAATCCAGCCAATTATGTATTGATGATGAACTTATATTCAATGTCGGATAGATGGGAGGATGTAGAGCGTCTTAAAGATTTGATGAAGAATGCCGGGGTGAAAAAGGGGCATGTGTGGAGCTGGATACAAATTGATCAGACAATTCATATGTTTTCTGCCGAAGGGAAACCTCATACCGATGCAGGAGAAATATATTTCGAAATGTATCATTTGGTTCATGAGATGAAGAAGTTAGGGTATGAGCCTGACATTAGCTGTGTGCATCAGAACATTGATGAGGTGGAGAAGAAGAAGCTGCTGCTAAGTCACACAGAGAAACTGGCCATTACTTACGGACTGATGAATACGAAAAGTGGAGAACCTATCAGGGTTATTAAGAACACGCGAGTTTGTTCCGATTGTCACACAGCAGCGAAATACATGTCGTTAGTGCGCAAACACGAGATTTTCCTCAAGGATGGTGTCCGGTTTCACCATTTCAGGGAAGGAGAGTGTACCTGCAATGACTGCTGGTGAAGAGGGAGGCTACAAAATGGTCCAAGAGCTAAGATCAAGGCAGATGGGGTGAGAACTTCACCCAAATTGGTCAAGTTTTTGGTGAATGCTCCTTACAATGCACAGAGCTGTATGAGGACTGCTAAAGCCAGTTTTTCAAACGCCGGCCGGCCGGTTGAGATTATACGACGAAAGCTCCATTGCATCTCAACTAAAAATGCATACAAGATTAATAGAACCAGGAAAGCCCCTGAGATGTACACGTTCTTAAGTTTTTTCTTTCGACAACGATAGAATAATCACATTAAATTCATCTAAACGTAGGACAATTACAAGCTTTTAAGTGAGTGATTCACAATATGAATCAATCAGTGCAGTGTATTTTATTGAATTCCACAACATTGAATTTATATCAGAAAGAATAGGTCATCTTTTATTGAGGCTTCGACATAATCCAACAAGTAGAAAAACAGAAGTAACGCGATTACAATAATTTATTAAGAATGCAAATTCACAAGGTATATACAAAACAAACAACAACGCAACGGCAGTTCGAAGCCCTGAATCCTCCCTGCACTACAAAATGAAAACCCCAACTCCATAGATACCATCTCTTTCCAAGATATATATACAGATCAGAGTCCTACTAACATCGGTATCACCATGCACGATACCCAGAACAATAAAACTCACAGTAGCTTTCCCTTTCCATCCACGGTGAGCTTATATAAACCTACAAAGCTCGTCCTTCAAACGCAAATACAAGAAACCCCAGCATCATTTCCAGAGTAAGAAGAGACTGCGAGAGCAATTGGAAAGAGAGTAGGAAAGGATGTTCATCAGTCAGAAATGCAAAAAGCAGCAATGTTCCCAAAACTTCTGTGAATGGAAGGAAAGCTCGTACTATCTCTACACAGCATCTGAGACAAAAAAACTACATGGTTGGTATAGCTATAGTCCATCGTACTCCTGTGCCATCCCCCAAATCCACTAATGATTGATAGGTTCGGTTCGGTCCTGGACAGCCATCCTCTCTGAGACATCAGCCAAAGACTTGAGGTTGCACCGGATCAGGGCCTCAACAAAGTAGCATGTCTCATCCTTCGTATTCCCATCGGGCACATCCACTACAAAGGATTCAATAACGAGTGTCCCCGGTCTTCCTTCAATAACCTCAGGGTGGACAGTAATAATTGAAGAGTAGTTCTGCAATTTCAAAGAACATATAGAAATGAGGTTGGGAAGGTGTTCTCGTACCACATAATAATACAGGAGTAAATAAAAAAATTTCCAAATATTAATAAAAAACAGAAAATTAATTTAAGCATAGTAAATTAACAAAATACATATTTCATGTATGTAATGGCAGGATGCTGGCAGCGTTGTCTGCCTAAAAAAATCGTAAGTTCGACAGACTGAAAACCAGACAAATATTTCCCTTATCAACATGTAAGATTAAATCTTGAGACACGTTGAGAATATTGCTATGAGCAATCACCAAGGAACAATATTTGCAGGCAAATGTTACATGCACTCCTCATACCATGCATATGTAGCATGTGAGATGATTGGGACCTAGACATACACATGGCCCGATCCACGACTGAGTGAGCAGCTGTTGCTAGCAGTCAAATACAAACTCCATTCACTCTTTCTATAAATAGAAAGTGAAACAAAACAATTATTGGCAACTTGATTTGGCAAATCAATATATTAAAACTGAAACAAGTCACTCGTGATGTACTAACACAGGGAACCGTAGTATATATTCTTCTGATTAAAGAAAGAACAGCACAAATTAATATATATGAAAACATCAGGCGTGCAGAGAGAAGCAGTTCCAAACTACAGTAGTTTATTTTGTTTGAAAACAATCGCAAAACTTATGCATTGGCTGAATTCAGCTCTGTGCAAAAACCTTGTTTTTTTCACTTTAGTACTGCCATGTGTAGCAAAATTTTTACTTTGATTAATCTGAAAACACAGTCATCCATGGTGATGGCGCCAGTTATCCGTATGGTGCATGGTGAATGCACCGCATATATATGGCATTAAAACACAAGGGCTAAATAGACTGTTGTGAGCAGGGTGCAGCTACCTTCATAGTATTTTTATGTATTCCTTTCACATCTATGCCACCAGACAAGTGTGCTTCCTATTTGACAATCACATGAACAAAAGGAAGACCAGAGCAGTAGGCAAGAGAGACGAGAAAATTTCTTACCCTTAGCCGATGATCACCGCCAACAATCCTGATGCCAAGAATGTGCTCATCATCATCAAGAAGCTCCAGCCTCTCAGTGCTGGTCGTTGCGGGAAGCCCAGATTTAACATTCACTTCTCTAACGCTCCCAATGCCAAGGTCGCCCTTCATGGTGCACCGACTAACAAACGGCTTGTACTTCTGGGGTTGATCAAATCTCCTCACCAATGACCAGACCTGATAAAAGACACCAACTTGATCACACCAACAACTTATCATAAACAAAACAGTGAACCCAAAAGGCAAGCGTCAAACTTCCACTAGATCTTTGCCATTAAAAGACTAACAATTTGTTTGGCTACTGAGAAAGTGCAAAAAAGGATGCATTTTCTTTGCGCGCAAGCTAAAATTTAAGAAAACAAATGGCAAAAACACAAAAAAAAACCACCTTCAAATTTTATACTCCTTGAAGATTTTCTCTCACTTTTTCAACAACCAAATGGACTATACCTGATAACAATTACAACAAACTGAAAGGGAAGAATTATAAAGCCAAACCATTTTTTCCTAAAACATCACAAACAAAAGCAAAATTACTGAAATTACCATCCTAATTTTACCATTAATTACCATCTTCTACACAAAAATTACATTTCAGTAACCACAAATTCACTGAAACAAACAATCAAACTCGAATCTTAACACACATCCGACCCAACTGAACCAAAAGAACAAAAAACCAGCAGAACAAACACAAAAAAGAACCCAAAAAAACTTCCAAACGTCCCCAATATCCCAGATCTCCAAAACCCAAAAAAAGTCAAACCCACCAAAAAATTCCTATCTTTAACAAAAAGTCAAACAAATCAAGACCACCCAAATCGAAAGAACCATAATTCGAAGCTCGATCAGACGGTCCAGAGAGAGATAAGGAGAAAGAGAGAGAGAGAGAGGCTTACGAGATGCACAGGGGCTTTGATGTGCCTGACCAGAGCCGAAGTACACTGGTTCTCTCTGGGCTCGTGCCTGTGGTGCCTCCGTATGTACTGCGCCTCCATTGAATCACCGCCACCGCTGCTCATTCTCCGACAAAGTTTTGTTCCCTTTCAATCTCTCAATCCCTCAAACCGTTTCTTTCTTTTTCTCTACAAACAAATGAGGACAATCGGGAGAAGAAAGCAATACAAGACAGACGCTTCCAGAGAGAGATAGTAAAAAAGCTTTTCTTTCCTTTCTTTATTTCTGAGGAGAGAGAAAGAGAGGAGCGAGAGAGAGCTTTTGGTGTGAAAAAAGTAGAGCCTTAGCTTAGCTTGGCGGGTTATCAAAAAACTATGAGAGGAGGAGGAGAGTCCACTCTCTGCCACCGACAATACAATTTTTTAATCCCAAAAATTAAGCCCAAAGCCTGCTTTTTTTTCCTTGCACTTTCAAATAATAAGATAACTTACACTTAATTACTTAAATTACAAATAAATTTACATAGCACGTGTACACTACTATGTAACGTCCTGCGCGAATAAAAACTTACATATCTTCTAAATTTATTGATATTGAATGTCACAATAACAAATATAATGTATGGATGACATGTAAATTACTCTTTTAAATTATAGAAATAAAATTCAAACTTGAGTACAAAATTTTGGGTCTGCCTGTGGTGCTACATAGCACCATATGCTACGGCACCACATGCGGTAGAAATTTCTTCCAGTTTTATTTATATTAAATTTTTAGAAAAATGATTCAATCTAGGCCGTTGATTGTACGTAGCGTGTGGTGCTACGTAACACCATAGAAATTTCCAAAAATTTTAGCCTAATTAACAATAACCGAACTTCCATTGAGCCCATTTATTGGCCTGTATTAAAAAAGTGCTTTGTGCGTTTGTCAGTTTATCTTCTTCTTTTTTTATTAGTAAAAAAATAGAAAAATATGAAATTTTCCCCAAATTTTGTCTAGGCCTACATGGTGGTGATGGAATGTGTAGTAACAGTCCATTCTTTGGCTTGGAATTGGGTTGGTTTGTTAGGTGGTCAAGTGGGGATGCTTTTTATTGGGTAGCTTTTTGGGTTTAGTGGGTATGGGTTCTGCTGGCTTTTGTTTTATTAGCCACCGAGTCAGTGGATGATTTTTAAAGTCAAGATTTGGAGAAGTGGGGTTGGGGATGATGCCCACTTGCCTCCTTTGCTTAGTTGCCACCATGACTGTTACAGATCATTCATCATTTCTCACATTATTTTAATTTAGCTGAATATTATGAGAAGAAATTTCCTTCACCTTCTATTTGGTGGAATATAATAATACAGCGAAAATTTTAGCATGCTCTAGCGTATATGAATTCGAGCGTTTAAAATGTTCTAGAATACAGTCTATGATTCCTCACCTCTCAATAGCAAATTTGGAAGAATTTTGGACATTTGGATACATTGTTTTCCTTTTGTTCGTTTTGGAACCTTTTGATGGTAAGATTTATTAATCCACGTATGTTATAATATGTGAAAAATTATTAATATATTATAAAGAATACTCTCATTCACTTATCCGTGGTACAAAACGTAAATTGTTAATATTATGTGACAATATTACTCTCTCAAGTTTTCATTGTGGATCTTATGCATTAGGAGTTTAGGGTCTCTTATACTCATACGTTTGGTATTGATCTCGAACATTCAAAATGAAGTCGTTTTGGCCATAATTCAAAAGAAGTACTACTAAACTTCAATACATCAATATATATATACAAAAAACTCCTAATCAGACTTTAATTTACGATTTTAATTTGGACGCGTTGATTGTCATACGCTTTATAGATTGGTTGACACATCCCGATCCCGGACACGCCAGGTGTCGGGAAGTGCTGGCCGACACGTGTAAGGTGACGAAAGCCAATTATGCAAGAAACGGTGAGTGGGTCAAAAAGCAAAGTTTGATAAAACCGTTGTTTTCAAGAGTTTACTAACCCCTCACTGGAAAACATGTATAATTGAGAAAATACGTCATACCCGTAGGTATGAACCTCAAAATACTATCATGAAAACATTCGGGTACTCCCCGATATATAATGTACTGACATGCTCACCCATATGTAAACACACAAGTCCATGTGGCTAAACCACAATGAACAGGCTAGGTATAAAAGTAATACGCTGAGTACTACAATGACGCGAGTCTAACGCTAAGCGCTGGTGCACATAGTGCAGTCACACAAGTCCGAGTTGCCTAGTGCAACCTAAGACAGGCTAGTACCTACAATGGATCCAAGGGTGCGTAACGGTACTGATAGTGACTACTCCAAACGTCAAGGCTAGACCTGGCCACAAGACTGAGTACTAATACCTGGGGTGTATACATCTACTGATGAGCAACAGTATAAAACATGTATGGCAGTATAAATACGAATGTTCTACCTCCAACATTCGTAATGATATGAAACTACGCTAACAGTTAAAGAAAGCGTTGAAAACCATACGTATATACATTTATCAAAACAAAGACCCACTCACTCACCTGTAGGTAGCCGGGTCGTAGCCCCCCGGTCCTGGGTAGCCCCGGTAGTCCTCTGGATAGGTCTCACCTATATGAGATATCACTGTAATAATGATTAAACTCATTAAGGTTACTAAATAACTAATTAATTACACCTATCCCTTGTTTGCTCAACCAGGAGGTCCAAAACACCTCAAAAATTAACATGCATACTACCCCGAGGTAGTACACATCGTCACGAGTCGCCCCGTGAAAACAGATTCGAAAAAGGACCTCCCACGCGCCCTCACGCGCGGCTGGAAGGTGCGGAGCCTATGGCTCCACGCGCAGCTCCACGCGCGGCTCACGCGCGAGCTGGTCAACGGAGCCGCTGAGCCGGTCAACGCGGCTCGGCTCAAGCCGGTCAACACGGCTCGGCTCAAGCCGTCAACGCGGCTCGGCTGAGCCGGTCAACGCGGCTCGGCTCAAGCCGGTTTAAGCCGCTGACGTCATCAAGCCCGGTCTGACCCGGTTTGCTGACGTCAGCGCCGGTTCTCTGGTCTTTTTCCGGTCGCCGGCGCCGCCGCCGGCCGCCGCCGTAGCCGTCGCCGTCGCCGGAATTTTGGCCGGTTTCTGGGTAATTTTTAAAACTCCATATCTTCTTCATTTTAAGTCCAAAAATTACGTGCCATATATCAAAATGAAGCTGGAGAAGAGTAGAATCACGGTGTACCTTTGGATTGGTCGTACAAGCTCGGGAAATGGCCTGAAATTGCCCCGAAGGTTGCGGTTCACTGTAGCAAAGTCGATCTACATCAAAACTCAACCAAATCAGGCAAACGACCTATGAAAATTCATCTACTCACCGAGAGGAACACAATGGTGGTAGTTAGAAACCTCACCTCGGTCTAGATTGGCCGAAAAATGGCCGAGAAGGTCCGGTTCTTCCGGTTGCGTTTCCCGTCAAACGGGTGAGAGTTTGGACGAACGGTTTGCACCGTTGAGTCCACGGCGTCGAGACGAAGGAGGTGGTGATTTTCGTTCGCTTCGATTCGACGGGTTTCCGTCGGTGTGCACTGTGCACTCACGGAGAGAAAAGGGAGAAAAAAGTCAAAAATTCTGGGGAAAAGCAAGTGACGGGGAAGAAGGAAGGGGAAGAAAGAATAAGGGAAAATTGGGTTTTGGGGGTATTGTGCACCCACCAAAACAGTAAACTTACACGCTCACGTGTACAAAATAAACACGCACGTGTAGAGAATATTCCACAGAAATTATTTTATAACAAACTTTTTACGGGATGTTACATTGGTGGGCCGGCTAATTTTATAAGAGAGTGTCAATCGCAAGACTCGCAACTTGCTTTTGATACATTATAGTGTGACCTAGGGTTAGGCGTGGTTTGGATTGGTTCAATTTTGGATCCAATCACAAACCAAACTACTCTTCAGTTTGCCTAAATTCAAAATCATAGCCGAAACACAATGGCTTAAAATCGATGAATAGGTTCACTAATGTTGCGGTTTTGTTTAGTTCGATTTGTTGTTTAACATACATGTATTACCAAATAAAAAATCAAAGTTATGTCGAAGTAAATATTAGAAAAAATTTGTAAACCTATCAATTTATAAAAAAAAAAATCATCATCAAAATGTCAACCTCGAAACTTAAATTTACAATCTCATAATATTTAATCTCAAAACTCCAAGATGTTTGGTAAAATACTATATATATATATATATGCGTGGGTGTGTTTTTTTTAATAATATTATATGTATTATGTATTGTTTTATATATTTATTATAAGCGTTTTGGTTCGTTTAACCTGCGATCTGTATGAATCAAAATCTCCTGCTAAACTGATTTTTCGATTTGGTTCGATTTTATAAACAGAATCAGTTTGTTTGCCCACCCTTAGCTGAGTTACTCTTTTGTTTAGGAATAGAATAAACTTAAGAGCTTATATAGAAATTCCAACTCTCGAATTCGGGTCCAAAATTCAACATTTAAAATCTAAAATTTAAGCCAAAAATTTGTGTCGGTTAATCGTAATGCCAAACATTTTACACAGTCAATTGACCGGCCAAGAGAGAAGTTGTACCAACTGCGTCATGAAAAACTAAATATTAACGTCTGAATTACAAATTAGCTAAATATAATCGTCATTCCACCAACATCAAAGGATAATATCAATTAGTTGGAATAAAGATAAGGGATAATTATTAGAGTAGTAGTCCAATCCCTCAAGTCATGGGATTATTATCATCTAGGGTTTTATGCTCACCTATAAATGGCATGTGATAAATACAACCATGAACATGAACTTTTTTGTGAATAAACATGGCCGTCTCCCTTGGTCTTGTTTCCAGCTCGTGGTGCAAGTTGCGTTGCTTTCCTTAGCTTTTGTGTGTATCATGTTTGCCACTTGCTTTTGAGTTATTCACACTTTCCATGTGAAATCCACACAAGACACGAGAGCTGACACACTTTGGTATTAAGAAACAAAAGCCAAGTGGCCAGTTTCTGTTTTTTATTTCTTCATTTTCTGGTCCATCATATTGTCATTTTTTACGTGAAAAATGCTACTATTTTTTCTATATTTATAATACCTTATTGTCATTTTCTACATGAAAAATGCTAGAGAGGCGAAATTTTTAAACTATTTTTCTACATTTATAAAGCTAATTTTTTTTCTCTACTCACTTTCAAACTTATTCTCTCATTATTAAGCCAAAAATAAAAAAATAAATTATTCTCTTATTTATGCAAAGCCACATCTTTTAAGACCCTACGTCCAATAGCAACTTTGTTCTTCTTTGTGAATATTATTTCGGTCAATATTAAGGGTCAAGATTTATTTGGTACTATACTCTTGAATGGTACAGTACTGTTGAAAGGTTTAAGATTTATTTGGGATGCCCCGCAAATTAATCTGGACCATTCAATGGCTGGACCATTGAATGGTACGTACCACCCAAGATTTTTTCCAATATTATTCTCTTTTTCCTTTTTATACAACCTTCTTTTTATACTAAGAGTGGGAAATTTTGGATTAATTAATATAATGGCCGCCATAAATTTCTTTAGGGTCATTAACAAATCAGCCCTTTTAACTTAAATACTTTAGACAAAAACCCACCTACTTAATTTCTTCCAAGTAAAACCCATTTTTTAAAGGGAGTTTTAATGGAAAGCCTTTGAGATTAAAAAAACAATAATTATAAACACTCAATAACAATTTATTAATAATAAGAACAAAATAAAAAAGAGGCGGTGACATTTTTGTAAATAAGTTGAACTTTGGTGGCACCGACTGTTTATGCACGATTAAGAACTAATTGTGTATAAACAATTGACCTAATTGTGTATAAACAGTCAATGCCACCAAAGTTCAACTTATTTACGAAAATGTCACCGCCTCTTTTTTCATTCTTCTTCTTTTTCTTTTTTATTTATTTGTTGTCCTTATTATTAATAAATTGTTATTGAGTATTTATGATTAATATATTGTTTAGATTGTTGTCCATAAATTTTTTTTGAGTTTTTATGATTAATATTTTGTTTGGATAAGAGTTTTTCATTAGTTTTTTATTTTTTAAATCGGATGCCATGTAGGATAATAGTTGTCCATGCATTTTGATTAATTTACAAACAATGCCATTAAACTTATGTTTGCTTTCCACCCGTTTTTTTTTATATATGGATTTATGAATTTTACATTTTAATAATGGTGTATTTTGCTGAACATTAATGTGGTTTCAGTTTTTGTTTTTTGGGAAGTTGAATCCTCAAACCTCATTTAGCATTGGAAATGCCAAATTGTAGGTGCAGTAGGTATATCAATATTTATATATTGTTTGAGTCAATATTTCAATTTTTCACTTCTAGTGTATTAAGCTACAACTAAAATTATAGAAAAACAATGTATATTTGTATGTACATATGTTCCAAGTAGGTATATTAATGTTCAAAGAAAAACAACCTATATTATTTTTAGGTTAATTCTCACTTTATTACCCTCAAGTATCGTGAAATTCACACTTTGCTACCCTTAGTTTTTTTCGTCTCAGTTTCATACCTAAAGTTTTATTTTTATGACACTTTCATACCTCTGTTAGTATTTCTGTCAAGTGCTCCGTTAAAGCATGACGTGGCGCTTGACTATGCAGAAACGTGGCACTGTGGGCCCCACGTGAACAATTAAAAAAAGGCTAATTTTCACTTTTCTACCCTCAAGTATTGTGAAATTCGCACTTTGCTACCTTTAGTTTTTTTTCGTCTCACTTTCATACCTAAAGTTTGATTTTTCTAACACTTTTATACTTCCATTACTATCCATCAAGTGCTCCGTTAATTGATGATGTGGCAAATCTGTGGCCCACCAAATTTGTGCCACATGGACAATAAACATTAAAAGTTAATTAATAAATAATAAATAAAAGAAAAACATCTCTCTTTTCTCTTCCCCCTTCCTTTTCGACTCCACTGCACATCCACCCCACTCCTTCCACTTTAAGCACCCTCTGTACCAAACTCTTTTTTTTATATTTGATTTGGATTTGGTAACCCGTGGAGTTGGTTGTTTGGAGAATGAGAGTTTATTTTCTTCTTTATTGTTTTATTATTATTTTTCTTTAGTTTTTTAATAATTTTATATTTTTTAGTGGGCCAAAGTCCTACCACGTCATCCATTAATAAACTAACAGACGTATAAAACTGTCAAGAAAATTAAACTTTAGGTATGAAAGTGAGACAAAAAAAGTAAGTGTAGCAAAGTGTGAATTACCCTATTTAACGGAGCACTTGATGGATAAACTAATGTAAGTATAAAAGTGTCAGAAAAAATCAAACTTTAGGTATGAAAGTGAGACGAAAAAAAAACTAAGGGTAGTAAAGTGCGAATTTTACGATATTTGAGGGTAGTATAGTGAGAATTAGCCTTTTTTAATTGTCCATGTAGGGCTCACAGTACCACATTTATGCACAGTCAAGCCTCACGTCATGCTTTAACAGAGCACTTGACGGAAATACTAACGGAGGTATGAAAGTGTCATAAAAATGAAACTTTAGGTATGAAAGTGAGACGAAAAAAACTAAGGGTAGCAAAGTGTGAATTTTACGATACTTGAGGGTAGTAAAATGAGATTTACCCTTATTTTTAAAATGTATTGACAAATTATCATGGTTTTAGTACAAAAATAATTTACCTACTCTTTATGTATGTAATATAGATAAATTATTGTTACAATATTCTAAATAGGTACACTAAAATATAAATTAATTTAACTATATTTTGTAAATTCACTAATTTAGGTATCTTTTTGTAACATCCCGTAAAAAGTTTGTTATAAAATATTTCCCGGAGGATATTTTGGACACATTTGTTATTATTTTGTACACGGGATTGTATAATTTTACCATTTTGGTGGGTGCACAATACCCCCAAAACCCAAAATATTTTTATTTCCTTATCTTCTTCTCTGTCATTTTTCCTGAAAACTCCTTCCTTATCTTTTTCATTTTTATCTCTCCGTTTTTCTCTCGCACCGTTTACGGACGTCG
Organism: Gillenia trifoliata; assembly: GCA_018257905.1. Lineage (NCBI taxonomy): Eukaryota > Viridiplantae > Streptophyta > Magnoliopsida > Rosales > Rosaceae > Gillenia > Gillenia trifoliata. The sequence continues at coordinate 18,539,055 of CM031086.1, forward strand.
ACAAAAAACTATCAAACTGAGACGAACTAAAATCACCACAACCTTCGTCTCGACGCCCTGGACTTAACGGTACAAACCATTCGTCCAAACTCCCAACCGTTTGACGGGAAAAGCAATCGGAAGAACCAGACCATTCCGACAATTTTTTCGCCATTTTAGACCGAGGTGAGGTTTCTAATTATCACCAATGGATTCCTCTCGTTGAGTACATGAATTTTCATACGTCGTTTGCTTGATTTGGTTGAGTTTTGACGTAGATTTTAAAAATCCACCGTAGCCGCCGCCTTTCAAGGAAGTTTCCGGCCACTTTCCAAGCTTGTATGACCAAACCAAAGGTACACCGTGATTCTACTCCTCTCTAGCTTCATTTTGGTATAAAGAACGTGAAATTTGGCCAAGAAATGAAGGAGTTATGGAGATTTGAAAATTTCTCCAGAAACCGGCCCAAAATTCCGCCGAAGGTGACGGCAGCACCGGCGACCGGAGAAGTTGCAGCAGCGACCGGCACTGATGTCAGCGATGACGTCAACAACCGGTCCAAACCGGCTGGGTGACGTCAGCAGTGGTTCAGACCTGGTGACGTCATCTGTGACGTCAGTAACGGTCCAAACCGGCCGTGACGTCAGCAATCGGTCCAAACTGACGTGACATCATCGATGACATCAGCGTTGATCGGCGAGTTGACAGGCATGTTGACCAGCGCGTGAGGGCGCGTGGGACACTGTTTTTCAATTTCATCTTTGTGAGGCGACTCGTGACAACGCGTACTACCTCTGGGCAGTACGTATGGTATTTTACAGAGTGTTTTTGACCCCCGTATTGAGCAAACAAGAGATAGGTTTAATTAATTAGTTAATTAGTAACCTTTATGAGTTTAATCATTAGTACAGTGATATCTCATATAGGTGAGACTTATCCAGAGGACTACCGGGGCTAACTAAGACAGGGGGGCTACGACCCGACTACTTACAGGTGAGTGAGTGGGTCTTTGTTTTGATAAAATATATTTTTGTGTATGGTTTTCAATGCTTTCTTTAATATGTTAGCATGTTTCTTATCATATGCGAATGTTGGAGGTAGAACATTTGTATTTTATTGCCATACATGTTTTTATACTGTTGCTCATCAATAGATGTATAACACCCCGAGTATCAGTACTTAGTCCTATGGCCAGGACTAGCCTTGACGTTTGGAGTTGTCACTCTCAGTACCGCTACGCAACTTTGGATCCATTGTAGGTACTATCCTGTTCTAGGTTGAACTAGGCAACTCGAACTTGTGTGACGCACTTTGTGCACAGCGATTAGCGTTAGACTCGTGTCATTGGAGTACTCAGCGTATTTCTTAGATACCTAGCTTGTTCCTCGTAGCTTATCTACTTAGACTTGTGTGTTTACATATGGGTGAGCAGTCAGTCATTTATTTTCGGGGAGTACATGTATTATCGTTATAGTATTTTGAGGATCATACTGGGGAGTATGACGTATTTTCAAAAACTATACATGTTTTCCAGTGAGGGGATAGTATGCTATTGAAAACAAAGGTTTTATCAAACTTTGCTTTTGACCCACTCACCTTTTTATATTTTCGCCCCTCCAAGACTTATAGGCGGATTCGATTACCAGTGACACGAGGGCTTACTTCGACTGTGATTGGCAGTTCTGACACTCCCTTCAGATTATGTAGGATTTGCTTCTACTTTTAGTAAACTTTTACTTATCCATCCTCACGAAGATGTGAATGTTTTTAATTCTAGGCACTTTTTACTATGCTCTAACTGTTATGTACCTGAAAAAAAAATGGTTTTACCCTTCACCACACTTCTACTTCCGCTTCCAACTCTTTATCTTTTCACTTTTTCACTTTTACATGCATAATTGACTTTCATCACTTAACACATGTCGGCCAGCACTTCCCGACACCTGGCGTGTCAGGATCGGGATGTGTCACTTTTTCATGGAAAAATATCAATAACATACTTAATATAAAACATTATATTAATTTACCTATATGAAAATTAATTTACCTATATGAATTATTGAATGCAATATAACTTTGTTTTATGCATCCCTTAAATCAATATAAATTAATTAACCTATTTTGACTAGGTAATTTATTTTCGTAGTAAAACCTAAACAATAGGTAAACTAAAACATTAATTAATTTACCTACTATCACATAAACAGTAGGTAAATGATTTTTGTAACATTAAACAACAGACACATTATTTCAGACCCAAAAAAAACAATGGACACATTGTCTTTGTCAAAAAAGGTTAAAAGATAGACCATTTCAAATTAATTCCTACATTAATTAGAACCAGACATCATAGAGAACTACAAGACCTTGCCTAATGGAATGCACGTGATAAATTACTACCATTTGTAATCCCCATTGAATCAAGACTTTAATCTCCAAATTTGTTATTAATATGCATTGAATTTATTACATTAATGTTTTTTTCTTTGGACAATACTTAGGTACTCACTAGTGAGTATCCCATATACTCACTTTAATAATTTGCCCCAATGATATTTTAACACATATTTTATTTATTGTTTTAAAAAATAAAACATATGCTATTTAATTTTTCTTGGGCTTTTAAAAATAAGGAACACGTGTCATCTTTTAATTGGGCCAAATCAGAAAGTGAGTATATATGGTACTCACTAGTGAGTACCCAAGTATTATCCTTTTTCTTTTGCAAAATCATTAACCCCCAATCCGCATATAATTAATTGTATACCTAAAAAATGTAAATAGAGGTATTTTTGGCATCCGAAAATGTAAAATGAACATAATTAATGAATTTGTTTATGTTGAGTTTAGTCAAAGGGTTTTGTGAGACCATGAATTTTCTTGGGCCGAAGTAAAACGGATTGGAATACGAATACCTCGGAAATCCTGCCATGGACTCAACAGCCGTCGCCTAGTGGGGTAAGCTGCCCAAACGGATTAGCGATGCCATCACATTAGCTATACTTCATAAACTTAAGCAAAATTCGTAGACTTCGCCAAGATCGACCATTCTTGTTCCGCAAGATACAGAAGTCAGATTTGTCTTAGGATCTGATATGTTTCTTGTATTCTTAGAGATTCCTACAATATAGGGATTGGCATGCGCCGCAAGTAATCACACTCCTAAGAGGAAACAATATCTATTGCTAGATATTCTCTAGGATTTTTCCAGTTTAATATGGAACTAGTATCCTAAAAGGTCTCTCTCTCGCCTACTATATAAACCCTCATCTAGGGCAAATCTCTGATAACGCAATCTATGCATACTTTGTGTTTTACATATTCTCTTGCCTACTGCTTAAGTCTTAATACTGCTTACTAACTTGACCGTCGGAGAGCCTTTGGCTGGTACCCCACATGTACTTTAGACTATTCACGGTTCTTCTCTTTTCTTACAGGTAGCCAAATTTGCAAACGACCCTGACCGCGGAGGTGCGCAAAATTGGTTCTAACAATTGGTGCTTTCATTGAGAGAAGAATCATATTCCCCCGACCAAATCATTCTACCACAACATGTTAGCCAAGGACAGCTCCGTGAACATTGGCATTAACATTGAGGGCAGGAGCAATCAGTTTCTTGACATTTCTATCGCTTCAACTGCCAACCCAACTCCGGTTGGCGAGGTTCCACCTGCCATGAGTCAGATCTTGGAAGTCCTAACAAGGGTCACCGTTTCTATGACCGAACTTCAGAACTCTTTATTAATATGCGAAAACCATTTCGGAGGAAGAACTCTGGCCCAAAAAGCTCTAACGACGGGATACTATTGGCCTACTATGAAGCAGGATGCCCAAGATTGCACTTAGACTTGCGACAAGTGTCAGCGAGACGCACTGACAAACCACCAGCATGCAGAAGAACTTAACACTCTAACTAAGGCATGGCCCTTCATGCAGTAGAGCATCGATCTTGTAGGTCCACTCTTGAAAGCCAAAGGAAATAAGGAGTATTTGATAGTGGCAACGGATTACTTTTTCAAATGGATCAAAACAGAATCGTTGTCTTAGATTTCCTAAGCAGTTGTCAAGTCTTTTGTCTAGACGAATATCATATGTCGATTTGGTATCCCACACATTATCCTCACAAACAACGGCTTACAATTCGTCAGCTTCAAAATCACCGATTGGTACAAAGAGCTCGGAATACAACATTTTACTTCTACTCAGCCATATCCCCAAAATGGAATGGCCAAGTTGAAGCATCGAATAATACTATCCTCCAATGTCTAAATAAGAGACTTGAGAAAAGGGCAATTGGACAAAATAACTACCTGGAGTTCTCTTGGTTTATTGCACGACAGTTCGGAAGGCGATCGGAGAAATCCCGTTCTCCATGGCTTATAGAACTGAAGCCTTTATCCCAGTCCAAGTCACTATGCCAAATCTGTATGCTGCAGAACAGACTGAACTGGAGAATGCTGACATTCTTAAAACCGAACTTGACTTCGCGAAAGAACACAGAGAATGCATCCAAGTCCGACTTGCCTCTGACCAACAACAAGTCAAATTGTACTACAACAAAGGGGTCAAACCTAGAAGCTTTCAAGTTAGAGATCTCGTCTTAAGAGAAGTCTTTGAGAATACCAAAGTACTAGAGGAGGGCAAGCTCAGGGCAAACTGGAAAGGTCCGTCTCAAGATGGAACTCCGATTACCAAATGATGGAACATCGCCAAGCTCCGACGGTATTACTAAATGCTACATCGAGCAAACTATACGTGGTTTGATTCTTCGATAACATGAGAAGATATGTAGGCCATTCCGCGCGGATTCAACCACAAAAATTCTTACGCCATTTGTCTACACATAGACACGTTTATGGAGAACATATCTCCACAGTCCACCTAAATCTAGGCGCTTCGTATTGATATATGTTCGTTTTTTTCTTTTTTCTTTTTGCAGTATAAGGAGTACCTCTAGGGAATACCCCGAATTCCCTGCTAGACACAATATTCGTCTTATTACTTTGTAACTATACAAGAATTGTAAGTTTAAAAAACTCAAAGTATTAAATGCACAGAGTCTCCTAAACCCTAAGACGTCAGCAGGTCCGAATGAGGCATCCAGACTAGGAAATCCTCAAGATGAAATTTTATTCCGATAGAGCTCTGATTCCTAGAAATGCCATTAAACAAGTCAACTAAGTGTAATCCGATCAGAAACCATCAGATCCGACGCATTTTGGGGTCTAATAAAGGGATTCATAAAGTGTTTCCGATTCCGTGTGCAAGCGACCATGTCACTAACAAACTCTTCATTTAGAGTTCCCTAGTGTCGAACATGCAATTCAGATTAAAAGGGAAGCTCCTTCTTGATTGCTTATTGCGATTACTAAAATTCTCATACTTAGAATGGGGAAAGGTGAAGAAAACGAGCGAAATCGAAGTTATCTGACTACTAAGGTGCTCAAATTGCTTATTTAGCTTGCACGGCAATTCAACATGTCAATATGATATTAATCATTTGGAGGCCATTTCGAATATTGATTTACACTTTCTCATCCTTAGTCCAATCAATACAAGTTTCAGAGCAAAATGTTTTTTATAGGTCATTAACTTGGTATCGAAGTATGGTAGTACTCCGACTATCACAGTAAAAAACTTTATAAACGCTAAAGAGGTTTGAAGTTAACATCTTTTATGATGATTAGCCTGGTACGATCATACATGGAATGCTTTCAGTGTTTTGACTCCTTCATTTACGACTTCGGAGTTAGTTCAACTTCAATACACTTGACGAACTACACTATATTCCTTGACTTGGAAGCAAATAATCAAAAGTTCTAGGTGTTTTACTCCAACAGGTTTAATGACTTGAGTAAAATAATACTTAGATGATATATGCAAAAAGAAATTTGATTTCATTAAAAAGCCACAAGTCCCATGACAAGGCAAAAAGGGATACAAATAATTGGGAGAGACAGACTCTCATCCTTGGTCAAAAACACTTTTGAGAGGAAACTTAAGCTAAACTCTGCTTGTAAAACTTCGGGCGCGTTTAGAAGCATTCAGCTCTCCAACATGCTTGTTGATCTCGACGTTGAGGGCGTCACAAGGATGGCCGTGGTAGAACTTGTGGGTCATACCCTTGTGAACATCGTCGTTATGATCTGCTGTTCGATATAGGACAAGAAGATACTGGCCTAAAAGTGATTGGAAATTGCAGATCCATGCTAGAATGAATGGAGACCGTCTTGGTTTCCATCTAAGTTTCATTGTTGCTTGCTATTCAAAGTAAAACTTGGAGAAAGAATCACAATCCTTTGGATATTGGATTCTAGTCATGAGATGAACATCATGGATGAATTGAATGGATGAAATAATCATCTTTCAAAATGTTGGAAGAAGACTGACGTTTACAGAATTTAGGAGATGAGTTTTTGAAATATTAGTAAGGAGTTGGGGGTATTTATAGCCTAAAACTGAGGTTAATGTTGTCCTAAAACTTGGTGTAATGTGCTTCAAGATGAGCGAGTTCGCTGACAAAAGCCTTGGAGAGGAGAAAGACTCTGTCTTGGTTGTTGTGCCCTCGTGAAAATATTTGATATTCCTCATCATTGATGTTGTACTCATGGCCGCACGTCTGAATTCATAACGCCTCAACTTCTTTACAACGGTTACAAGCCTGGATTGACACGTGTCACAAGAAATCAAACGATTAGTATTCCGATTTACTCCGAAAGGCATGATCTTTAAATAACTATCCATCTTTAAGAGGAACGCCCTTTCAGTAGCATAGTTAGGGGCTTTTATGGGACCATGAATTTTTTTAGGTTGGAGTAAGACGAATCGGAATACGAATACCTCATAAGTCCAGTCATGAACTCAAAAATGCCGCCTAGCGGGGTAAGCTGCTCAAACGAATCAGCGATGCCATCATATCAGTTGTACTTCAAAAAGGTAGGCAAAGTCTGGCAAAGTCTGCAGACTTCGTCAAGATCGACCATTGTTGTTTTGCAAGATACAAAAGCCAGATCCGTCTTAGGATCTGATCTGCTTGTATTCTTAGAGATTCCTACAATCTAGGGATTGGTGTGCTTAGCAAGTAATCATACTAATAAGAGGAAACAATATATATGGCTAGATATTTTCTAGGATTCTCCCGGTTTAATATGGATCTAGTATCCTAAAATGTCTCTATCTCAACTTCTATATAAACTCTCATCTAGGGCAAATCTCTGGTAACGCAATCTACGCATACTTTGTGTTTTACATATTCTTTTGCCCACTGCTTGAGTCTTAATATTGCTTACTATCTTGACCGTCATAGAGCCTTTGCCTAGTACCCCACCGGTGCCTTAGACTATTCACGGTTCTTCTCTTTTCTTACAGGTGGCCGGATTTGCAGACGACCCTGACTACGGAGGTGCGCCAAATTGGTTCAAACAGGTTTTATTAATATATTTTACTATATGGATGTATAATTTATATATTTTAGGCTTTAGATATTTAATCTTGGTTTTTTTTTAAACGAAAACAAATACTTTAGACTTAGATTATGTAATTTACATTTATTTAATTATAACAATATAAAACAATACTCATTTGTATTTTTGGATGGTTTTGTTTTGTGTGCTCAATGATATTAATCCAAAGGTTAAGCATGTTAGGAATCACAAGCTAGATTTTGTTTAGTGACACTTTTCTTTCTACAGTTAGGAATTAAAACTTGAAAATTCTTTCAAAGTTTAATATACATATTTTTCTTTAAGAGGAGATTTGAAGTTTCAATTTTCTCAAACGATAGGAATTCAAATTGAATAATATCGTGGATAAGGTTTGAGTTAGACTTGTAAAATGGGCCAACCCGGCTCTGAGAAGTCAAGGCCTAAGCCCTACTAGGCCTTAAAATTTTGGATCCTAGGAAAAAATTGGGTCGGGTCCAGCTTGCCCTATGCGAAATATGCAAGACCCTGACCCAGTCTATGGGTCGAGAAAATCCGGGCCTATGATGACACATCCCGATCCCGACACGCCAGGTGTCGGGAAGTGCTGGGCGACACGTGTTAAGTGACGAAAGCCAATTATGCAAGTATAAGTGAAAAGGTGAGTAGAAATAGAGTTGGATGCGGAAGTCAGAGTGTGATGATGGGTAGCCACTCTGTCGTTTGGTACAGATGTGCCTGCGAGGACACCGGGTTCCCCTTAAGTGGGGTGAATTGTGACATCCCACATCGACTAACAGAGAGGGGGTGATGTGCCTTATATGTACATGCCCACCTCCATTAGCTCGAGGCCTTTTATTGTGACATCCCACATCAACCAACGGAGATGGGGTGATGTGCCTTATATGTACATGTCCACCTCCATTTAGCATGAGGCCTTTTGGGAGCTTACTGGCTTCGGTTTCCATCGGAACTCCGAAGTTAAGCGAGTTTGGGCTAGAGCAATCCCACGATGGGTGACCCACTGGGAAGTTGCTCGTGAGTTCCCATAAACAAAACCGTGAGAGCGTAGGCCCAAAATGGACAATATCGTGCTACGGCGGAGTCGGTCTGAGATGTGACAGAATGGTATAAGAGCTACTCTGCCGTTTGGTACGGATGTGCCCGCGAGGACACCGAAGGTTCCCCTTAAGTGGGGTGGGTTGTGACATCCCACATCAACCAACGGAGAGGGGGTGATGTGCCTTATATGTACATGCCCACCACAATTTAGCACGAGGCCTTTTGGGAGCTCACTGGCTTCGGAATCCATCGGAACTCCAAAATTAAGCGAGTTTGGGCTAGAGCAATCCCACGATGGGTGACCCACTGGGAAGTTGCTCGTGAGTTCCTATAAACAAAACTGTGAGAGCGTAGGCCCAAAGCGGACAATATCGTGCTATGGCGGAGTCGGTCCGGGATGTGACAGAATAGTATCATAGCCACTCTGCCGTTTGGTACGGATGTGCCAGCGAGGACGCCGAGTTTCCCTTAAGTGGGGTGGATTGTGACATCCCACATCAACCAACGGAAAGGGGGTGATGTGCCTTATAGGCCTGTTTGGTGAACTGGTTGGGATAGGTTGTGATCAATTAAAATGGACTTGAGTCCAGTCTATTATTTGTTCTGTCAAAACGTGAGATGGACAGGACTGGACATGATAGGTTATGAATCCACAATACATGGGTTATCTAACCTATCCTCACATACGGGTTACAAGTCTCATTCCTTCATCTTCCTTCGTCACTACCTCGTCTTCCTTCGTCGCTGCCTCGTCTCAGCTTCAACGCTCTCCGTACTCCACGGGTTGCCAAACCTAGGTTAGAATACCCACAATTAATAAAGTAACCGGAAAGTACGAAGAAAACGGAGTTCGGAACCCCGAAATTGAAGTTCCGGGATCAAAAAACCCAATACCGCCGCCGTGGGCCACAGTGCGCCGCCGCACGCGCTACCAAATGGCCTCACGCGCCAGTAGAAGGCCACCACGTGCGATCACACGCCGGTCACGCGTCGATCACTTCGAGACATTCATGGGACTTTTCTGCAACTTCGCATGATCCGCTCAAGGAGTTACCCTCACAACTACGCCGACCATGGCCTCATATCTTAACTCTGCATGGTCCGCCCTAAGAGTTGCTGATCATGGTTGCGTCACCAAGGCAGACCCGTCTCAACTCTTCTGATGTGTTTGCTGAGTACTCCGCATGGTCTATAGCTTAGCAGTCCGGTAGTTCGGTCTTTTTTTACTACGACTACTTGGAGACGTCTAAGTCTAGCCATTACGGCGCATGCTACCTTCTAGGAACACCTAGTCAAGGTAGTACGCAATCAAGTAATCAGGAAGGAAATAACTTCTTTATTCAAGCAAAAGGGAAATCAAGGCCCACAGACCAATAGTTTAGCAAAAACACAAAAGTGCTAGCTAAAGGAAGTGAACGACAAGTCTGAAATAAAAAGAAGCATGGCTAAAGCCCTATCCTAGCCGACCCTACTCAATGCCTTGGAACTCGCCAACGCCATCGCCTTTTTGCTCCATGGCCTTGTTGTTAGAATTCAATTCTTCAGCGCCATTCTTTACCTCACCAAGGGGAGCCATTTTGTCTTCTTCTGCAGCAAGGGGCACCTTAACTCTCTCTTCTTCATCTCTAACAACAAGGGTGGCCTGCAAATCAAACACGATTTTCTCAAGCTCAACAACCATAGACAAGTCTTCCACATGAGACTTCTGCTCAGCTTTCAGCCTCCCATGTAGCTTCCCCGGCTTCATGAATAAATATGCATTATCATCCTCCAACCTTTAATTGATATGCAGTGAGGGCACCAAGAGCAGAAGACTTAGAATTTTCAAGTCTTTCTGTTACAACCCGTCTCAAAATTTATGTGAAATTACCAAAATACCCTTAGGGGCAATGTTGACTTTTGTTGACTTTTCCGTAACGACATGTGAAAGTTATTTTCTTTACATATTCTTGTTGTACTTGTCGACACGAGCGCGTGGGCGCAAGCGGAACTCAATTCGGAGTTCGAATGAACAATTTACGGAACTTTAAAGTGTAGGGGCATTTTGGTAATTTGCCACCCCGTGTATGGGAATTAGGGTTTTTGGCATTTTGGCTGATTGCACAGCAGCCAACCCTACCCAGAAACTGCTGCACGTGCAATCCCTCTCTTTCTCTCCTATTCTCTCTCTCGGCAAAAACCGTACCGAGAGCAACCATCCTTGAACGAATCCCAAAACCACCAAACCAACGCCCAAAAATCATACCAGAGTGTTCCTCTCGTCATTGTGGACGAGACTGTGATTTTGGAATCATCAAACTCGAACCCAATCGTTCAAACCGACGTCGGAACGGTTTCGGAAACTAACCGTCAATTTCCTATGCAATCCAGACCAAGGTAAGCCTCGAGACCATTACCATTGGCTTTGTTGGATTGAGTAGGTTCAATTTGATATAAAGTACGTCAAATTTGGTACAGTATTGAAGGAGAACGGAATTAGGGTTTTCCGAAGCTTTCCGGCCAATTTCAGGCCATCTCCGGCCATTTTTCCGGCCTCAAATTGGTATGAAAATGTTGTACTCCTCAATACCTTCAATTTGATATATTACACGTCCAATTTGGCCAAAGAACGAAGGAGATATGAATGTTTGAAGTTTAGGGACTAAATCGGCAATTATTTTCCAGATTCCGGCGAACCAGACGGCGGCGGACGGCGGCGGAGCTCCGGCGACCGGCAAGAGGAAGAAGGAGAGGGAATATTCCGTTAACGGTAACGGAATATTCCTAACGGCGAGGGAATATTCCGTCAGAAAAAGGTATATTCCGTTAACTTTAACAGTGCTGACGTCAGCAGGCGCGTGGAGCGCGTGGCTGACGTCAGCAGCGCGTGGGGTGACGTCAGCAAGGCGCGTGGGACGCGCGACGCGCGTGGGGGACACGCGCCAGCGCGTGGGACCACGCGCCAGCGCGTGGCGACACGTGCCAGCGCGTGACGACACGTGCCAGCGCGTGAAGCCACTCTCCGGCGCGTGGCCGGCGCGTGAAATGGTTTTCCGGCGCGTGGGGGCGCGTCCGGGGGTTTCCCGGCGCGTGCAGGCGCGTGAGACCACTTCCCGGCGCGTGGAGTGGTTTTCCGACCGTTTCCCGGCGCGTGCGGCGGCGCACGACGGCGCCGGCGGCGGTGGGGTTTTCGGGGCCCGGAAATCGTTTTTCGAGCCCGTTTTCGCTAAAATAGTATTACTTTTGGGGGTTTCTTTTTTAGGGCCTAATTTTAATTATTTGTAGGGAAGTTCTAATTTATCCCTTAACTTTAAATAGGTAATTCTTCGGCTCCGCACACCGAGGAGGGCAACACCGGGGGAGATTTCACTCCCGAATACCTGTGAGTGGACTTTTGCTTTCTTAAATGATTTTTATGTTTGGAAATGAATATGAAATTGATTTATACATGATTTCAAATGATTTCCAAAGCATGTTTATTTATATATATTTAATTTTAAATATATATACTTGTTGATTAATATTTGTGCAACCATAATTAATTTATTTATGGTAAATACATTTGGTAAATGGATTATTTTGGTGATTTGAGATGATTTATCAATTATGTTCATACATTATGAATTATCTTACACTATGATATTACTTTGCATAAATATGAAAAGATATTGGATATGATTTGGGAAATATTATTTATGCATTATTGATTTATGGGATTTATGAAAGGGGATTTTGGCTCCTATATCTATACACATGAGTATGTATGTATGTTTTCAAACACACTTGGTATGCTTTCACTACGTTTGTAGTACCGTCTTCACGGCCGTAGGACAGTTCTCACATGTATGGGTCACACGCACTGTACTCCAGGGGTATTGTCCGGTAAATACCTTAGTGCAAGCTTGTCTTACGATTATTGTTGTTTATGGGGAAAGACCCCACTGCGTAAGGACTCGGGTGTGACGCGCTGCGGCGCTAGGACTTACATGTGTGTGGTACTAGGAGTACAAATTATTGATTAACGTATTGGACTTGTATGGTGATTGAGAGGCTGTTCCTCAACCCGTGCATGTGTGATTGCGCATATACCTTGTGTCGGTTTTCCGTACTATATTATTGGATATTTATGATTTGTGACCTACGGAAATGTACATCTTTCGAGATATTTCAGTATATGTTTATAATACCTTTCGAACTATACTATGATAGTATGTTTTTACGATTATACTGGATTTTCAAACAGGGGGTTAGTACATTGAAAAGAGAAAGGTTTGTGAAAACTTTTATTTTTGTCCACTCACACTTTTGTTTTTGCGCCCCCTTCAGGACACAGTGATAGAGCATCGGGCGAAGTCGAGGCATCTGTGTGGCAGCTCTGATCAGATATCCCAACCATGTAGGGATTTATCTTTCTGTTATTCAGTTTCTATAATAATATCCATCCCTGTTATGGATAGAGATTTTAGGAACTTGACTCACTATTTTATTTCCGCTGTTTCAAATTAGTACGCTCTGAACCATATGCATATTGACATTGAATTCCGCAACGTTTATTACAATTTAATTTCGTTTCTACCAAGTGTTGTCATGCATTTATTGGCTTCGTCACTTACGAGTGTCGGCCAGCATGCCCGCGTTCGGTATCCACGTGGGTATCGAGGGTGGGGTGTGTCACTTTCAATTCAACAGACAAAAGCACATTTACTCAGCGCAGTTCGACAAACATTTTCTCGTCATAAGCCATTACTCTTTTCATGGCCACAGAGGCTGTGTTCATCTCTTCCTTGAACCTCAGCAAATCAGCCAACTTAAGCTTGTCTTTTTTATGAGCTGCTCGCTTAGCTCGGAAGGCCTTCTGCAATCGAGAAATTTTGACAAAGGCCTCCACATTCTCTTTCTCTAAGGCATCTGGAATGCCTTCTTGAGAAGCCACTCAAGAACGTGCTCTGCATCTTTGGCTTTCTACACAGCTGAACATATAGACAACTTGAGACTACTACAAGTCTACTTAAGCTCTGCAAGTTCCTTTAGATCCAAGGTCATGATTATCTCCGTCAAAATCAAACTACATCATATGGAAGACAACACTCCATCTTTTTGCGCCTCGGCAATTTGCTTCACAAAATCACCAGGGTCAGACCAGTGTCTCATCTTCTTTGCAAGTTGAGAACAGGCAGACACATTAGTAAGCATGTTAGTCAGCAGTAAGCCGTCGACAAACAAGGAACTTCGTGGCATCTATTTGTCAAGCACTTCCTTGTTGACGCGTTCAGGAATCTGCACCACATATTTAATATGATTTAAAGCTTTGACAGGCATACCACTTGCAAAAGGATGCAATAAATTGGACTTCTTTTCCAGAAGGATCTGTCGTGAACCATTGTTGCGGCTAACTCCTTCTGCAGGTTCTACTTCACCCTTTTGCCTTTCACTTGAGCGGACGTCTGCGCAACTATCTCCTTCTACCTAGTTATTTCTTCAGCAGGGGGCAAACCCCCAAACAAACGCCTCAAATGGCTCAGCAACCACCTTCATTCCTTATACACCTCGGGAATGGCCAACACAACACGCACCTTATCCATGTTTGGTTCGGTGTAGACGTCTTTCACCAGTGTATCTCCTACACAACACCGATGAGTTAGTAGGGTTCAACATAAAAAGGAATTTCATTATTAAAAAATCAAGCACAAGGGCAAGTATCTTACCAAGACTGGGAGTTAATGAGACCCGGTGCTCGCCACAATCGGCAGCTTCCCATTCGCCTTCAACCTTCGGGGTCATGGCTTTCTAGTAATGGTCTTCGCGACAGCAGTCGTGGAACAGTTTATTCTTGACAGCGAATTGTGCATAGTAACCATGATGTCGAACATTGAAGAAATAAATGAACTCTTGGGAGGTTAACCTTAAATTGAAAAATTCGCTCAAGTTAGCAAAACACAGCATCCATCGGTATCCATTCGGCACCAATTGTGCAGGGGCACACCCCGCTGCGCGGATCACCTTGGCAAAGAAGCAAGGTATAGTGAACTTAAACCCTAGGGCAACATACAAGGGGTGAAACTTGATCATCCTCTTCTTCGGTTGTTCTAAGTTTACATTGGGCACCAACTCCGAGTAATTCTCCGCTCGCTGCACCACCACACCATAGGGAAAAGCTGTACGAAACCTCACAAACCATGCCGCATAGTCTCCTTCGAATTTAAGCAATTGATGGTACAGAGATTTTCCCACCACAGTGAGGAAACCACCTTGGTTATACAAAGGTTCGACAAGTATCTCCTCGAACACCTCCACAACGTTCTTGGAAAACGACATTGTTCACCTATAGAAGGAAATTGAAATTTAGTCACAAGACCTTAATTTAATCCAATGTTGCTTTTGTTGATAGCAATGCCGGAGATGGATCGATGTTGGATTGAATAAGGAAGGACGAAGGAATTCTCACTGAAGTTCTTCTTCGTTCTCTCTACACACAACGAAAATTTATGGTCTCTAGATACAACTGTGAAGCCCTGGCACACTAGTTATATTGATTCCAACAAATTGGGATTTATTTTCCCTCTCAATTAAGGAATCCAAAAAGGAAGCAATCTCCATCTTAACTTGGGAATCAAGTCAAAATCAAGTTACCCAATCTCATCAAGAGGAAAATCAATTTGTTGATATTTTCATATTTGGACCTCATTGGGATTCCTATGTCATTCCAAGACGTTGGGGGGCATTGTTGGGATATAAAATATCCCCACCTATTAGAACACGCCACGTGTATTATCAGCTCAATATGACCATCCTACCCTTAACAGACCATGTAGACATTAATCATGCCTAAGCACTACAAAAAAAATAGTCATTATCGACCAACATTTTCCAAGGGCCCCCAAATACCCTAGGAAAAACTACTTTTTTCGACAACAAAAGAAGGGTCGTTGGTAATACGTACTTTTTTGTGTGGGAAGACTTGGTGCCAATTGTATTAATGACAAATGACATTGTTGTCGAAAATATAATGGTTATTTCCGAGGGTGTTACTCATGTTGTTGGAAGTGATTGACTATTTCCGAGGAGATATATGTCATCTCGGTAATGTTCTTTTTGGCTGTACAATATTGGTATTTCCATCCTAAATAATAGAAGATTTTAAATAATTATAATTTCCTTTCCAGTGGCAGAACTAGCTTGTATAGAGGTGGGTGTGATCCCCAGTCTGAATCAATTAACATCCAATCAACTGTTAAGCGGTGCAGCTGGTTTAGATTCAGCTAAAATTAGAGGAGAAACAAAACCTAACTATTGTTGGGCGGTTAAATTATTTCAGTATGGCGATTCAAGTCTGTGCTAAACACTTTGTTATTTCTTTAGCTTTTGTTTGGTTTGAGCTAAAATTAGTGAAACACAACAATTTAGTATTTGAAAGTTGAAACAAACACATTAAATAATACTTCTTATAATCATCAACTTAATGATATATGTTAACAATTTTATTAAAGTGAAAAATTACCAATCTTATTAATAGGGTGCAACTCAGGTGGGTTAGGTGGGTTGGATGGTCAATCCAACCCTAATCCAACCTTCACAATTTGGGTTTGGGTTGGGTTCATGTTCATGTGGGTTTAGTCGGATTCAGGTTTTAATTGGATTTGGGTTTATTCAGGTTGGGTTTGGGTTCGCCCAACTTTATCGAGTTCAATCTTATAACACCTTATTTTGCATGATTTTTCAAATTTGGAACCAAATAATGTCAATATTAGTTAAATTCCATTTACACATCACCATCCACACAAAAGTTAAAGCAAACAACTTAGAGACTATTTATAATGTTTCAACTATGCAAAGTCAAAATTAAATTATAAGACGTATACCAAAACTTCAACGTAATAAAAGAAATGTAAAAGTAATATTATCATTCATTATTCATATGAAAACTGATAATAAACTTCAAGTATAGTTATTCCAAAATTTATTATACATAACTTGTATAATATGAAGTGGGATGGGTAATATGTGCATGAGCAAATTTGGGCTCAAAATCGGGTTGAGTTTGGATTGACATGGGCGGGTAAGGCATCAATCCAACCCAATAAATAATTGGGTTGAGGTTGGGTTGGCTTTGGACAAATTTTTTCTTCATTTTAACTCACCCAATAGGGTTTGAAATCGAGTTGGGCATGGACGGATTCGGGTTGACCTAACCCAAGTTGCACCCTTACTTGTTACATTAAGGCTCTGTTTGTTATACCCTCTTAGGAGGGATTGGCTTAAATAAGATTAGAATTTCATGTTTGTTTTGCCAATGGATTTAGGGGTGGTTTCGGTTCGGTAACCGAACCGAACTACCGATCCCGATTACCGAAACCGAAAGTTCGGGGAGGAGATTTTTAATACCGAAACCGAACCGAAATGTTCGGGATACCGAAATTTCGGGATACCGAAAATTTCGGTTCGGTTTCGGTATTAGAAATCCCCGAAACCACCAAAAAATTTCCGTGCCTAGACTTTGCAATTCACAGAAACTCGGCAAGAAAATACACACAAACACCCAAGCCACCCAAATTTGGCCGAGACCACACCATCACAAATTTTCTGAGAAATTCGAGCAAACACCATTACTTTGATCTCTTAGTTCGTCATCCTCACTGTCAAACCAAACCAAGAAGCCCATAAAAATCCAGAACCTCGAACCCATAAAAATTCCTGCGAACTTCGAAATTTTTCGACGAAATTTTGTCAGATTTGGACCTCGTTCGAGCCTACCAAAATCAAGTGTTTTGCATCATGGGTACCAACCAAAATCAAGATTGGACATAACAAACCGACCAAGATCAATTTCAAAGCTAATTGAAACCTGAAAAACTCACCGTTTCCCTGAGATCCTCTCCATGTAAATCCTGGAGGATATCCAGAAACCGATCCAAAAGCAGAGCATCGTATTCAACCAGCTTGCATGTATGGAGTGACAGCACACACACACATGCAACACACAAGCACACACAGCACACACAAATTCCTAAATTCCTAAATTCCTAAATTGAAAACCCATCCTGCAAACCCAAATTCCCAAATTGAACACCCAAATCCCGCAAGCAAACCCAAACCCAAATTATTCCCAAATTCCCAAATCCCGCAAGCAAACCCAAACCCTAATCAGAGAAGCTTCAATGGCTTCAATGGACTCGATTTTTGCTTCAGATCAGAGAAGCTTCGAATTTGGTTTTTGAATTTAGAGGTGGTGGTGGAAGATGGAGTTGGAAATCTGGAAAATGGAGAAGATGGAGGTGTGGTGATGGTTGACGTTGAGATGAATTGATGGTGGCGGTGAGGAGTGATGCCAACCAGCGTGTTTGATAGAAGGCGATGAGGACGAGAGAGTGCAGAAACTTGGAGAAGGACAGAGTGAGACGGCAGGTTGTGAGAGAGACAGTTTTGAGTTTTAACGAATGGTTGAGATCGAATCTCAACCAAATCAACGGCTAAGATTATTAGAATTATATATATTATCTAATAAAAATTTTAATATATATATATATATATATAGTTTCGGTTCGGTTCGGTATTACCGAAAATATGGTAAGACCATCCCGATCCCCGTACCGAAATTTCGGTATTTTTTCGGTATCGGTTACCGAACCGTTCGGGACTTTTCGGTTTCGGGAATTTCGGTATTCCATTCGGTATTTTTCGGTTCGGTTTCGGTATTTCGGTACAAAATTCCCAGCCCTAAATGGATTAACTTAGATGAGACTAACCTAGACTCGTGTAGACTATGAACCTCTTTAGGTCGTCAAATTTAGTCCGACACAGAAGCTTGGGATTATAAGGAGCTCACTAACCCTTCGCGTGTAAAAGTTTATAGAGCGAACTGGGGTTCTTTAGCTCTTATGCAAGCGACTCCCTGGCGATTATCCTCGAGTGAACTGGGGTTCTTCTGGGCGCGGATGCCTGGCGAAACTTCAACAGGTCCCTTTCCTCAGTTCATGCCTCACGTTGTGAACAATCGTCTGGAACCAGAAGACGGGACGAACTCGTCTGGGTTTGACGACTACAGGACAGAAGCCGACTTGCAGAAAAAAGAAGCAGGGGAGGCTCAAAGGGAGGCTTCGATGGTGAATTTGATCGAGGCTTGCGCTGTTTTGCTTTGAGGCAGAAGTCTCTGTAAAATTTAGTAGAGGTTCATGGCTGGGCTGCCAAAGAATGAATTTTGCTGATTGAATTTGTTCGATTCTGCTTCGGAATCTCCTAACCTTAGTTGAATTTTGCTTTATTTAATTTCCACAATCGAATTCGATTAGCTAAAATCATCTTCTCCCTATCTTCTTCCTCAATTAAATTGCTTTTTTTTAGTGGGGAGGGGAGGATGAGAGAGACCGTGGTGATTTTTTTTTTTAGTTTTTACATTTTTTTCAGCAAAAGTGAATTAAATATTTTCATCAATTAAATTTGGGTCTCATAAATATTTTAATCTGTGGCTGTTTCTATATGGAGGAAATTAGAATTTTAGTGTTGGATTATTACTAAACTAACCAGATTGATTTAGTTCGACTGGTTCAACGTATTGTTCACCCACCTTTAGCCCTTAAGCTTATGTTGAGGGAGGGGGGAGATAGTTTAGTTTTCTAAAATTCTCCGAGCATAGACAATCTCTCATTCTGTTGACATTGAATTGGGACCGCAATGGGACTGCTTTGAAAGTTTGAATTGGAACTTTAATTAAAAGCTTGGTTTCAAATGATGAAAGGAAAAATTATGAGGCATATTAGTCATTAATTTTGAACAATTAATCCGTTTGGTTTTATTCATTCTTTTGACTTCTATCCCTCTCCTCCAAACAAAAAAATTAGCGAATAGACTTGTTAGCAAATACATATCCAATTTGCGTTTGGATAAACCTCTTGATAATATCAGATATTCAACGCCACTTTAGGGTTTTGGTCAATGAACAAAAAAGAAAATAGCCAGTAGGGTATGAAGAGAAATGAACAAGGACACAATGTTGTCGAAAAAGGGTAAGTAATGATAAGATTCATGAAGCTAATCCTACCCCTCCTCCTAAGTTAACCTAACTTCAAAGGAATATATAATTAAATTAACTCCAAAGTAGTACGTAACATCAAGGCTTGCATGTGAGGACCGACGTGTCGTCTTAGGGTTGGGTCGTATGCAAAGTTGCAGTCAATTATTATACGCACACACTACCACAAGTAGAAAACCCTAACTTCTGGAAGAGAAAACTTTGCTTTTTTCCATTTTTTTCCGGCTTAAAAGAGTAGTTTTCACACTTTCAGGTACAAATAGCTTTGCTTTCAAAGGAGATTGGATATTTTTGGGAGGTTCGGTCCTTTGTTACTTTTGGCTGTTGTTAATTTGTTGGCTAGTTGCTACTAGACGTGGATAAGGTTTTAGGGTTTGAATGTACGTAAATTAAAACACCATCAAAAGTAAAAGAATATGCATTTAGAATTAAAATCTTAAGATCAAACCAAAAGCATCTCGCAATCTCATCACCTTGTTTGTATCGACGCTTCCACCCTCCAGCCCTCTTTTTCTTTGAATCCCCCACCCCCAACCCGCTTCAGATATAAAAGAAAAAGGAAATTAATTAAATACAATTTTATAGAGATATTCAAGCTAACTTCGGATATTATGCGTTGAATTGGCATGCTTAGACTCTTTGGACTGAACTAAACAGTCTCAATCCATTGTGAGATGATTACAAGGGGATGACATAATTCATTTATTTAATTTCTAAGTGTTACTCATAATTCTTTATGGTACCTTGGAACACTTTAGTAAGATTGAATTGATCGATGAGTAAACGCTCCCTAATATATTATTCCAAAGCAATTTGCTACAAACTTATATATATTCTTACCTTTTTCTTCGATTACCTTGATCCAACTTTATCATAGATACGGTATATAAACAAACTTTATAAGTATTTCAAGAGACTTGTAGCTCAAATTCGTTTACCGTTATACCTGAAGTCTAAATTTCGGTTACTCTGTCCCCTCATTAATATCTCTTGTATAAAAAAAAACCTTCATATTAGTACAAGTGGTCCAATGATAAAAAGGAATGAGCGTGATGCGAGTTTATAACTTATATGAAAACACTCAGTTTATCAATATGTGATAAATTAAAACTTTATACTTAACGAGTTGCATCGACATCTTTGCTGGTGATCAAATGTCCCTTTCCGTCACCCCAGTCGACGAATGCTAAGGAAGGTGAGTCAACTGATGAAACCAACCACAACACAATACACCACCCCGAGCAACTATCCAACGCCCGTAGTTATCAATTGGACATGATTAGGTTGACTAGAGCAACGTTATTCTTTCTCTGTATCCAAGTTTGAATCTTATTTTTGTAGTTTAATAATGCTCGAATAAAACATAAAACGAGAGAGTAGATTGCGAGAATTTCCCACATTACCCAAACATAGCCTTAACAAAAATTTTGATCAAAAAGAGACTTCACAAATTTTAGCCCTGTCCTACACAACCTTCTGTGTCAAGTAGAACCCAATAATAACCCAACAATATGGGCCCAAGTCCAAATATAGGGGCCCAAAACATGTTAACCGACTTTGTTTCGGTGCTGACACGGGCTTCTGTTAAGCGAGACGTGGCCGCGGTGGGCTTTAGAAGAAAGGGAAAATATCTGGAGTGTCCACGTCACGCCGCTGGAAATTGGAGGGAAACAGGAGGTGCAGCTGAGTATACCAGCCGGTGGACGAAATGTGTAAGTTACCGGGGCTGGGTATTGCATGCAGCCGCACAGTTGTCCCTGCGACATACACTGTTCCTCAACGGTTTGTTTGTACGTGGGAGTTGGGAAAAAACTTTTTTATGAAGAGGAGTAACTGTCCTTTTATACTCGCAGTGCTTCTCCCAGGTGAAAAAAAATCTATGGGCTCAAATTGACAAAAACACCCCTGATTACTAATTTAGTAATTTTTCTTGTTTTTTCGGTCTGACACAAGTTTTAAAATAGCAAGAAATATGCTAGACGATGTTTCGATATATATTGCATTTTCTGATCACATTTTATATTACATTTTAGACCTTTTATATAGAAGTGACATGGAGCTAATTACAACCTTATGTGCATTTTGCATCAATTAGTGTGTATAAAAATAAATTTATTTAGTGGCGGAATCAAAATTTTGCCCTAGGGGGTGCAAAATAATTAGAGAAGCTTCCAATCTCACAACCTTCAACTACCATGCCTCAACCCTTAATCCTCTTCTTTAACTTTGATATTTATTAAAAATATTTCATTAAAGATTTTAAGGTTCATATTGTGGTCAAGACTAAAAGTTGTATAAGATTAGTGAAAGACAAAGTATAGCTATTGGGGTCATCTGAACTGACCCCCTAGCTCCGCTACTGTGTTCAGAAGCAAACCTTATTAAGGGAACAAGTTCTTGAAACCCCATCTTTTAGAGGTTGAAATGAAAAGCATGGATCACAAACAATATGAACGACAAGATCAAATGCCATGAAGTGAAGGTGAGTAGTGATCTTAATTCTTAAGTCTTCAAAAAATATGACCAAGTGATGAGATGTACAATGCGATTAACAAAAATTAGACAACTAATATTGTTTTGTAATGGACCTACTTGTGGTACAATAACATTACTAGTACTAGTATAGTGTACTATTTTATTCTCAGACCAAATAACATTTACTTTTAAGAAATCAAAATTTCAATTATCATATAGATAAGGTTGGTGAATTTCATGATATATAATAGCCCTAAACCCCATTAAAAATAAGAGAAAAAAATAGAATCACAGGGGTATTTTGGACCAAAAAAAATTGGTCCAAAGGTGGCAGCTCCTCAATTCCACAACTCCACAATTCCACAATTCCACGTGAACAGATTCTTCATGGCTGTTTCTGTAACCCCCAAAACATATTAAAACCGGAATACATCCAATTATAGTAAAAGCCAGATCTTACTCTCTCTGCAGAAACATTAAGAACCCACAAGGAAGAACAAGTCCAAATTCAAATTCAAGACCAACATAAAAAAATTTGGTCCCTAAAACCCGATTATTTAGAATCTCGTCCCAGTCCAGATTCAGTTTTGATATACAGTACTGCATTTCCTCACTGCAGAAAATTTCAGGAATTTCCACTTGGCTGGCTCAAAAGATATGGTGATCTTCCTCCATTGTTAGAGCTTCTTTCAGTCCTCTATCTCCTTCACAATGTGGATGCTACGGAGGACGTTTGAAGGCTAGGGTAAGTTGTTTGAGGTATTTAATATCTAATATTTTCTGGGTTCTTCTATATTTGTTAATTATATATGTGCATTAATTATATATGTGCATTGGCTTCTCTCCCCACATTTTTCAAGGAGAAGAAGAAAAAAAATTGGAATTAACCCTTTTTTCTTTTAGTACATAAAGAATTTTGGGAACCCTTTTCTTTTTAGTACATAAAGAATTTTGGGGACCTTCGTTTTCCTTGATTGGATTTTCCTCAGGTAGGGTTTTTCTGGCAAGGTTTAAACGAGGCCACTCTACCTTCAATTCTGTAATGTCTTTTCGAAGAATGAAAATGTTTTGGTAAACAAATAAAAGGTTTTTGCCCTTTTTTTAGTGCATAAAAAGATTTGGAACCCTTTTCATTTTTCTTGACTTCTTGTTAATTGGCTACTTCTGTTCATTTTTGTTTAAACCAGAAACATAAATCTTTGGAAAATCGTTATATTTGAGATGATCAGATGCTTGTTATGAACGAAAACGGTTGTTTTGTGAAGACATCATTTTAATTAGTGTCAAATCATTTGTCTCACATCGTTGATTAATTTGAGAAAAATTATGATGAGTCTAGTTCTAGTATTTTGTGATTTCGTAACTAATTAGAGTTTTGAGTCTATGAGCTTGTTTTAATAACACCGTCGGCTCTAAGTTTCTGTTAATTAACTAATTAATTACGATAATCTCTAGAGAGGAAAAGCAGTTAGAAGATATGTCCTACAATTCCAAACACAAAACAAAAATTTACTGGTTTGTTTTGGCTGAAGATGTTAAGGGAAAAAGTGATTAGAAAAATAATTTAAGTGCGATTCCTAAACAGATCATAGCAAGGCGGATAGTTTAAAGCTAGGGTTGGTGATAATCTTGTCAATCGAGTGAGCCAAAGGTAAAACCATTGAAATCAACATCCAATTAAAGTACCAAAAACCGTTTTGGTTCCAAGTACAAAGACAGACATCATGGTAGTTGTGTTTTGGTTTCATCTCCATAAGTGATGACACGTGAGATTTACAGTACTTGCTAGTCGTTCAACAATGGTTCTTTTGGTTTTGAGGGGTTTAAGAAATGAGAAAGTAAAAGTTCACTATTTCGTTTTTTATTTTTAGTTTTTATATTTTGTGTTAGCGATAGTCTGGTAAAGAAAATATACATAGGATAAATAAGGAATGAAGAAGAGCGGATGAAGAATGGTGAGAGAGTTATAGAAGAATGCATGTAGAATGAAAACAAAAAATTAAAAAAAAAATTCACTTTTAAAATTTTGTTTTTACTCTTTCTTCATTATTTCTATCCCGCTCTCTCGTCTCTCTTCATCCTTTTTTTGTTTCATATATTTCATCATATTTCAAGCATAAAAATTAAAATTAAAATTAAAAATACAATAGTTGTCAAACAGATTTTAAATTTTTTGGATTTGAATATTGATGGCAATAACTATAAAAATAATAGTATTAAAAATTATTATTTTTTCAATAGTATTAAAACCTATTTGACTATTCTTAATCTTGAAGTTAGCGTTTTATGGGAAATTTTGAAACTAATAGAATTAAAACTATTTAAAATATTCAGAATCTTGAAATTAGTATTTTATAGGGAATTTGAAAATAATCCAAAATTTTGGGCATGTTAAACACTGTTACTGAATTTTGGAACCAACACGAGTTGGTCTAGTAGAAAAACGCCCAAGTCGGCTCTCCAAAGGGGAGATTTCAGGTTCGAAATGCGATGGAAGCTAGTCTGCTAGATGTTGGTCAAGGATAGGGTGAAATTTCCCATAGCCTCTCAGGGTCCCGATTCTGATTAGTCATTGGTTGAAAGCTTTAGAAAAAAAAAAGACTGTTACTGAATTTTAAAAGGAATTAACTTGGCTCCTCAATGGTTGAGAAGGGAGTTTATTCTCAAGATGTTTTGTAACATATTCACGAAATTTCGGGCTTATGATAAAAACCATTCATATTATAAATTACTCTGTAAAGATCATCTCTGCAAAAAATCAACAAAATGTGCGATTTTTAAGTCCTCAACTGTATACAAACTCCTCCTTACAGGAGCATAGCATTCCTCATTTTAAAATTTTAACCACTTGAGGGAGGTTCACGCACTCGTCAAGAAGTTCTGAGGAGGGTTTGAGCACTGCGCGAAGGTCTCAAGAGGGTTAAGATGTAAAGTCTTTAATGTATTCGAAAAACGTTTACTTTTCCAAATTTAACAAAAGAGTAGACTTGTGTATAACTAAGTTAGCAAAAGCAGTGTGCCAAAAAGGAATTCTCCTCAAATTCGAATTCGATTCCTCCTCCCTGTACTTTAAATAAATTTAGTGTAAAATATCACTTGTGTCAAAAAAGAATTTTACAAAAGAAGATTAGTTTTAATAGTTAATGGTATTTGAAATGGTACATAAGTGCGTGCAAAATTGGAGATAATACATATATGCATAGAATATTATTTGCTCCAATGCAATCTCATTTTAGGAGTAGGCTACAGTACTCGCTAGCATTGAATGCTCACACCGATCTCACCATTAAAAGGAGGGATGAGAGGGGGGGGGGGGGGGGGGGGGGAGGAAGGTGAGATTGGTGTGAGCATCCAATGTTTGCGAGCACTGTAGCCAGTCCCCTCATTTCTCATTTTAGGCATAAAAAGTTGCATAGTTTTTCCCGACATTATTGTCCCTAGGCATGTGGTTTATACCTTAATTATATGCTTATTTGGTCCAACTTATAATACATATGCTGCATTGAATTTTTACGATAAGATCATAGTTAAAATGCTAAATATATACAAGGTAATGGATTTATTATGTCCCTCGAATTTCACTGTCTATTTGTCAAGATTATAGCTATATTTTGTCTAATTAGCATGTCAAATGACTTCAAAACCCTAACGTAAAATCGAAGATTGGTAATTTGCCGTGTGCACAAAATGGTAATTTCGCAATGTAGCCGTTGTTAACGAGGAGCTTGGAGCTGATTAGTGTGTGATTATAAAAGTCCATTACCATAAGCAGATTTGCTTTCAAGAATTCAGCCAAAAAAAACAAATAATTCTGAGTTCTGAACCCTTAAAACCTCTTGCGGGATAGAGTTGCACATTGTTAGCTAACAAAAAGTTACCCTTCATTACTTGCAGTTTTGGTACAACCATGGCATGCAGTTCACTAGTTATTCCTCCCTCGCCGGCTTCCGCCAGGACGGTAGACGTTTCCAAAGAGCACAATGGTCTCCGCCGGTCTAACTCCAGCCAAGACCTTTACAATCGTGCTACTATGCGGAGGTCTTATTCGGACAACCATCTTTGTTACCGCATCAATCGTGTCCACGCAGCAGCAACGGAACCAAAACTAAAGAGCAGCCGTTCCATGGGGATTTTCCCATTTCAGTTTTCGAGTTCCATTCTCCCAAACTCGGTGAGATCATTCTTGTTTGATCCGGACACGAGTAATCATATGAGCATAGAGGAGAAGGACATGAGCACGGAGGAGAACTCTGGGGAGAGCGCCAGTGAGGAGGAGAGAAAAAGAGCCAATTGGGTGGAGAGACTTGTAGAAATCAGAAGTAAATGGAGGAATAGGCAGAAAAAGGACAATGCGGATGAAGACAGCGTCTGTGAAGCGGGCGAAAATGGTGATTGTGAATGTGGCAGAGAGGAGGGTGGTTGTGAGGTGGATTATACTGCAGAAGACGATGACAGAGAAATCAGTCCAGAATTTTTCCGGAGGTTTTTGGTTCAAGTGCCATGGTCTGATACCAAGCTGTTTTCCAAGCTATCCTTCTTGTGCAACATGGCCTATGTGATACCACAAATCAAGGTATGTTTTTGTTCAGCATATTTCACAAATCGAGTTTCGATATTTCTAGCACGATAAATAAATTCATCAACTAACTTATGTGCAGGAAAATGATTTAAAGAGATATTATGGCCTACAATTAGTAACAACTTCACTAGAAAAGAAAGCTGAAGAAGATGAAATCAAAGCAAAACTAGATGACGACTCTACTCGTGTACCTGCAGCTGCCGAAGTAGCTAGTGAATCCAGTTTGGAGAAAGCTGTAGAATCTGAGCAGAAGCGCCCATGCCGTCCTGCTGTTGCTTACAATATTGCTGCCTCAGCCGCATCTTATGTGAGGTCACGCGATAAGGATAGCCTGTCACTCGGGTCCAAATCGCAGCAGGAGGGTGATGGCGAGAATTCACAAGAGGAAGGAGGGTACTCACCTCGAAGCTATAAGCCAGAGGTGGCGGTTTCCATGGCAGCGTCAACAATGACAGTAATGGTTGCAGCAGGGGAAAAGGAGAAACAAGAAACAGCAAAGGACCTTCACCACTCTTCACCTTGTGAATGGTTTGTCTGTGATGATTCCAGTACGTATACTCGTTGTTTCGTGATTCAGGTAAACCTTTATCCCTTCATCCCAATATCTGTGTTTGATAATAGCTCTCCAACAGCCTTTCATATCCAATTGTTGGATTACATAGGCAGAGTTCATGTGGCAAAATCTTTCTGATTTCTGAAACAAATAGATACCGAGTAACAGATTTGTAAATGCTTTGACATGCAATTGGTTCTTACCTGCAGGGTTCCGACTCCCTTGCATCCTGGCAGGCAAACCTTTTCTTCGAACCTACCAAATTTGAGGTAAGCATAGATACAGATACCCCTGCTGCTACTGTCTCAGAAGGAAAGAAAATGAGAAACCATTGACAACTTAATGCCCTTGTACAGGGAACAGATGTACTTGTTCACAGAGGAATATATGAAGCAGCAAAGGGAATGTACGAACAATTTATGCCAGAAATAACCGAACACTTGAATAGACACGGTGAGAGAGCAAAGCTTCAGTTCACAGGCCACTCTCTTGGAGGAAGCCTTTCTCTCTTAGTCCACTTGATGCTGCTGAGTAGGAAGCGTGTAAAACCCTCTACTCTTCGGCCAGTTGTCACATTTGGCTCGCCGTTTGTGTTCTGTGGAGGCCAGAAAATACTCGACAAACTGGGCATGGATGAGAGTCAAATCCATTCCGTGGTGATGCATAGAGATATCGTCCCTAGAGCCTTCTCCTGCAACTACCCTAACCATGTGGCTACACTTCTCAAGCGTTTAAATGGTTCATTTCGGTCACACCCTTGTCTAATAAAAAAAGTAAGTATCACCATCATTAATTCATACCATCCTTCACAAATTATGGGTTACGGCTTTAAACTCGTCTGCAATTTACCACTTTAACCTCAGAGAATATTATTCGTGCACAGAAGGCTTTAACCATGCGGTAAAATGTTATATGAAAACCTAGAATTTGATATCGATAACCTATCTACTGAACTTCTAGTAAGGGCGAATTTTCTAATTCACTTCTTATTGTGCCGGTTTCTATGCAGAAAATATTATATTCTCCGATGGGCAAACTATTCATTCTCCAACCAGACGAGAAGTCATCTCCCCCACACCCTCTACTTCCTCCGGGGAGCGCCCTCTATGCTTTGGACAAGACCCAACGTGGATTCTCTTCAAGTGTCCTTACAACTTTCTTGAACTCCCCGCATCCACTAGAAACCCTAAGTGATCCTACAGCTTATGGTTCAGACGGTACAATTCTACGAGACCATGACTCAAGCAACTATCTAAAGGCTATGAACGGGGTCCTAAGGAAATACACAAGGACGGTTGTTCGGAAAGTGAGAAAACAAAGGAATCTCTTGTGGCCGCTACTTACTTCACCATCTCCACACTCCTGGAGCCATGAAAGTAATCTGGAGAGCAGCGGGTTGGCAACTAAGGAGATACTTACAGGAGTTTGAAACCATTGTTTCAGGGGGTTTTCGACATGCATATAGAGGATGTTCTAAAGAAAATAAGTAGAGGACTTATTCCGTTCTCTCTGTTTCGTGTACATCTCTTACATCCTAACCGTCTATGTATCTATGAACTCAACCTTGACTCGCCCTGAATAAAATGTAAATTTTCTAGTCCCTATGAAGAGTCAGTTAAAAGGGTACTACAACTGCGGGTACAGAATTGTAATATTACTGTAAAGTTTTTTCTTTTAATCTTTTTTTTTGTCCTATAATCTTCTTTAATACTAAACAAGGAGTAAATAAGCACAAGCATGATTTCCGACACCACGAATCAAAGAAAGCTGACTGTTAATTCCGATTAGCAAAGACGAGAATAAAGTTTTCCACTAGCTTTGCCACCATTGTTATGCGTTTCCAAATTTTATCATACAACGAAAAGTGAACTTTCTCTTCAACACTTAACCAAAGTGGGGAGAGGGGAAGTAGTATTGCTGCCACATGACTTCAAAGCAAAGAAATCAATAAGTAGTAGCGGTTATTTACCCTCTGCAGACATTCTTTTTCGTATCTCATGAGCTGTGTTGAATATGCCAAGAGTAGGCTTGTCGCAGACAAAGCACTTCTTGTTCTTTGAATGATGCTGTGAATGAAAAACATATGGTTAGAAAATACTTGAAAGAAACACACGGAAACAGAAAGAGTGTTATATTTGATATACTTGATTCATAAATCAAAAACCAGAATTAAGTTACTGCAACAACGAGAACGCAGGTGATACATTAAGAAAGAGGTGTCACCTTTAGTGCACAATGCTCACAGAAGTAATGATTGCACTTAGTTACAACAGGATCAACAAACGGTTGCCTGCAGATGAAACATGCAAAGGGCAACCCGCCATCATCTTCGTCGTCATCATCTTCCTCGGTCTCGTCCACATCATCCTCACCCATAGCTAATTTTCTCTTCCTTGCCTTCTCTGCTTCATCCCACTCTTTTTCCATCTGCCAGCCAGACTTGTAGTCCCCACGATCGTGCATAAACTTGCACGAATCTCCATACCCACAGTAACCAGTCTCTTTGTAATCCTTACAGATGTCTGGCTGATAATCGAATCTCGTAGAAGTCCTGATGTGAGCAGAAGCCCTGAGAGGCCCATGGGCACCTCCTGCTTTCTCACTGCCTACTGTTAGCTCTCTTCGGAACCCAGCCTTGTAATCAGTATAGCCATGGATCCCTTTATACAACTTTTCATTGCCAGTGGTTTTGCCCTTTCCCTTCAAAGCCTCCTCTGCCTGCTTGAGAACTCTCTCGCGAACTGCTCGTGCATCTCTGGAGAACTCAGTCTCAGTCTCCATAGTCGCTGTTGCCCTGCTATCATTTTCAACTTGGATTTCTTTTGAAGACTCAAACTCAAAGACTGCTCTGTCATCAGACACAGAGCTCTTGGAGGGTCCGGTAGAAAAAAACAGCTTGCCATCAGCCTTTGGGGCTTTTCTTTGGTTTGATAAGGATGTCCCAGAGTTTGAATCGTCCTCCTCCTCATCTTCATCAGTCCTTCGCTTTCTAATGTTTTGCCTCCTTGATGGCTTCCGGAAGAAGTTGCAGACTGGAAATGCAAAAAAGCTATGTATAGTGTATATAGCATATGCAATGTAAGCGTATAAACAAAATTCATCAAGAACCAAAAATACCTTCCCCAGGCTCTCTTTTTTCACCCGAATCCGCCATGTAGACACAAGAAAAAGAAACGCAGGCAACCAAAGCAAGTAGAACAAAGTACAGTTTCCAAGGCCTAGGTCAATTGCCACTACTTGAGCCTATAGGAGCTGAGTGGCCGAACTAAGGATTTGAGGGTAGCTCTGGATTTCTTGATCATTTTATGAATGCCGCCGGAAAACAAAATTCACTTTATAAATTAACCAAAAAAACTCCAGAAAATAGAGAAAAAAGTCACAGGTTCATACATGAAAATCAACCAACACTAATAAACAATGGAAAACAAAGTGCAAATCAAAAGAAAATGGCTCGACCAATAAAATCCTTTTCTTTTCTGCTAAAACCGGAAAGAGTTCATAAAACCGAGTTCATGCACTTTATAAACACAGTCTTAGTCTATATACCCTAAAGCTGTCAAAACAGCTGACAAAAATCTAAAAGTTTCCCAAGTTAACATTTTGATTTCTTCCTGCCAACACATCCATATCTCCCAATTAATCTTTTCACTTTTTCGAAAGAGTGCAAATAATCCCAATTATTCAGCTGACAAAAATCTAAAAGTTTCCCAAGTTTCAGTACCACTAGCTCTACCATAAGCTTCTAGCATGGAAGATTTACTCTTAATCCTCCCAAAGTAATTACCGAAACCATCTTTGCCAGTGGTAGAAAATGTTGAATTAACAAGAAAGTAATAATATTTCAGTACATAAACGGAGATTTGAGTTTGTGGGGTATGAGATTTATGTTTAAGATAAAGAACCCAGAATTATTTGAATTATAAATATCCAATGTGAAATTAATAAGAGGGGCACTAATACAAATAAAAATCCAAACTTTTTGTCAACAGAGTATATGCTAATCAAAATTTAAAACTTGATTAAGTCTAAGAAGTTGCTTCTGAATTGCATAACAAAGTTCAAACCTTTTTGGTCGTGATGCTGCAGTCTCTGTCTGAAGTACCCTGAATTTGCTTTTGATCCCCCAGAAAAAAGAAGGGGTTTGAAGAAGAAGGAGAAGAGGGACTGCTCTCTGCCGAACTGGTAACTGGGTTGGGCTTTTTGGGGATGGACTATTATGCTACCATGGGCTTGCTGGACTCCAAGTTTTTTTCTTTTATTTTTGGATAAAGCTTGGAAATTGCTATTTGCACCCAACTTTCCCTAATTTTACACTTACCTATTTGTATTTTTTTTAATAAATGAGAAGCTCATGACCATGACCAGCCACCTCTATCTGATTGCAGAACCAAGAATTCCTTATTCAGCCCAAACAAAAAAAATATGATGATCAAGTAATTTTTTTTCCAACAAAAAAATTCTTTATTTTTTCCTTAAAATCTTTTTGTGTAGAAAATAAAAATTGTTTTCTTTTGACAAGATAATTTTCAAGTTGCTCAATGAGAAAGTTTGTTGTGAGACACCAATAATATGGGAGGTTGGTGGCAAGATTACTTTCCTAAAAAATTGAAAGAGATTCATGAGTTTATAATGTATAGGAGCTTTCTTCTATTAATTTATTAACACGATGTGACTTTCAATTTTTCATTGATACCGAATTTGTTTTACAGAGATCGACTGGATTTGTTTTAGATATATATCACCGACCTCCATAGAAAAATGAAGCATTCGATATGCATGTTGAATTGACTTTTATCTCCTCATTTGAAACGGAGGTAGATTGGTATCCACGCAGAGGTTAATATTAGAAAGTTTGCAAATTATTTTTTTTGGGATGGAAGGTGTAGTGATGAGATTTTTGGGTGTGTATAGCAAAACACCCTTTCACTTTGGAGGCCATGGTCCAATCACTCCAATTAAAACCAAATCTAGGTTGAAGCACACTAATCCCAGATCATTGAAATATAACCCATCAAATTATAACTTTTTATTAATTTTAATTTCATTAATGATAAAAACTTTTTTTTTTGTTCTGATTTTTTTTTATGCTTTCTCTCTCCTCCTCAGTCTCTCTCTCTCTCTCTCTTCCTTCTCCAATAAATTTTCGTTTGAAAAACCCCTCACAAATGCACCCCAACCTGACAACCTCCTCCAATCCAAACTCTCTCCGTCTTTGAAAACAAAAAATAAAAACAAAAAAAATACCTAATTTTGATCAAACCCTGAAAGCCCTATTCAATCTAATGCCCTACCTTTGTACCCACATTTCTTCTGGGCTTCCTTTTCTTCTTCTCCCTCGCCGAGCTCCTACTTCTTCCCCCATTTTCTGATTCGCCGACACTGCCCAATAGTTGGTTTCCTCAGTTCCTCTAGGTTACCAAAATCCCATCTTTTTTTCCACCAATCCCCCAATCCTCCTCTGGTTTTTTCTAGGGTTTCATCCCTGTTCATCAGATTGGGGATTTTATTTTGTGCGTTTAATTGTATCTCTAATCTTTGCGTAGCTTTTTGGTTTTATACTGGGTAGGATTCTAATTTATGATCTTCCTCTCTGAATACCAAATTGGTTAGTGTTTCTGCAGCAAATGAAAATTTGAAGCTTTGAAGGAAAAACCGAAAAAGCCTATCTGGGTTATCTTCCTTTGTTTTTGTCGGCATAGGGTTTACTTTAAGCAAAAATTTTCATTTTTCTGTGTTTTTGTAATTTAGTTGATGCCATTGATTTTTGGGATTGGGGAAAAAAGTTAGCTTTTTTCTGGTGGTTTTGGGATTTTTGGGTACAAGGAAGAGTTATTGTTTGGTGTGAAGTGAAGGGAAAGCTTAGGCTTGCATGGGCGAACATGAGGGGTGGGCAGAGCCACCAAGTGGGCTGTTGCCGAATGGCCTGTTGCCCAATGAAGCTGCCTCGGTGATGCGAGTGCTCGACTCAGAGCGATGGTTGAAGGCGGAGGAGAGAACTGCAGAGCTTATTGCCTGCATTCAGCCCAATTCACCATCCGAAGAGCGCCGAAATGCCGTTGCCGATTATGTGCAGCGGCTCATCATGAAGTGCTTCCCTTGCCAGGTGGGACTTGCGCGTATACACAGTATTGTTTGAATAACTGTAACTACATTATCATTTCAATTCTTGCTGCAATATGCTCGTTTAGTTTTATAGGGGAGAAATAAGTCATGATATTGTTGTCATCTTTGAAGAGTATGCGTTAGTTAACTTTAAGTTAGTATTGTTTGTCTATTGGATATCACCTAATTTCGAAATGCTTAAGACCAATAAATTCTTCGGGATGAGGATATTTTGGAAGTTCAAGGTCTAAACACAGAAGGGCGAAAGCACAAGTCTTGTAGCTTGAGCTAACGAGAACTAAGAGGGAGCCATTTTATATATGATCAGAGACGTTTCTAGAACCTCACAGAGTGTAAAATTTGGAGACTTGGGAAACAACATATAATTCAGGTCATTTATTTCAGCATGCCTTTCATTGTGACATAGTTGGACCAATGGTCATGGTTATGTTATGAATAATTTTTGTTAGCTTGTTATAGTGGTGCATATGTATTCTGTTTCTTATCGTTTCGTGCATTCATTTTTGTTGACTCTGATGTTTATGAGAATGTGCAGGTGTTCACTTTTGGGTCTGTACCCCTGAAGACTTATTTGCCTGATGGAGATATTGACCTAACAGCCTTCAGTAAGAGTCCAAATATGAAGGACACATGGGCCCATCAAGTTCGTGATATGCTCGAGAATGAGGAGAAGAACGAGAATGCTGAATTCCGAGTGAAAGAGGTTCAGTACATTCAGGCAGAAGTAAGTTCCTCCTAGCACCACTAATACTTTTACCTTTATTTGAGATTATATCTTGGCGATGTTCGTTAATTGTTGTTCTTTATTGTTACTATGTTTGATTCTTTTTATAGCTTGTATTTGCTTTTTTGATACTAGATGTAGCCTTAGTACTTCTTTTTGTACTACAGGTGAAGATAATCAAGTGCCTTGTGGAAAACATTGTTGTAGACATATCATTCAATCAGCTCGGGGGCTTGTGCACCCTTTGTTTCCTTGAGGAGGTAAATGGTTCATTTGATAACCTTGTTAACATTTGTATGCCTTCTTCGGTCAATAGCATTTGTATGCTTTGACTAATTGTATTGTCTACTTCTGCAGGTTGATCATTTGATAAATCAGAGTCATTTGTTCAAGCGCAGTATCATACTGATAAAGGCCTGGTGTTATTATGAGAGCCGAATACTGGGCGCACATCATGGGCTTATCTCAACTTACGCTTTGGAAACTTTGGTTTTATACATATTTCACGTTTTCAACAACTCCTTTTCTGGACCACTTGAGGTAATATGGTTACCTTGGTTTATTATATTGGCATTATTCTTTGTGGATCCACTGAATGGTTTTCTTTGCTTGTGCAGGTCCTGTATCGTTTTCTGGAGTTTTTCAGTAAATTTGACTGGGATAATTTTTGTGTTAGCCTATGGGGTCCTGTACCCATTGGTTCACTTCCAGATGTATCTGGTACTGATTTTTTGCTTAAAATTCTTATGTAAACTTTTGACCTTCAACCCAATTTTCTCATTTTTTTTTATTCATTTCTGGGTTAATTTGTGATTGTTCATGTCGCAGCGGAACCTCCTCGAAAAGATGGTGGAGAGTTACTACTGAGCAAATTGTTTCTTGATGCCTGTAGCTCAGTGTATGCTGTTTTCCCTGGTGGTCAAGAAAATCAGGGCCAACCTTTCGTTTCCAAACATTTTAATGTTATTGACCCTTTGCGAATCAACAACAACCTGGGACGCAGTGTTAGTAAAGGTATGTTGTTCCAAAACTATATGCTTTTGGATAACTCTTTCTAAGGGATTTCCCAAAGTTATTATTTTGTAATTGGCCAACATCTTATTGGGTTGTGGTATGAGAAATAAATTGTTTAATTAATTTATTGGTCGCGCTCATTACAAGTGTGTCAAACAGTTTATTTTCAAGGTGTTTCCTATTTGGGAGATAACTATATGTATTATAAATTGAAAAACATTGGACTTCAAATAATTAAGAACCTGATTTAGATTCCTCTTTACTGAAAGTAGAACAGAAGACGATGAAACCATGATTTTTCTGTTGGCTTTTTGTATGTGCCACACTGAACATGTACAATGTGCCTATGTTGGTTTTGTGTTTATGCCTCTTTTATATCTGGTAAATGATAAGGGTCCATTTACATTCACCAAAGGTTTGGAGGTATAAATCATTCAACTCCAGTGCAACCTTTGGAAAAAGAAAACAGCTGCGTGGAAGCACTTGCTTGATAATGTGGAAGGCAACATTATGCAATTTTTACTTGGAAATAGCCTCATTCGAAGAATCATATCTTATATATAAGAGAATGGGGTTATTGCATGGGAGACCTAAAGAATCCTTTTGTTTTTTGTATACAACTATAAATGTAAGGTGTAACTTTGTTGCTTGATTGTCTATCCGTTCAAATTGTTGGTTGTTGGAATCATATATGTCTATGTATATTTTCCAGGTAATTTCTTTAGGATACGCAGTGCATTTGCGTTTGGGGCTAAAAGGCTGGCTAGATTGCTTGATTGTGCCAAAGAGGATCTATTTTTCGAAGTAAATCAGTTTTTTCTAAACACTTGGGATAGACATGGGAGTGGTCATCGACCTGATGCACCACGAAATGATTTGAGGCGCTTGAGACTTTCAAATCCAGACCACTTACAGGGATCAGAGAATCTCAGGAATATTTCAAGCAACCAAAAAAAGGAAAGTTCCTCTGGTCGTGATACTCAAGGTGAGGAGATACATGGCTCCGTTAGTGTTCCCTCCCAGCATGCTAGTTATCCTTTAGAAAGCACCTCTGGTAACAGTAGTGTGTCTACAGTAACTAATCCTCAAACTCAAAGGATTCATGGGAACACAAGCCTCACTAGGGTCTCTGATATGATTAGAAAGGAAACGAATTCCGACCTGGGTGCACACATTGATAAAGGTCAGAGAAGTGCTAAACCTGATAACTTGGCAAATGACTTACAAGGGAGGTTTCTTTTTGCAAGGACACGCTCTAGTCCCGAGCTTACTGATACATATGGTGAAGTTTCCACTCAAAGTAGGCGCAACAGAGCCCCAGAGAGTGGGAAAGGCCAAACTTCTACAAGGTTGGATAATAGCAGGAGGAAAAACCTGGATTCTGATAGTATGGCAAGCCACAGAAATAGATCTTCAACTGATGATCCTTCATCTGCTAGATCCATCTCATCCCGCCAAAGCCTTGATGCTGCTGTTGATTCAAATAGCTACCATGATGAGTCGGGCATGAGTGCCGTTGCTGACGATTATGCTTCTATTTCGGGGACACAAGGGATGCACCAGGAGGAGCAAGATCTTGTTAACATGATGGCATCTTCTGCAGCACATGGTTTTAATGGGCAGGTTC
This sequence comes from Gillenia trifoliata, assembly GCA_018257905.1. NCBI lineage: Eukaryota > Viridiplantae > Streptophyta > Magnoliopsida > Rosales > Rosaceae > Gillenia > Gillenia trifoliata. Next base: position 18,575,617 of record CM031086.1, read on the forward strand.
ATCTTCCACTCAATTTGGCTTCCGGTCACCTACCTCTTCCAATCCCACCTTCCATTCTTGCTTCTATGGGATATGCTCAGAGAAATATGGGTGGAATGGTTCCTACGAATTTCCCCTTGATGGAGACTCCTTGGAGCACAAATATGCAATTTCCGCAAGGTGTTGTTCCGCCGTCACTAGCCCCTTATTTCCCTGGCATGGGATTGGCCTCAAATCCTGAAGATTCAGTGGAACCTGGTAATGAAAATTTTGGATCTGTGGAAATGAACTCAGGTGAAACGGAGCATGATTTCTGGCATCAGCAAGAGAGGGGGTCTACTGGTGGGTTTGATCTTGATAATGGAAGTTATGAAATGCTTCAAGAAGATGATAAGCAACAGTCAACCTCAGCTGGGTATAACTTTCATCCATCATCTCGCGTAGGCACCTCAGGAAATTCTATGCGAGCTCAACCAAAGTCTACCAAAGAAAACCAAGAGTCAATGAGGGGGGAAGAGCATGTGGATAATTTTCAGTACCAAGATAACAGAAGTAATGAGGTTTACTTCGATGATCGAACTGTGAGTTCTAGGTCTGCCACATATGCAAGTTCAGTGAGAAGTAAGACCTCCTCTGAGAGTTCTTGGGAAGGATCATCAGCAAAGGTCTCAAAGTCAACAAGGGAAAAACGTGGTAGGCGAAGTGCTCTTTCAGCAGTGCCATCTGCTGCATATGGGAAAGGTAAGAGTGTGTCCGAACATTCATCTACCCAGGCAGATGATGACAACAAAGATTGGAATTCACCTACAGCTTTAGGTGCTGAAATGGTAGAAAGAAGCACAGGACCTCAACCTGTTGCTCCCTTGCATTTTCCAAGGCATCAAATGGCCAGTTTTGAACCAACTCAGACGAGTGGATCAGATTCGATGATACCTTTTGCTCCAGTGTTCTTAGGTCCTGGCTCACGACAGAGAGCTACAAATGATTCTGGAATGCTTACATTTTATCCTACGGGGCCTCCGGTTCCATTTGTTACAATGCTTCCTTTTAATTATTTCTCGTCAGAAACAGGAACTTCAGATGTATCAACAAGCCAATTTAGCAGAGAAGAGGGACCAGATAATAGTGATTCTGGTCAAAATTTTGATTCGTCTGAGGGAGCTGATCAGCCTGAGGTGTTAGGTACTTCTAGCTCTATGGGAAGGGCTGCTCCTATTGAGCCATCAGAGCATAAGTCTGACATTCTTCACAGTGACTTCGCTAGCCATTGGCAGAATTTGCAATACGGACGGTTTTGCCAAACTTCTCGGCACCCTTCACCTGTGGTTTATCCTTCACCAGTTATGGTGCCCCCTGTTTACTTACAAGGAAGATTTCCTTGGGATGGTCCAGGGAGACCTCTTTCAGCCAACATGAATCTCTTCACTCAGCTTATGGGTTATGGACCTCGACTGGTTCCTGTTGCTCCTCTCCAGTCTGTTCCCAACAGGCCTGCCGGTGTTTATCAACGTTATGCGGATGAGATTCCAAGATATCGCGCTGGGACTGGGACCTACCTGCCAAATCCTGTAAGATAACATAAACCTGTTCTTTTTTTAATGATTATTTTAGATTTCTTTTTAGCTATAAGCATGTTACACCTACTAATCCTGTTTGTTGGACCAGTTTATGGTTTCTAGAAAGTTGAGTCTTTTGGTTAAACATGATATAGAATCAGTTTTCCCTAGATTTATTATAACTTAGAACCTGCTGCCGGATTATTTCTCTTACCTCCTTTAATTACTTCAGAAGGTTTCTGTACGGGACCGGCCTTCAAATACGAGAAGGGGGAATTACAATTATGATAGAAATGACCACCACAGTGATAGAGAAGGGAACTGGAATGCCAATTCAAAGTCACGAGCTTCTGGGCGCAACCACAGTCGCAGTCAAGCTGAGAAGCCAAATTCAAGAGTAGACCGTTTGGCAGTTAATGAGAGCCGAGCTGAAAGGTCATGGAGTTCACATAGGCAGGACTCATTCCCGTCATATCAATCTCAAAATGGTCCTGTCCGCGCAAACACTACACAGAGTGGTTCGACCAATGTTGCATATGGTATGTATCCGCTACCAGCCATGAACCCTGGTGGGGTATCATCGAATGGACCTTCCATGCCACCTGTTGTCATGCTGTATCCTTATGATCATAATGCTGGCTACGGGCCACCTGCAGAACAACTTGAGTTTGGTTCTCTTGGACCAGTGGGATTCTCTGGTTTGAATGAAGCACAGCTAAATGAAGGGAGCCGGATGAGTGGGGTATTTGAGGAACAAAGGTTTCATGGTGGCTCTACTCAACGATCTTCACCTGATCAGCCTTCTTCACCCCACCTCCAAAGGTAGTTGGTTCAAGTATCCCTTTTTCTGTTTAGGGAGGGAGGAGGTCGTTCAGTGTACCATTGCAGTGTCTCGTGGCCAACTTTTCTGAAGATTTTATTCGGAGCGATTTCCTTTTCATTTTGTTATTCTCGACCTATCACTTCACTGGGATTGTATTGTGATGCTTTCCATTATCTTAACAGGGGAGTTTGATCATTTTGCCAGATGAGTGGCCCAGGGGAATTATCAGATGAAAGATGAGGAGTTTCCGCCTTTAGCATTAACCAAACAGTGAGGTGATGATGATGGAAGAAACTACAATGACAGTCCCTCCCAGCACCGAGCGTTCCTGCTCTTGCCCCATTCTTAAGAGGGGAGGGAATTAGACTATTTCATTCCATGATTTCTTGGTATCTTCCTGATCACATTATGCCTGCTTGGAGTTCTTATGTACACTAGAAACTAGAAAGTAATTTACTTACTCCATTTTCGTCAAGAACAAGATCGGTGGTAAAATGATGGTGATGTGATGGCGAGGGGGAAGGCAGGACTCCACGACTTTAATGTCCATTTTAGGGTTAGGCACTTTGTAACTCTACTGAAGTAGAAAACTTGGGTTTAGGTTCAGAGTTTAGGATTTTACTGTTAGAAAACTGTTCCACCAGGAATCTCTTGCACACAATGTATTAGGGTTTTTGGATCAGAATTCCCCAGAATATGTGTACCATTTCTCTTTTATGTACCCTTTGTTTAAGATTTTCAACAGTGTAGCAATAACACCACCATAGATGAAATTGAAACATTTTCGGTTTCACTGACAATCCTTCTTTCGTTCTTTTCATTTTTCTGGTACAGTAGATGTGTCATTTAGATTCATTCTTTCTCCATGTGTATTCAGAGTAGATGATCTATGTCATGCTTAGGAGAATTTTGTTCAAGTTCTCGGAACACCTATAGGTGGGGACCACGAGCTGTCAGTCTTGAGCTAGTGTTCCGAGAACCTGGAAAATTTCTCTATGCTTAGGCATCAAAGCATAATCTCCTCGGATTTTGTTTTCGTCTGCAGAAATGAAAAAGCTTGTGAGTTATAGACCGGAACCCTAAGCCCTAAATTGGTAGGGTCTCAGTCCAAGCTTTATGGAGCTCTGAATTTTTAACCCTCAAGATGCAGTTTCCAGATTGAGACATTTGTTTTCACTAAAGTACTCAAGAGATGTTATTGTTACTTCAGAGTAATTTTTTGGTGAGAGTGTAACACTCGTTGTCCACTTATATTATAATACGTAGATAAACTCCATGCGTCCGTTATTAGTAGCTTGATACGCAATATGTGGCACAACTAGGACAACTAGGGTTGGTTCATCCTGAAAGTTAATAGAGAGAAATTGGATTATACATGCTTTTCACAGTAAACAATTTTATTTGCTAAAATCATCTTGTGTTTTGTTTTAAAGTTTTAACATATATTTGCTTTGTTTTTTCTTGTGTCTTGAGTGATGCAATATCCATGGTCCACTCACATGTTTTATTTTCTCAATCACCTATAATTAAAATATACATGACAAATTAATACAAAGTAGGTGAGAAAATAAAACAAGTGGGTAAAATAAAATAATATCAATAATATGAGTTGTATTTACGACTTACGATGAGAGATTGGTATAGATGAAATGTCTTTGGATTAGGGCTTGTTTAGGGCAAATTTAGAAGTTCATCAAAAATTAGAAATTCATCAGAAGTTAAGGTTGGGTATAGAGTTTTTCTCTTTGGTCAATACTTGCCGTACAAGTTACTCCATTCCTTTATTATGTGGTTGTTCTGTTCTCTCCCCCAATTCTAGTGCCTCCACCGTCCACCGTCGGCCGTTTGATGTAAGGAAGGCAAGCAGAACTCCCCCGTTATTCTTCATAAAGAATTTGTTGCTATGTCAATGATTATTCGTACATGTAGTCCAACATCCTAGTGAATATGGTATTGGGCTTCTATTCATGCGTTTCGGGTTCGAAACTCCCTCTCTCCTAAACTAATGTAACAGTGAGTAGGAATGGTCAGCATCCCACGAGGAGGTCACCCACCCTCAATAAGCCATTGAAGATAGTTCACATTGACGTTGACTCGATCTTGAGGGATTTATACCAAAGGGTGATGGATCGTTTTCCCCCGGCCAAGGGCGTCAGCGGCAAACAGGTCTTCGATCATAACCGCTCATTTTCCATGCTATCAAAGAAGAGAAAAACGGTGACTTTTAGAGATCCCATTTCAGAGATACTGATGAAAACGACCGGAAGCAAGGATGTTCAGGTGCTGGTAGCGATGTCGTTTCTCAAGTACCAGCTGGTGCCGCCGATCCCTTGCCACGCAATGCATACCGAGGCAAGGATGTTCCCGCTGTAGTGGCAACAGAGACAGTCGCTAGAACTCCTTCCGGTGCTCCAATTATTACTTCATCGGACAATAGCTGCCACTAAGGATAGGCTGCGTACATCCTCCACTCCGACAGTTTTGACGTGGACTCCAAGTCTTTGGAGGAGGACGTCAAATGTTTATATGAGCACGGTGGCTTGCAGGAGGGGATTTTGACGAATTTCTATCAACTTTGGTGAGGATTGAGGACACAACGAGGGAGTATAACGCGGAGAAACCTCGTATTGAGTACGCACAACTCCCTCATTCTCAAATGGAATCCAATGAACGGGCTAAGGCTATCGACTCTTGTAAGGAGCTTTGTTTCACATTGACCTCGCGGGCTGAAGCGGTTGACAAGGAAATCGCTACTCTCAGGTCCCAACTCGAGGCGAAACTCAAAGAGAAGGAAGAAATTTGTTATGATCTCGATAGTGCGAGTAAGAAGCCGGAAGAGTTGGGACGTCAGCTTGTTTTTGATGGAGGACTTACTAGAGCTGGAGCAGAGAAGCTGATGGAACGGAGCAAGTATTATGATGTCAAGTTTGCCGACCACAAGGCCGGTCTGGAAATTTATGCTACTCGTCTTCAGGGTTTATTTTAAAGGGTAATTTGATTTGTCACAAAATTTACTAGAAAATGAAGTGACCATTGACTTATGCCGAAGTATGAAATTATTTATTAACCTAAACCTAATTTCTTATTACTTTTCAATATGGATGTCCATCCACAATGTAGGTTGGTTTTTCATCAGTATCTCTGCCTCTGGTCGTGCATAGCACAGGTTCACAAACGGTGAAGGAATAAATTAAAATCGAACTCGTAACCTAAGACCTCGAAAAAGAATACCACTAAACTGTAATATTAATTGGCCTGTGAATAATTCCCTCCCCACCGTGTCCCCTGTATCAAAACTAAAATATTTCCCCCTTTACCATCTTTTTTTCATTTAGTTTCTACTTTTATTATTTATATTATGAGGCAAAATAATTATCATAAAGTAACAAAGTGTTTCGAATATATAACAATAATCTGTGTTTAAAAATGTTGCAGTGTCGCCTAGCAGTATAGGTTCAACTTCAACTACAAAATCAATGGAGAACGTAAAATACCAGAATCTCTTCTATTGAATGTAAGTTTTTCCTCCGTTAACTAGTAATCAAGACGATCAAATCAACTTACTAAGCCGCTAACGAAGCTACTTGGAACGCAATCCCGGGACATTCTTAAGCCCCATCTTGCCAAGAATAAGCTTGGGAATGGCCGGCGGGTTATCCAGCCCCATGCTTCGGCTAAACTCGTTAGCAAGCTCCACAAGCCTATGCTTATCGCGCCCCACTTTCTTGTTCGAATTGTAATACCCGAGCCATGCTTGGTATGCTGCTTCTTTGTTCTTCATCTCCACCTTGGATAGTGCTCGTTCCACCTGTTAGATACAATTCCAACATTTAAACATAAAACTATATGCTTCAAGGGATTACCCAAACAAACAAAAAAAAAACTATATGCTTCAAGGAAAAAGGGGAAGAAACAAGGGAGAGAGATGGAGAGGGAGAGAAACCCACCTTCTTCGTAGTATCTGGATCGACTGAAGGCACGGATGCCTTGGTTATTGGCAAATCCTTAATATTGGACAAGAAGAATTCCTCCCAAGGAGCCAGTAACAATATTCCTTGCCCTACTTTGCCTTTACGACCAGTTCTTCCAAGTCGATGTATATACTGTTGTCTATCGGCTGGCACGCCCACCTATGTTTGCAACAAAGGGGAGAGGGTCAATGATAAGGGGACTTTAGGTTCAAATCTGCGGCAGCTGAAGTTGTGAAAGAACTGTACTGAAACTGTTTATGATGCTTAAACAAGATTTTGAAAGCCATGGAACTCGGTAAACTGAAAGCCACAATTTAAATATTGCATGCTGAATAAATGGAAAAGGAACTTCTAATTAAGTCCTGCATATTACCTGTATGACTAGGGAAACATCTGGATAATCAACCCCACGTGCAGATACATCAGAAGTCACAAGAATAAGACCCTTTGATTTCCGAAATTCGTCAGAAACCCTGGTTCTATAACTCTGTGGCTTTCTAGAATGGATCTCTCTGACATTCAAGTTCAGCTCACCAAGAAGGTCTGCAACCAGTCGTGTGACCATAGCAGTAGTGCAGAATACAAGAACCTGTGCATAATATGAGAATCACATGTTACATAAGATAGCAATAAAGGCAATGCAGCTCAAATATGTTATATAAGATTGCAATAATGGTGGGCAACACAAACCATGCTTCCTAAGAAAAATATCTATGGTATTAAATCAATACTGATGAAAACACCTGAAAGTCTGGTGCATGAATTGAACAAGCCAAGGTTTTGGGGTAATGCAATGCCTACCTTATAGTCAACGTCATCTGCAATATGCTCTTTAAGAAGACTATATACTATGGAAAAATGCCTGTCCAATGGAGTGACCAAATGCGTCTGTGCGACCTGAAATCATCCATACGAAAATCAAACATAAATATTAATCACCCAATTGTCAAAATTAAATGTCATATCAATACAGACACACACACGTATATACATGTCATAAAAGAACCAACCTGTGCATGTGTCTCTTCACTGCCTTCTTCAACTGTATTGATATATTCGTGATTTCTTTTCAAAGCAATATGACAGATTTGACGGACCTACAATCAGGAAGAAACCAATGTTCATCTACAATGTATTTAAATGTACGTTTTTTCACATTTTCCAAAAAAAAACACATTACCACAAAAATAAGTAGTGAAAGAAACCTCTTCAGGAACAGTGGCAGAAAACAAAAGTGTCTGCCGTTGTTTGGGAACAGCTGATATAATCCTTTCAATATCTTTACGGAATCCCATATCTAGTAAATGATCAGCTTCATCAAGTATAAGGACTTTGACACCCATCAGCCTAGTTGCGAAACCTGCGGTATTCTCTATGTGATCTTTGAGCCTTCCAGGTGTAGCGACAAGAATCTGTATGGTTTTAATGTGTTACATTGTTAAACATGTGTCAAATTATGTTGATAGGCATTTTCATCTTTGTCCTTAGTTGGTATCAGTACTAAGGCATACACATAGTAAGAGCCAGTATCAAGTAGAAGAAATCTAATGCGAACCTTCACTCTCAATTAAACCTTAAGTCAACTTTATAAAAGCCTATCAACTGACTTGATTCGGCCGTTCACCTATTAGACTAGCTCATGAAATTCTAGTGCTATGTCAATGTATAATAAATCATTAGTTCGGTGTATATTTAGCTAGTGAAGTTAATGAAACAGGACGATGCAGTAAATGACAAAGTTCTCATCATAAAAACCTTACCTGGCAAGGGTTGGCTTGGATGCGTTTTTGTTCTAGAGCAAGTCGTGTACCACCTATCACAACTTGGACACCAATAGAAGGATGATATTTCAATAACTTATTCGCTTCTGTAGCAGCTTGACTTGCCAACTCCCGGGTTGGGCATATAACAAGTACAAAAATTGGGGGTCGCTTATTATCACGGGTAATAGGAGGCGAATTTACAACAACTTCAATTGATGGAAGCTGAAATAAAGAAACCCAACGTCAGGTAAGAAGAAAAATCTCCTGTAATTGCATAAATTAAGAATACATATGGAATGCCTCAAATAAACCAAAAGTAACATGGAATTTATCATACATGTTGCATCTTTTTTTAACACGAGAACATTTATTCACGCACAGAGAAACAAATGAAATATCGTACCAAGAACGCCACAGTTTTTCCAGTGCCCGTTCTAGCCTTGGCCAGGACATCCTTGCCTACAAAACACAACAAAGTAGAATAAGCATTTCCATAACATGAACACGCATGGGATATCGATCACATCCTAGAAAATAAAAACAAAAATAGACATCCTTAAGAGGACACAGTAGTTACTTGATCTTATTTATAGGCAATCCTGATTAAACAAAGTTTCTGTTTCTTTCTGTGTCCTCACGATTTTGTAAAGAACAAACCTTTCAGTATTACTGGAAGAGTAGCTTCTTGTACTACAGTCATCTTTTCATATCCTGCATCCTTGATTCCTTTCAAGGACAGTGGAGAGACCGAACATTGATCAAACCTGCAAACATTCAAAATAAGTTAAATAAGAAACTTGTCAACAATCCATTATGAAAATGTTGATGTTAAACATACCGCGATTCACTCAAATAAGAGTCAGAGCTTCCAGCTGAACTTTTCGGCATAACCTTTTTGCTCGCTTCATCATCCGAACCACGAAACAAAGAAGCTGCATTTTTTTCTCTTAATACTCCAAAACCATCATCATCAGAAGCAGCAGTATCACTCTCTTCCTCACTAAGAAAATCTGCAATACCACCAAACGGTTTTACCTCCTCCTCTTCAGTATCATCCATTACTCGCAATTCTTTACCTGAATCTCTTCCACCTCTATTCCTGGTAATTGATTCCGATTTCACCTTTGAACTCGAACTCCCTTTCAAAAATGAATTTGAATCCCCACGATTGTTTCTACGGGGAAACCTGTCTTCCTTGTCATCATCACTCTGAAATTTGTTATCAAACCGCTTGCTTGTCCCTGCATTTCTTGAAAAGGAATCATTTTGGGCCGGAAATCTTCGCCTACCAGAATCTCCAAAATCGCCATTTGAATTAGGATTCCCACGATTGTTTCTGGGTGGAAATGATCTATCTTTCCTATCACCCTCGCATTTATTATCGAATCGCTTACTCATCCCCGAATTTCTCGAAAACGAGGACTGATTCGGTGACCGAAATTCTCGCCTTCTCGAATCACCAAAATCTCCAGAGTCACTATCTCTCCTGCTCCTCTTCATTGGATAAGACTCCCTATCGGTACCCCTCTCTCTAACCGTCCCCCTACGTCCCTCCAATTCGCCGCGCGAGTCACTCTTCAACTCGCTGACCCAGTCACTGAGCTCAGCCTCGTCCTCAATCAGACTCTTCGAAGTTCCACCTGCCCTTCTCTCGTACGCACGTGGCACCTCGGACCCCGACCCGGTCCTGGATCCCCGGAACGCCCGAGTGGAGAATGCCCGCTCAATCTGCAGCGAACGGCGAAACCCTAACCCTAGGTACCTGAGCCTTAAGGGGAAGACCCGCGACAAAATGGGTACGGCCCGAGAGGACGAAATGGAAGGCGCCAATTTCATGGGCGGGAAACGGGCCGCAGGAAGAGAGGTGCTGAGGAGTCGGAGTTGGGGTAAGAGTCTGACGGGCATGAAAGTCGCCGAAAGCGACGTCGTTTTCATGGAGGTTTGTGTGGTGCAGAGGTGTGAGTAGTCCCCAGAAATGGGGATTGAGGGTTTAGGGTTTTACGAAATGTGAGCGTTTGCTTTTATAGTTTTATGAGAGGATAGGGTATAGGCTCCAAAGCCAAACGACAACGTTTCACAGCCGATCTGCAGTGTATGAACTCACAGCAGAGCATCCGGTGATCTTTTCTCTTTTGGGCCTAATTGGGCCGTGGGCCAGCTGCCATTTTTGAAACAATGCATCTCATCCAATCATAAATTAGAAATTGAACTATTTGCTCACCAAAAAATAATAGAAAGAAACGGACTAGCTCTCAGTCTAATGATGTTGTATATAAAGATTATTATTGTTGGAAAGAGGTACCAATTAGGGACAAAACATAATTAGGAGGGCTAATATGTAGCGGGAACAATCATTCCCTTACTAATAATGACAATTAGTATTGAAAAATATTAAAAGCAATTATCAGTGTCAAATAATCGTTGATTAATATGTGTCTCACGAGATGAGTTCAATACAAATCACAGTTCACTGAAACTCAACTTCTTCCAAAACTCATAAGGACTGTGGTTTGCTCCCTTATTTTAGACTTACACAACCGTTGAGTGGTTAAAAAAAATTACCAAGAACATAAACAAAAGTCACAAAAGTGTGAAGAAGATGAAATATCGAAGTGGTCCTTCCTTCCCTCCAACAATTTCTTGATGGGTTTGAACAACCTTCGGACCCCTAATATTGGGTAAAACATACACCAAAACAGTTCATCCATGATGTGTACAAGTTGCTTTTTCTTCTATATTCTTTATTTTTGAACTGAAAATGCGTCTAAACTTTTTTTTTCATACTCTAGTTAGTTAATAAATTCGCTTATAATTTGCATATTGTACATGTACATATATATTTTATTTTATTTTAAAAAATATATATTTTCGCTTTGTAACGGAACTTTATACAGTAAAAATAAATTAGATTGGACGTCTTGATACAATGGGACTTAATTTATCTGCTTACATTTTAGTGCTTTTAGCCTGGAAATATGATGTTCATTTGTTCAGTAATAAATATGATGCTGCCACGTTGTTGCTCATGAAACAGACTTTTGAGCAAGTAAGGCAAAAGACAAAGAAAAGTGTTTCTCTTCTGCTTTCCTTCTCACAATGGGGATTGGCTACAGTGCTCGCAAGTATTGAATGCTCACACCGATCTCACTCTCCTTTCCCCCCTCTCTCCTCTCTCCTCTCTCATTTTAATGGTGAGATCGGTGTAAGCATTCAATGCTTGCGAGCATTGTAGCCTACTCCCTCACAATGATTCACATGTACAGTTTGCGTACGTTTTTCAGTGTAACTAAACTTAGATGAGCTATGTATTGTTCAGTCCGATCTTTAAATCGATTTAGAACTTTAAAGTGGTTACTAAAAAAGGATAAAGTAACAGTTCATGAAATCTAAATCCTAATGTGAAAAAGTTAACTTGTCAATAGACAATATTGTCTTAACAAAGGACTAGGGTTCTTTTAATAACTATTTCGTTTTAATTATTTTAGTTTTCATTAGTTGTAGATGGAGGAAAAGTGAGAGAACACAAGAATGAGAATGGTGACGGAATGATGGTGAAAGAAATGTATAGGAAATGATAAAGTAGCGGTTACTAAAAAGGTGATAAAGTAAAGGTTCAAGAAATCTAAACCCTAATGTGAAAAAGTTAACTCGTCGATGACACACCCCGACCTGGATATCCCGAAGGATATCGAAATTGAGGCATGCTAGCCGACACCTCAGAGGGTGACAAAAGCCATGTCATGCAAATGAAGTGGAAAATTCCAAATAAAATAAAACCAGAGTCTAGAATTATTGATACCAAGCGTAAGAGTGCGCAGAAGTACGGGTATAACCCTTAATATACAGCATGAAATGTTCAGAGCATAGTTGAAGTGCAATAAAGAAAATACGAATTATTCTCATCATGAGGATGGATGAAACATACTAGCAAAAGATGGAAATCCTATATTTATCTGGTGCGGAAGTCGTAAACACCAGAATTGTCTCGCTCGCCACAAGTCCGGCTACTAAGTCCTGAAGGGGCGCAAAATAGAAAGGGTGAGTGGGCAAAAATAAACATTTCTAAAACCTTTGATTTTTGTAACATAAGTAACTTCTCTTTGAAAAACCAGTAAAATTTCCCAAAAGCATACTACGTATAGTATGAAAATTGTCAAAACAGTATAAAGGCACAATTGCCAAAGATGTGAGTAAACACCATTATCTCAACAAATATATAGTATGATCATTGTCAAAATAGTATAAAGGCACAACTGCCAAAGATATGAGTAAACACCATTATCTCAACAAATATATATAGTATGCTTATCAACATATACAGACACACAAGCCCATGCAGAAAGTAGCTACATGGTATAAGCTGGGTGTAATAGATATATACTCAGTACTACGATCACGTGAAGCTGGTGCTAATCGTGTCACATACGAGTCCTAGCTACCTAATGCAGACTAGTACATGATGACACCTACAATGGATCCAAAGTGAGCATAACGGCGCAGTTGTGAACATACACGTGAAAGCTGGTTCTGACCTGAATGAGTACTAAACACCATGTGAATGCATGCATGATGAGCAAATAAAATACACATGATTATCCTAACACAATTTCATAAATCTCAATATAATATACTTTATACTTAAACTCGTAAGTAAAAGCATGTCATGATAGAAAATAGTTCACCAAAATCATAGTGGGAAATAATATAAACAATATAAGTTTCTCAAAACAAATCTCGCTCACTGATATGTAGTTGGGTCGTAGCCACCTTACCTTGCATGACCCATGTACTCATTGTGGTAAGTCTCACCTATATGAGATATCACTATAATAATGATTAAACTCATAAAGGTTACTTATTAAACTAATTAACGCCAGCTAACCCTTGTTTGCTCAACACAGAGGTCCAAAACACTCCGAAAAATATCATACGTACTGCCCTTAGGTAGTATGCGTTGTCACGAGTCGCCTCGTGTTGACGGAAGTCAAAAAAATGGTCCCACGCACCCCCACTCGCAGCTCACGAGCGGGCTAGCCTCGACTCACACGCCCCCCACTCGCGATCAACCCAAGCTGGTCAAACTAACGGCGTTAGTTGACGCCATTAGGTTTAACGGAAGATTCTGGTATCTCCGTTAAATCTAATGGAATATTCCTAAAGGCGTTAAAAGAATATACCTGAGAATATTCCGAGTTTAAACCGGTTTGCTAACGTCACAATCCGGTTTGGGCAGGGTTCAGGGCGGTCTGGACTGGGTTCAGGCCGGTCTGAACCGGTCGCCGCCGTCTAAAACTTGCCGATTTCTGAAAAAATTTCAAAACTTCGTAACTCGTTTATTTCTCAAGCATTTTACACGATTTACATGTCAAAATGAGGCTAAAGAGAATGAGAACAAGATGGTACCTATTTGTAGTTTGAAAAGTGGTTGGAAATGGCCTGGAATTGGCCGGAAAGTCTCGGTCTACAATCAAAGTTGGATCTACTCCAAAACACGACCAAACACACACGATTTTAGTATGAAAATTCATCCACTCAACACAAGAAAGCTAATGGTGGTGGTTAGAAGTCTCAACTTGGTCGAAATTTGCGAGAAACTCGCCCAAAAAGCTCAATTCTTCCGTGTACGATTTATGTCAATTGGCGGGGAGTTTGGGCAATCGGTTTGCACCGTTGAACTCAATGAGTTACAACGAACAAGATGGTGGTGGTGGTGGTGGTTTGGCTCGGTTCGAAGAAAGTGGCGTGGCCACTGTGTGCACATTGCATATTTTCATGGGGAGAAGAAAAGAATGAGGAAAAGAGAGAGAGGTCTGAGAGAAAAAGAAATTTTTTCCAAATTAAGCAAGGAGTCCCTCAAGACACATAGTCCAATTCACCAAAACTAGAAATAAAAATCTTCTCGAAACGAAACACTTGTAGGTGCAAAAATTATAATTTTGCCCCTGGATTAAATTGCACGTAACATTTCCGTTACACGTCAAATTTACATCCCGTTCGCGCTCACACGTTCATAGGAAATAGTACTACAAGAATATGACAAGTAAGAAGTCAAAGTTCAAAAAGAGTTCAAATGTCCACGCAGGACTTCCACGTTCAATTCACACATTCGGGAAATAAAATACAATAAAATTAGGGAGAGACAATATTGTCTTAACAAAGAACTAGGGTTCTTTTGATAACTATTTTGTTTTTAATTATTTTAGTTTTCATTAGTTGTAGACGGAGGAAAAGTGAGAAAACACAAGAATGAGAATGGTGAAAGAAATGTATAGGAAATGCACACAAAATGAAAACTAAAAATTAAAAACTAAGGGGCCGTTTGATAATCATGTTCTTTTCAATGTCCAATTTTTATTTTCACTTTTTCGAAAACTGAAAACTGAAATCTTATTTGATAACTACTTTTAGTTTTCAGTTTTCAAAATAAATAAAAACTGAAAAACTACTTTCTTAAGTTTTCAAAACTTGGCCTTGAAAGTAGTTACCAAACAAGTTTTCAGTTTTCAAAAAGTGAAAACTAAAAAAACAAAACCAAAAGTTGGAATCTGAAAACAAAATAGTTATCAAATGTCCCCTAAATATTGAAAACAATTTTAAGTTGTTTTCACTTACAAGTTTTAAGTTTTTATTTTCAGATAATCTTCTTCATTTCCCCCTCATCCCTCCCACCACTTCCTTTCATCATCCTTCATTCATAATATTTCTCCAATAAATTTTGTAGACCAGCTTATATGGAACGTTATATCAATTTTATTCGTCCATAGTTGATCCGATTCCAAATACTTATTTGTGACAAATAAAACACTGTATCACATTTGGTTGATGTCCAAAATTTTCGAAAAATAGTTTTTTTGTTTCTCGGTTACAAAAAAATTATTTAAAGTAGCTAATATTATTACAAAATAGAGCAACACTAAAAGAGAAAAAACTTAGAACTAATTATGGTTCTACTGCGGCCAGAAATGAGGTGGTAGAATAGACATTAGAGATGTTGCTAGATTTATGTGGTTTAGATTTGGTAGGTAAATGCAGTTCATATACTCGTTTGTCGGCCATATAGAAATGTTGGCTTTTTCTAAGTTGAGAGAGGTGCATGACATATATGCTATTATTGTTTGCTTTATTTGTTGTGATGAGACTCATCGAGCGTAACTTGATGGAAGACAAATTAAGATCAGAATTTACTTGAGAAAGCTGATTTCCAAGTACCAAAACCATCATCCAAACTCACATGGTTTTAGACCAAACTGCCTTACGGATCTCAGGATGTCCAGACATATCATCCTTTCATTTAAAAGTTTCTAAGTTGACAACCCTAGCTCCACTAGTCGTAACTCATCTACGTGTTTAGTTGTAGAACACTTATTCAATTGTGTTGAGTCTAACTCGGATCTCATTTTTTTTTTTTTAAATAGTTTTAAGGTGCATGTGGTGTTACGTGATGTATATGAGTAAAGGAGTTTATATATAGTATAGAGTATAGTATTTGTAAGGGCTATTTTGAAAATATTTTTCTAAAAAATATATTTATATATGCTCATATGTAAGTGCTTTTACTAGAGAAATGTTTCTATTAGATGCATATATATCGAAAAAATTTAATATTTTTTATATAAAACTAGTTTAGGTTTTTTTTTTTTTACATATAAACACTTGTAATTTTTTTTGTCAAACGTTATCAGAAATACTTTTTATTATATTTATAGCGTCTTTAGCTATGTTTTAAGTACACTACCATAGAAAACATGTATAATAACGTGTGGATTAATACCATTATATGATGGTGCTATAGTTGTAATGATGGTATTACATAAGAATAACTTATTCATATTTTAAAAAATAATAATAATAATAATGAATTCCTTTTTGAACTGTTTACCGAAAAAAAAAAAAGTGATTGCCAACTTTTGCATTCTTCTCATAATTAAAAACTTCTATCTTGATTTCTAGTTGCTTTAGAATATGTTGAACAAATTGTCATGAATTAGTTTGTACAGTAAATGTGTGATATGTGTGATCTTCAAGACTTCTCTCTCTGATGTAATTTTGTGAATCAAAACTTTTCATCGTAGTGTTCGAAAAAAAGAAAGCGCTCTTCATCGTTTTTTTTTTTTCCTGTAATGTTAACTTTTTACTCAACACATCTTTGTGTATATATTGATATACCAAGCAAATAATTTTGTTTTATTTATTGAAAAATTAACTAGAAAACTTTAGTTATAAGAAAAAAGCCAACGGGGTTTTGCAGTGACTCATGAGTTTTACTTTCTTATTAGCACTAACTAGTAGGTCTTGGAGCCTTGGAGGTTTCCAGAATCTACGTACGACCAAAGTGTCAAAGTCGTCTTAAACCATAATCCACTCCACTATTATTGTATGTATGCAAACTACAAGGTGGTCCTGTGGTCTCATTAATTTGAAGAATAATATCTTGAAATATATTTACAAATTTACAATGGAAATCAGCTTGATGGGCTATGAGATTTTTTCCATGGTTGGACCACACTGATATAATTGGCCTCCCCATTTTGCATATATATATATATATATATGGACAATTCCACATAGACGATTTCTGACCGTTGATACATACAAAGAACAAAATTCACCGATAGTCAACTCACCCTGCAAGGAGGACTGATCATAGCAAAATTGATATTGCCAAGTTAAAAGACTGGTTAACGACTGGTGTTACAAGATACACTATCTATACTTGGTTCGGTCCAGTTTGGGTTCGGTTTTGGTCAACTCGGTTGTCTTCAATTTTTTTTCCGTCAGCAAAAATAAAATAATATGTTTTATAATTATTAAGCACCACGCTGTGTAGTGCATGTGTATTCAGAAAAAATGAGTGAAACAAACAACAATCAACAACTTGGATTTGCTTGTTATAAGCACTGTTGTCATTTTCTTATATATTCTTTAATTATTAATATGGTTCCATTTTTTTTTCTTATAGAGATCGGTCCATAAATCCACACCGCAAATCTCATAATTTTTGTTTCAATTTTTATCAAAATTGGTTCTTGAAAGTGACCTAATTCATCATTTTGGTCTCTGAAATTGAAAATTGATCAATTTCAAACACATCAATTTGATCCCTACCGTCCAATTATGTTAAATTTTCCGTTAGTTGGTTGATGTGGCATGACATGGGGGCCACATAACCAAAATGATGAATTAGGTCAATTTTCAGGGACCAATTGTGATAAAAACCCATTTTTTTATGATTAATCCACGTAGCACCATATAATTGGATAGGTGAAACCCACTTGTATGCCACATCAGCACATAACAGAATAATTGACAGAAATGTAACAGTGATAAAAACCAAATTGATAGATTTTCAATTTCATAGACCATTTTGATTGAAATGTCCAATTTCAGAGATCAACCGTGATAAAAACCCTTTTTATTCTCTTTTTCTACTATGCATATGAATTGCCCTTTGAATGATGATTTTGTTAACATGCATGGCCACACTCCCGCAATGTCTTTCTACTTTTGTTCTTTTCTTTGGAATGTAGTTTTTGTTTTGAACAAAAACAAAATTTGTTAAGTTGTTTTATTCCATCAAATGTATATGAATATGTAGCTAATTAGCTAGAGGTTTTGTGATTTTTCAAAATTGAAATCAAGCATGAAACTAGGGTTTCTGGGCCCTGCTTCGATATTCAAGCTTGAGTTTCTACATGAATGCTTCATTCTGAAATTATTTCTCACACAACGATCTTACTTTTTCTATGCATGCTATGTTAATCAATCAATTTATCTCATTGGATGTTAGTTTTATCCATCACTTGTCATATGAGATGGTACACCAATGTAGTACAAGAATGTGGTCATGAGATGGTACACCAATGTAGTTCAAGAATGTGGTCTCTCTAAAAATATTACATAACTAATGAGAAACAAAATGAGTGTTATTGGCACTGCAAAAATGTCATTCTACACTCCAAACATTTTATATTTTGAAACAAAAATATTTTTTTTTCCCTGGTACGTAGCATTGAGTGGTCATGAAAATCAACGATTAGAGCATCTTCAAGGGATGTAGCATTTGGATAGCAAAGTTAGATTTGTTATGCCATGTAGAAAAAACACATCTCCAACGGAGGTAGCAATACAATTAGCACATTAAAGAAGTAGCACCTTACCTTGTAAATATACAAGGTCACTTGCTACTTCTTCAAGTTAGCAAATTGGGTCCTGCAATATATTTTATTCAAAAATATTGTTTAGTAAAGAATTTGAAAGTAAAATTTGGGCCCCACCAGATAAGATTGTTATGGCCTATTTAACTGAAGGGAGAGAGAGGGTGCATCAGCAATAGAGAGAAAGAGGGCTTACAGAAATTGTAGTGTGTTTCCTTGTGCTAGTGTCTTTATTTATTGTAAACCACAAGGAGAGAGAAATTTGCTCTCCAAGTAATACAAAGTCTAATAGGAAAGAATCACTAGATAACATAGGAATCCTAATCCATATCTACCTAAAATTTACACAATAACACTATGCCAATATTAATTATAACATGTGTAAATACTCAAGTAGATGTCGCATCAGATCTTCATAGATGATGTAGAGATAGTTGATGAAGTCGTCTTGTAGACACTGATAGAGAACACACTAGTCTCACTTAAGGAACTTGCACATAAGAGTAAATCTCACAAAACTTGGCTATGGCAAAACCCAAGGCTGGACAAAACTCATAGTCTAAGAAGAAAAGTGAGTTAATGCAATAAGTCAAAACTAAACGTATGTAGGATGCCAGTAGGGCGCACACAAGGGTATGATCAACTCGGGATGGGTGCTTCGTCAAAACCTCGTCATGCAACAAAAACCCAATGGGACAAAATAATTCTGATCGTAAGGAAAAAAAATACATTAAGGTCAAATGAGTATACTTTAGGATACTCCCATAAAGTTTGATAAAACTCCCAATGAGAACTAACAGCGTTGAAAATCAGACAATTTAAGCATACCAATTCCTTGAACAAGCTTCTGAAAAGTAGACTTCGGCAATGACTTGGTGAAGAGGTCGGCTAGGTTGTCTTGGGAACATATTTGCTTGACTTCAATTATCTAATGCTTTGCTGCTGATGGGAGAAGAAGAACGTCGACGCAATATGCTTGATGTTGTCTCCTTTAATGCATCATTTCTTGATCTGGTTAATAAAGTTGGCGTTGTCTTCATAAATCGTTGTAGGGACATCAAAGACAAAAGAAAGTCCGCAATTACTTCAAGTATGCTTAACAATAGCTCTCAACCAGAAACACTCATGTGTGGCTTCGTGAAGGGCAAGAATTTCAGCATGGCTCGAAGAGGTAGTAACTAAGGTCTATTTAGTTAACCTCCAAGATATTATGGTGTATCCAACGGTAAAAACATAACTCGTTTGAGTATGTGCCTTGTGTGGATCAAATTAATAACTAGCGTCAACATACCCAACAAGGTAAACATCATTTCGAAGACCAAGGGGTTGTGAACTATTCTGAGATGCTTAGGGATAGAATAAGCCCAAATTCGAAGTACCCTTAAGGTAACGAAGGATGTCTTTAACACCATTCCAGTATCAGCGTGTCGGCGCGTTGCTATATCTTGCCAAAAGATTAATAGTGAAAGAAACGTCTAGTCTAGTACATTGATCTAAGTACAATAAAACATCAATTGCACTCAGATATGGAATTTTAGGCTCCAAAACCTCTTCCTCATCGTCTTTAGGACGAAAAAGGGTCTTATTTTTCATCTAGCATTCGAACGACCATAGAAGTACTCGAAGGCTTAGCTTTATCCTCGTTAAAGCAACGTAACACCTTCTGGGTAGTTCGATTGGTGGACCAGAATATCATCCGAACAATGCTCGATCGCCAGGCTGAGACAATATCGAGTTTTACCAAGATATTTCATCTTAAATTTCAACTTCAGATGTGCGACAATTTTCTCAAGCTTTTCAGGAGTCCCTATGAGATTCATGTCATCAAACTGCAACTATCACAAATCCTAAATGTGACTTCTTGATTAACACACATGGGCATAATTCGTTATTCACATATCCCTGACTAATCAAATACTCACTCAAACGGTTATATCCGTCCAAATTGCTTCAATTTGTAAAGTGAACGCCTCAATCTAATAGAAAGGGTGTTTCGTGGTCTAGAACTCTTTCATCTAGTCAATATAAGTCCTTCATGAACTTTCATGTAGATTTTTGTATCAAGATCCCCATAGAAATATGCGGGTACCACATTCATAAGTTGCATATTCAGTTTTTCGGAAACTACCAAACTAATAAGATAGCAGAACATTATGGCCCATTAAGGGGGAATAAGTTTTCTAGTAATCAATCCCAAGGCGTTGATAGAAGTCTTGCGCTATAAAACATACCTTATATCGCACTATTTCATTCTTCTCATTACGCTTCTTTATGAAAACCCACTTGTAGCCAACTAGTTTCATATTTGGAGGTGTAGGAACTACATGCCTAAACACTTTACGTTTCACAAGTGAATCAATGGCATCACTCATCATGATATCAGTAACTACTGCATATGAAAATGCATCGTTGACTATCATCTCATTATGATTCCAAAGTACATCCAAGGTAGTATAATAGACTGAAATTTCACGATTCTCTAAAGGCGGATTCGTCTCTTCATGGACGCTTCCATAATCTATAATAACCTTATGCATTAGAATGAAAGAGTTGGCGATGGTAGGATTCGGCTGTGCCATGAATTTTCGCTTACGGGGTTGTGAATCCTTTGAACCAAGAGATCTGCCACCCTTCAGGGTAGGAGCAGATGATTGGCTAGGCGCCAGGGTACTTCGTCGACATAATAGTGAGGCATACCTATCTTTGGGGGTTACCAGTTTCACACCAGGAGCAGTCAATCCTTCAAGGATGGTTTTGTGACGTCAGTTAGGTATGTCTATCTTTGCATGCATGTTTGCAGCTGGTATATGTGATCGCGTCACTTTAGCTATATCAAGAAATGCATCCAGCATGCTTTGAGCAACTCTGTGTGAATCTAGAAAACGTTGCACTTCAATTTTAGATTGTGCGGTGCGAAGATCTAAATGAGACATAATGAGGTTAATCCACGACAATTCACAACGTTCTTCAGAAACGTTAACGTTCTTATCTCTTCCTAACGGCGGGAAGATTGTCTCATCAAAGTGAAAATCCACAAAACGAGCAGTAAATAGATCTCATGTTAAAGGATTTAAGTATTGAATGATAGACGGAGAATCATATCCGACATAGGTTCTAAGTTGATGACCTATTTTTGTACGTAAAGGCAGCGTAATTGGCACATAGACAGCACAACCAAAAACTTGCAAATGCGAGATGTCAGGCTTGTATCCAGTCACCAACTGCAGCGCATAACAAGGTTGGGTCAAGATGAGTCTCAAACGGATAACATAGCTGCATGTAGTATTGCATAGCCCCAAGCAGATATTGTAAGCTTGGTGCCCATGACCAAGGTCCAAGCGATCAATTGAAGGCGCTTAAGGAACACTTCTGCTAGGCCATTTTAAGTGTGAACATGGGGTACATGATGTTCAACTTCAATCCCAATTGATTCCCAATTGACATACAATAATCATCGAAAGTTTTCGATATAAATTCTCTAGCATTACCCAGTCGAATTGACTTAATTGGATAATCAGAGTAGTGAGCCATAAGCTTGATAATTTGTGCTAAAAGTTTAGAGAATGCAGTGTTGCGTGTGGACAGAAAGCAAACATGTGACGAACATGTCGAAGAATCAACCAATGCCATAAAATATCTAAACGGTCCGTAATGTGGTTGAATAGGTCAACAAATATCATTTTGAATCCGCTAAAGAAATTTGGGAGGATCCGTTTGGATCTCGTGCATGGATGGGCGAGTAATGAGTATGTTTGACATGGACTATCGCAAAGAATGAGGTCCTTACTGCGGGTAAGGGGATGCCCGTGAGAGGTTTTGAGGATACAGCGCATCATAGCTCGTCTAGGGTGTCTTAAACAGTCATGCCAAAGCATAGTTTCCAAGGCAAGCCCAGAGGTAGGGTTGGCCACATAGTAGGTCTCAACAACGCGAATAGTTGTAATATATAATCCATTCGAAAGACGTTCTATCTTTTCTAAAATACGTTTCTGACCATATTCATAGAAGGTGATGCAAAGTAATTCAGCTCCATTTTCTTAAGAGGTTTCAGTGTGACAATTATTATCTCAAAAATCTTTAAAGCTTAATAATGTTCTTCCATAACAGGGTGAGCATATGACCTTTTTAATAGTTAATTCGGTACCATTAGACAATATTATACAAGCAATGTCATACCCTTCAATCAGGTTGGATGGGCATGAAAGGGTTGTCAAATGTGATGTTTTAGGTATGAAGTTAGTAAAATAGATGCGTCCACGCAAAATGGTGACAATTAACTTCCCCACAAGACATACCGAAAAATAAATTAATTGAATCGGTCACATGCATAAGGAAAATTCTAATGTTTAAATTCAATTAATTATTCAAGAAATAATATCCAAATTTTTTTTTTTAAAAAAAGGAAATTGTTTAAAGCTTAAACCAAAAAAATAAGGGGGGTTCAACCACTAGGAGCTTGCTGATAACGTGTTGTGACCTATTTTACTTAAAGAAGAGAAAGGGTGCGGAAACAATAGAGAGAAAGAGGGCTCATGAAAATTGTAGTGTGTTTCCCTTGTGTCAGTGCCTTTATTTACAGTAAACCACAAGGAGAAAGAAACTTGCTCTCCAAGTAATACAAAGTCTAATAGAAAGAATCACTAGATTATATAGGAATCCTAATCCATATCTACCTAGGATTTACACAATCACACTATGCTAATATTAATTGTAACACTCCCCCTTGAGTGTGTAAATACTTAAGTAGATGTCACATCATATCTTCATGGATGATGTAGAGATAGTTGATGAAGTCGTCTTGTAGGCACTGATAGGGAACTTGCATATAGGAGTAAATCTCACAAAACCTAGCTATGGTAAACCTCAAGGCCAGACAAAACATATAGTTCAAGGAAAAAAGTGAGTTAATGCAATAAGTCAAAACTAAACGTCCGCATGACGCTAGTAGAACTCACACAAGGGTATGATAAATCTGGGATGATTGCCTCGTCAAAACCTCGTTAGGCAACAAAAAATAATCCTGATCGTAGGGAAAATAGTATATTAAGGTTGAATGAATATACTTCAGGATACCCCCACGAGTTTGACAAAACTCAAAATGAGAACTAACAGCGTTGCAAATAAGACAATTTAAGCATACTAATTCCTTAAAACAAACTTTGGTAAAGTAGACTTCGACAATGTCTTGGTGAAGAGGCCAGCAAGGTTATCTTGAGACGAATTTGCTAACTCATTTGGAGATGCTCTTAGATTTTACATATAGGGATTTAATAGTTTTTTACAACGGTTAAATCTTGCATAAAAAGTCGTACTACTAAGTGATGCGTGCGCACAATTGTAGCCAGACTCACAAAAATATATTTATAAAGAGTGCAAAAAGATTGTTTCGAACATATCCCAAACAAAATAACAAAATATATTTTAGCAAAAAGTTGACTTAAAATTTCAAATAAAAGAAAAATAGCTTTTAAGAAATAAATTTAATAAAAGAACTTGTACACATATTTGCGAAAACGAAGGCTGCTCTCGTGAGCCATAACAACATTGAAAAAGTGCCTGCACCACATAAGCCTCGTGAGTCGTGACCCGTTATCATTCATGTGGCTCCATTTACTAATTTTTATTTTAAATAGTTTTGATAAAAATATAGGAGCTTTTTTATTTAAACTTCACTACCTATATAAGTTCACTTCAATTTTTATTTAAATAATACTAGGAAGACCAAAATTTTAAAATAAAATTTATAAAACAAATAATGTGGCAATAAAGTAAGACTTCATAATTTAATAATTTTAAAAAAGAAGACCAAAATTCAACTGCTACATCATTTGGTTTATAAATTTAATTTAAAAAATTTGGTCTGTCTAGCATTACCTTTTTTTATCTACACCCTACTAAAAAAATTAGAATTTAAATCTTATCTAAATACACTCCATTTGTTCCCAAATTACCCTTAAACACTAGCACACCACAACTAACTACACACCACACCCCAACAAAAAAAAAAATGCTCCCTAACTAAACGCCAAACTCACTAAAAAAAAAAGACTATAAATATAAAATCGAAAAAAAGAAGTTTCGTACCTTGTTTGATGATTTCGAAACGACAATTTCACTTTCCATACTAGTACTTAGTTGAAGTGTGTAGAAAAAAGTATGAACTTGGGAGGGAGAAGATGAAACGATATAAGTTTTTTGTTATAATAAAATATTAGAATTTGTGTTGTTGTAGATTGAAATATTTTTTTAAGTTTTAAGTAATATGTCCTATTTTGTCTTTTTACCTAATTAAAAATTAAAAGAAAAATAAAATTAATTAGTGGAGTGAACTTAAACGAGTAATGGGGTTTAAATAGAAAGACTCAAAACATAAAGGATAAATAAAAAATAAAAGAGAAAATTATTTTTGACGAAAATAAACAATCGTGAAGAGCCCATGGTCCAAGCCTATCAACTCTAAATAAAATAGAGAAATGCTAGTAACATTCTCAATTTTTTGAGCAAAAAAATTTCATTAAAGTAGTCAAAACATACATACGATAGACATATTAAATGTGTCTCTTAAAGTAACTCAAGAGACTACACATGTTAAAAAAACATCACAATCCTACAATTACAAACACATCAAAAATACAATACAATTTTTTAATCATGGAGGACCTTTATTCCTAAACCCTAAACCCTAGTCACGAGGACTAAAACATCGCAAACATGAAAACTAGCATAGAGGCTCCACGAGGAAAGCTGCACCAAACTCTGATGATTTTGCAATCGTTGCCAAAGAAGCCTTGCTATGACTCTCTTCCAACAAGTCGAGTTTCCTTCTCATACTCATTTGCCGAGCGCACAAACCACAAACACCACCACTTCAAGTCTAAACAACAATCACCGCTCTAGAATCCGAGATTGAACAAACCACGACCATGATCACAACTACAAACTAAAGGCTCTCCTCAACAGAGTGAGAGAGCGACTACAACTAAAAATAAAGAGGGAAAGAAGAAAGAAATCAAGAAGGATTGCCGCCGACCCCAATAACTCACTTAAAAATTTTTACACTGTTTTAACTCTCTTTCTTATTTTGTAATATTTCACAATGATCTGAACAATCTAGTTTCAGTTTAACCCGTTACAGATTATATATGGAAAACAATTAATTAAATTTGAATGATTAAATAATTTTTTTATTTGGTTGAGTTTGAACAGAGACTGTTTCGATTATCAACCAATATTATAAGATGAGAAAGTGGGGACTGGCTATAGTGCTCGCAAACATTGAATGCTCACACCGATCTCACCCTCCTTTCTCCCCTCTTTTCCTCTCTCCTCCCTCATTTTAATGGTGAGATCGGTGTAAGCATTCAATGCTTGCAAGCATTGTAGCCTACTCCGAGAAAGTGTCCCAAGAGATTCTGAGTGAGAAAGTTTTGCTAGCATCCTCTAATAAAATATAGTATTCTGTTTAATTTATATTATTTTTATTTTAAACATCTCCCTATCAAAAAAGTTTCACTTTCTCTGCCTAATTGAATTTTCAGGAAATGTAAGTACGAAAATAGAAAGCCCAATTGTATAAAAGCCAAACCCGAATATCATCTTAAATCCGGTGTGATTTTTCTTCGTCTTCTTTTCTCCGTTTCTGCTTTGTCTCTTTACAAGAGTCTCTCTCATGCTTCAGCTTCCAATAATGCCATAGCTATCTAGCTGCAACCTTTCAACTCCCAACTCCTTCCTCTTCCTCCTCTTTTTATTTTTTTTTCATGTAAATATAATGGAAGTAAATCTTGAACTAATACCAGCTAATTAAAAGCCATAGTCTGTAATTTGAGCTTCCAAGTCTGTTTCTTTTTGTACTTGCTGAAGCTTTTGAGAGAGAGAGAGGTCTCAGTTTGATTTTTGTTGACTCTTCAGCTTGAAAAGGGGAACTGGGTTTTCTTAATTCGTCGAAATAAAGTGTCTGTTCTGTTTTCTGGGAGATTCTGGAACAGGGTTTTCTTAAATTTGTCGAAATAAAGTGTGTCTGCTCTGTTTTCTTGGAGATTTTGTAACTGGGATTTTAAGGTAAATATATTTTATTTTATGCTAGATCTTCACTTTCTGTTTCTTTTTCTATTGATTCTTTTTGAATTTATTGTATTCTCGTTCTATGTCTTTCTGTCTATACTTTTTTAATGGTTTATTAAGTTGAATTATTTGATTAAATTAGTTTATTTTGATGGTTAAGCTTGTATGTAACGTGTAAAGGTAGCAAATTGGCTAAAATATGTGGACTTGACTGAGATCTGATTGAAATTGATTGGTTTTGAAAATCTTTGATTTCCTGAGATCTTGAAGGATGCACATAATTTTTGTATTTTTAATAATAGAGTTTTCAGTTATTTAGGGTGTAAAATTCTTGCATAAATGTTAAAGATTAGGCATTTTGTGGTAAAAAAGCTGCATTTCTTTGCTATCTAAAGAGTGTGGCAAATGCAGAAAATTCCAAGTAAGCTTTAGATTCTGTTTTGTCGCTCAAAAGTGAAAACTCCGAAGATTTCGGAAGGAACTTAATCATTAATTGTTGTTAGCGGACGATAAGTGCCTTATAATGGTAAAATATAGCCAGCTTGAGAAATGAAGTTTTGGGCAATTACTAGTAATGAGGCTATTGGTTTAAGTGTATGCTTGTTCCTCTCTCCCATTTGTTACATGTGCTTGTTGTGTATTTGAAAGCTCATACTCGCAAATTTTCGGGACCAAAGTAGATAAAGCACAACATAATGGCTTCCAAATTATGGTTAATGCTTGCTTTGAGCTCATTATAGTACATTAGATGAGTGTTTCAAAATGAGAAATACATCTTTGTTCGTTATATTCCCGTAAAAACTTATAATCTAAATGCTTCAAAATTTGGATACGTATTGGTTACTGATATAACGGATCTTGCTTCTGTGTTATTTTAGTGATTGGTTTATGTGTTTTCACCGTGAAATGTTCACGGCTTATTTTTTTTGGTCATTCAGCTTTCATTCCAGGTGAAAACGGCCTTAATTATTAGTGTTGTTTATAAGTGTAAAAGTATTGATATCAGCAAAGACGACCTTTGCTTGGAGGATACCAGAGCCATACTAAAGAGATGCGGTCCACCTGCATTCAGATGAAATGAAGAACTTACAGGTGCCACTTCATAATTCTTCACATTGTTAGTGTGTCATATCTGGTTGTTTGCACATCTCTTTTGACTAAAGAGAAAGTCCTATTTTCGGATTCACAGAGCACGCAAGAAAATCAATCATCAACTCAAGTTTTACACGATTCACAAGGCGACCAAGTGAAAAACCAAAGTAATGAGGCTCCTGCAACAGATTCAGCTTCCGTATCCACTTCAGGCAATGATAACAAGAAAGTATCACGCCAAGATATCGAACTTGTAAGGATATTTTTGGGCAATCTTTTCTTTCCTTTTCTACATTTTCTATTCTGTTATGTACGTCTTACTTTGTTTCCTTTTCTGAATAATGTTTGTGGAGTAGCTTGACTAATCTGTTTCTCATCTGTGTGGTGGTATATTCTGTAAATGAATGTTTTAGGTCCAGAATCTAATAGAGCGGTGTTTACAATTATATATGAATAGAGATGAGGTAGTTAAAACCCTCTTGACTCGCGCAAGGATAGATCCTGGATTTACAACTTTGGGTAGGCAACTTGAAACCTTTTATAAGTTGAAGTATTTGTACTTTCATTACTGCCATTACATTTACCAAAGTATTTATATTGTAAATTTGTTTATCTCTAAATGAGAATCCCGATGCAGTTGTTTTCTGTAGCTATTGTTGATAGAATGATCCGGAATTTTTATTTCAATTTTTTCTCTCACTGCCTTTCTTTTGGCATAGGGATCCAGGACTCCATGAGTGGAATTGGACATGTTATGATTATATCTAGACATGTAGCTACTGTTATATATTCGTCTCTTCCTCTCTTAAAATGAGGGATTAATGAATAAAATATGTAATCCCGAGAAGCTACATGTTTATCTTTTTAGTTTTGATCATGAGTTGGAAGAAAATGCTGACTTACTCTTTATTTTGATTTGTTGATCAGTATGGCAGAAGTTGGAAGAAGAAAATGCTGACTTTTTCAGGGCCTATTACATAAGGCTAAAATTGAAAAAACAAATCCTCCTTTTCAATCATTTACTGGAACATCACTATCATCTCTCGAAGTATAATCCCATGCCTCCGAAGGTTCCTTTGGCCCCTATACAAAATGGGATCCATCCTATGCCTGGTAAGTTTTTAGCTTGCAGCAACATGATGGTATAAACACGTGAATTAATTCTATTAGCTCTACTTTATTCCCATCTCTCTCGGTGGATGCATAGGGATCATAATTTGGTTCCTCAATGCTATAACAGAGATATGCTTCCGTCTTTAGAACTTTGGACGAACTCTCATTTGACTTTAAGAGTTCATGTTTTTCTCAATAGTGTTAATTAAATAATTATTATTTCTGTAAGTTATAAGGTGTCTAAGGATCTCTATGTGCATGTCAGTTTGTGGCAATCTGTAGTATGACATATTTCTGTGATAGTTTTTGTTAGTATTCATTGTCACTTGTTTGCAGTGCAGTTAACAACTTACCTATGGGATACCCCGTCCTTCAGCAACCTCCAATGCCAGCAGCAGGTCAACCCCATCTTGATTCCATGGGATGTGCAATATCTAACTGTCATGTAGTTAATGGAGTACCTGCACCTAGCAACTTTCATCCCATGCGGATGAACTCTGGGAATGAGTGAGAATTTGTCTCTTCCCTATGGAACTAATGTATTGGATGGCATTGTCTTGTCACGTGCACCTGTATCCTGTTTCGGTCGATAAAAGTTTTTCTAATGGCAGCTGTTTTTTGTTTTCCTATTTTTTTTTGAAGTATTATGATGGACTGCAGTGGTGCTGATGTGGTTCCTGTCATTCCACCTAACAGTGCCATGTCATCCATGTCGGAGATGCCTGTAAGTCCTACATCAGTTGCATCGAGTGGTCACTTCCCATTCCCTGCTTCAGAAATATCTGGAATGGGAGTAGACACAGCACTTGATACACCATTTACATCTGATGTGGCAAGTTCTGTTGGATTGCAACTTGCACCTGATGGTGGAGCTGGAAATTCTCGGGATTCTCTGAGATCACCGGACCATATTCAGTGGAATTTCAGCTTATCAGATCTTACAGCAGATTTGTCAAACTTGGGAGGTAATTTGTAGTGTTGAGCAATTAGCAGATTTACAATTATATTTCTGAAATTGAAGGTTATTTGGATCACTTATGACGGTCATTAAGTCTTATACTTTTTTCGGCCATAAAGCATTTGAACTACCTAGCATAGAATATAATTTTCTGTTATTGTAGAGATCTCTGTATAAGATTTTGATACATAAATAGAACTGTGTCTATTATTAGTTGCAATTTCCATCTAGACACGCTTGAGTTATCTCCAAAATATGGCAGAAGCATTCAAGCATGCACATTCTAAGTCCCAATATCTGATACAAGCTTTTCATATCTTTCTCCGAGAGTATAACAGGAATGCTACATTCTCTAGTCATCGGAACATAATTTTTAACATTCCTTTTTCTACTAGCTTTTAAATTACGGAAAGGTCTTCTGAGTAAACATGAAACTGCAGTTTTTGCTGCAGCAAATATTTCAGTACATTTAAAGCTGTTTGAAAGGCTTACACCATTTCAGTCTTACATGTGTAGGCACAGACAGTAACATGTCGGATCCAAGCATGAATAGTGAAATGAAGCTGCTTTTGCATATTGCTTGTATCTAACAGTTTCGTTATTTCATTGCCTTGATTTTCTGTGCAGATTTAGGAGCCTTAGGAAACTATCCCGGTTCCCCCTTTCTGCCGTCTGATTCTGAAATTTTACTCGACTCTCCAGAGCCAGAGGATATAGGTAATTGGAGTTGCATCAGTTACTCTACTTTTATTTTTATTTTTTATATATACAGTTTTTACAGATTAATAATATTTGGCCGGGCGGGTTCAAGTATAACTTACTAGCTTTACCTTGCATCAGTGGAGGAGTTCTTTGTTGATTCTGTACCCGGACCGCCATGCTCTCAGTCAGATGAGGAGAAACCCTAGAGAAGGGGTGAGGAAAGTCCCTTTTTTCACTTTAAATTGTTAGGGAAGGACAATCAATTTGTAGGCATTTCAGGGTTTTTTTGTTGACAGAAGAGAATATTTCTGGTTAGCTAGTTTGATCTGTATTAGCATACAGATAGGAAACTTGTCATTTCACTAGCTAGTCTAGCACTGTAATTTTCTTTTCCCTGAAAAACTTAATTATCCGAGAAAACGTTCAGTACTTTAATTTGGATAAACTGGCATGATTATCGCCATTTTTAGTCGTAATCATCTTCCTTTTCCCTAGTTCTGTATATCTTGCTATTTTTCTGTCATGGGGGATTAATAAGATCCCAAGGAAAGTTGAACAATTCCATTTCTTGTCATGCTAATTGCAGCAAATAAATTGCCACATATTTGAGCTGGTCATATTATTCGCAAATTGATGAAGTTGAACTAGTCTTTTTCGCATATTCTTGTGGGCCGTTTGGTAACCATTATAGTTCTCAACTTAATGGGAAAGCAAAGCCGAACTCAAACTGGAGGTACTCGAACTATGACTAGCTTGGTCCCGACTTCTTTTCTCACCCACCTCAGTTCATCCAAATTTTGACATAACATATTTTAAAACCAACTGAGATTAATACAAGCCTCCTAGTTCTAATTTCAGTATTAATCATATAGTTGTACTTTTTTTTTTTAATTTCTCCAATTGAAAGCGTAGTTGTTCTTGAACCAACTTGCAGAAGTGTTCCAAATTGCTAATTGACTAATTAATTCCAAAAAGACTGTATTTTGATATTAATTAAAGCAAGTGCCCAAAGAAGACATTTTCAAATTTCAACTAATTAAGTAATGAACCCTTTCTACGTATGTGGAAAAGGAAAACCATCTTCTATTCACATATGCTAAACAAAGTCTTTGAACAAATATTATTAAATAATTTAGATTTGAGACAATGGTTGGAGGGATCAAAATGTTAATCTTACTAATACATTAGGTTATGTGGCACGTTTCTAATCCTTCAACTTTCTCAAGTCATCAATGATCTCTTAATCCTTCAATTTTGATCTTTTCATGACGATCGGAGATACCATTTGCGGTGGTATTTAATGAAGCATGAACGTTGTATCCTCATTCAGCAAATTTCATGACAAATCGAGGAAATCAAAGGTGAAGATGTAGACGATATGTGGTGCATTGTACGTAAATCAAACCGGACTAAACGGCTTTGAACTTGTTTTGGCAATACTTTCTCGACTAAGCTCCCCTAACAAGCGAGATAGCTTAGTCTAGATAGTAAGCTCCAAAGTATACATCGTGTGATTATGACTATGGTTGGAAAAACAAAAATTCATAAATGCGACAAGTTTTAAAGAAAAAGAGGTACAAAACGCAATTAAGAGGAGTGATTTTGTTATGGGGTTGTGGATATTTTTGGATTTTAAGGGAGAAGATGAGGTTTAAAAAAAATATCTAAGTGAAATAATTTAGGAGTTTGGGGTTTGGGGTCCCTCCCTCAATGTGAAAGACGAGTCGTTTTTGTCGTCCTTGGAAAAGTGCCAATGACCAAACACTGGATTTATGCCAAAAGCAAAATATGTTACTTAGATTTGTTGAATTATAACTATGATGCACAGTGTAATTCATAATCCGACAATTTACGAGAATTAGTGGCGGATTTAAGATTCTAATCTTGAGGAGTCTTAGGTAAAAAATCTAAGTTTTATTTAGATGGAAATTGTGTGCGCTTAGGGCTCAAAAAAATTTTAATGAGAAAATTTGTTTAGCATTTAGTGAACCTATCGTCATCTGCGTTCATGTCGACAAATACCAAAGCAATCTAACGAGTGATGACGAGACGTCGAGACCCCATGCCGAATGCTGCTGATATATTCTTAGAAGACATTTCATCAAACACTTAATGAGCACAAAAAAGTCTCGTATTAGATTTAGAGGATTTTCGAAGAACCTTCAAATACTTGATGATCACAGATATTTTTCTCGGCCTTCAGAGAGTTCTAAGACCACCGGGTCGCCATATAATTCCGCCCATACTGAGAATTGGTACTGACCCTCTTACATAGTTATTCGACATTCATTTCTAGTGTATACAATTCTTAACGTTTACTATTTGCTTATGGTGCAAGTTTGGCTGGTTGGACGAGTTAGGTGGCCAACTCAAGTGCAACGGCTAGTTTCAAATAAACTCAAATACAAAACTCAACGCATTGTGGCTTCAAGCTAAATTCCGGTGGGTTGGATCCCTAATTCGATTTCGCCCCGAATTTGATATAATTAGTGTTAAAGATTACAAAAATCACACGTCAAAAAATTAACAAAATCAAATATGACTTATATTAAGTGATTCTACTTTTAGTTATATCAAAACTTTTTGTAATTAATATTGAACCACTCCTTTTTATAGGAAAAAAATGCTAGGTAGACTATTTTTTTAGACCACATTTGTAAGTCATGTGATGTGTCACCAATAGAAAATAAGCACGTTAATTAAATACTTAAGTAATAATTTAATCATGAACAACCACCTCATATAGATTACAAAATAATTTAAATAGGTAGTTTCTCTAGCATTAGCTTTCAAGTAGATCTACCACATATATTTTTTTAATCAACGGAAAAGGGGGAGGAGTAGCACACAATGTAGAGGAGGGAAATCTATTCAAATATTTGTGGAGCTTGATTTGACCAAGCCTTTTAACCCCTCATATTTAAATGGATTTATTTAATATTTGTTTAATCCAACAGTGTTAAGAAATAAATATTAAGTGCAACCATAACCAAATAGGGTAGACTGTCACATATGAACAAGGCTTGGCTGCTAACAATTCAGCAGTCACTCTTGTTTATACCCACTTCCGTGTGAACGCGTGTTCACACGGAATTGGGTATTCAGCAGGAGCTCCTGCTGAATTGTCAACAGCCAAGTTATTTTCATCACATATTTCCAATCTTTAATTTCCTTGGCACATTTGGGCTACTATCAATAAAATATCAGTCAAATGTTCAACGTGATGACATGAGATTATGTTAGGAGCCAAGTTATTTTCATCATATTTCCAATCTTTAATTTCCTTGGCACATTTGGGCTACTATCATAAAATATCAGTCAAATGTTCAACGTGATGACATGAGATTATGTTAGTTGATAAGGAGAATGACTTACATAAAACGAGTTTACCGTTATGTGGCATTCCGTATCTAATAATATATTGCCAAGTGCAAGTTTTTCTTCACATGACAATATATTATTGGATTGGGACGTCACGTTGCGGTGAACTCGTTCATTGTAAGTTGCTCTTGTTGATTAGAGTAGTACTCAAAATCAAATCTCCTTCCTTAGAATCATTTTGATATATATAGTATTGTAAAATTTTTACATGATAGTAAGACAGATGTGAGTTAGGACAATTGGTTAGAGATATTTGATTCTCTCTCTAATAAGTTATGAGAAATTTCTTACGCAACTAAAATTTAGCCTCAATATCATCAACGTCTAACAAACGTTTGCCACGTGTTCAAAAGGTACATTATTCATTCAATAAACAACTTATTCGTAGTAAACTGATGACATGAGAGATTATCTTACAAGTAGTCTAGAAAGTCACGGTGGTGACTGGGCCCTATACATGTAGTCCAAAAGTATATATAAAATAGTAAAATCATGGAAAATAGTCTTTACTATCCTCAGTTTCTTTGAAGGTTCATTGGGCTTGACTTAGACTCTTCCCAAGCGTGGACTCTGTCCGTGCCTCGTGTTTTTTTCCCTCCCTCTTTATTATTTCTCTCTCTTGAAACTCACAGAAGAACGTATATAACTGCCATTTGCAGACTCTCTGCAAAACTTCTTTTGCTTTTTCAGAAACGAAATTTCCCTACAAGTTGTACCCTATTCTTTTTTTCCTTGATTTCTTCACCATCAAGTTCTGTGGCCTTTGGTTTTTTGTTTGGGGTCCGAGAAAAAAAGGCGGGAAAAGAAGAGAGAATACTCAGAACTTTGAGAATATCAGAAAATAATAAGAAGTTTCATCCTTGTTGGTTGGGTTTTGATCTGATGCATCAGTCTTGCTTTTTCTGACATGGGTTTTCATGCTGTGGGAAAATAAGGTATACCAGCATAGAGGTGTTGAAATTTTCTTTTCTCAGCAACCAAACAGAACGTTAACTTGTGTGAGGGGACAAAGGGGTGCTGTATAGTTTCTTTTTTCTGAATGTTTGTTAGGGTTTTTCTAATCCATGTTAATTAGGTTTATCTATGGATTATTCTCAACTGCCATGTTTTCATCATGTTTCCCCTTTTTTGGTAATATTCCGTCTTTGATTCAGACTTTAAGTCAATGCTTTTACATTCATATATGTTTTAGTTTTACTTTAAATGTGGAATAATGATCAACTTAGCTTAGAAGAAAACGATCACTGCATAGTTGTTTTGTTTCGAATGTGGAAACGTCGATTTTTCTGACTGATGATTCCATTGGAAAATTGTTGCTATAAATTTATGATAATGTTTATCACTCTGGCTTTAGAGGTCGATCACATCATCACTAATGCTGTTCTTATTAGGTCTATAATATTGTGCGCCTCTTCGAGTTTCTAGCAAAGTAACTTTCAATATCGAATAGCAGTGAACAACGGGAATCCGAATATCACAAGTATGAATTCCGAGGGGCCTAAATTTGTAAGGTTAGTTTGTTCAATGCTGCTGCTATTACTTTTGGTATCTAATACACCTTCGCACAATTGTTTGTGCACCTGCGTTATGTTACTAATTCACGTGACTAAAGCAAATGATCGAAAGCAATCAGCATACTCAGTAGGAGACACATTGAAATATTGTAGAAACCCTAGTGCAACAATCCAGTTACGTTTACTTAAATATCATCATTTAAATGCAGTAACTGACTCGATTGAGAGAAGAGTGGTGCTTGTGATACTAACGTTGAATAAAGCACAGAATTCGTAATTAGGAACATTTTCGTGCGGTTGATCTTTGATTTAGTTGTATGCCTTATCTAACTAGTTTCTTCTATGCTGCTCGCTGTGTTTGCTGTTCTATCCAGGTTTGAAGATTGGCATTCGGATAGATCTCTAAGTTCTGAAAGGGAAGCTTCCGCTGATGATGGACGAAATCCAAGAAGAGCTATACCATCTGTGAATGCAGTTTTGAGGAGTATTCGGAGAGGACTAGAGAGAGGTTCCAACAGGTTTAAAAGCTTGAAAAAACCATTAAGGTCCACTTCTGTAGGTAACCGGCAAACAAATGAGTCACGCTCCAGGAGGAAAATTCTTGACCCTCAGGGGCCATTTCTTCAGAATTGGAATAGGATATTTGTGCTCTCTTGTGTCATAGCTGTGTCCTTGGACCCACTGTTTCTTTATTCCGCGGTGGTTGATGGCAACAAAAAATGCCTCCGTTTGGACAATACATTGCAGATCATTGTTTGTGTTCTTCGGTCATTTACCGACATCTTTCATGTACTTCACATCATCTTTCAGTTCCGCACAGGGTTTATTGCCCCATCTTCTCGCGTATTTGGGAGGGGTGAGCTGATCGATGATCCCGTGGCCATTGCGAAAAGATACTTGTCCTCGTACTTCATCATTGACATTCTAGCCATTCTTCCCCTGCCACAGGTATAGTCAGGAGTTTGCACATGCGGTTTGATTTCGGTTAACCACATCTCTGGTTGGAACTTAGGTCCGCGACTCAAAATACTGACGATTTTCTTGGTTCTGCTAAATCTGTTCAGGTTGTAGTTTTTGTTATAATCCCTTCAATGACGAGTTCGGTTTCACTGGCTGCAAAGGACATGTTGAAGTTTATAATCGTTGCGCAATATGTGCCAAGATTTTGGAGGATCTATCCACTCTACAAAGAAGTAACAAGAACTTCTGGTTTCCTGACTGAAACAGCATGGGCCGGAGCTGCTTTCAATCTTCTGCTCTACATGCTAGCGAGTCATGTAAGTTTGAATTGGTGTTTTGATAGTTTTCGAGTCCTAAAAAATATCTGAGAAAATCATGTCGCATTTCTGATCCGATAACAAATGTGTTATACCAGATAGCTGGAGCCTTTTGGTACTTGTTCTCCGTGGAACGCGAGTATAGGTGCTGGTTCAAACAATGCAATGGGGACGATGATTGTAAGAAGTTCCTGTACTGTGATTTTGACCATGACACTAATGCAAGCTTTGTTGCAAAGATAAATGCTTCTTGCCCTTTCATTGATCCGGGCGACATTAAAAATTCATCGGTGTTCAACTTTGGAATATTTAATGATGCTCTTGCGTCTGGTGTGACGGAGACCAACGATTTTCCAAAGAAATTCTTGTTCTGCTTCTGGTGGGGTCTGCGCGGCCTTAGGTTTGTAATCGTGATCCTTTAACTCATTGTTCTTAATCAGTTAGCACTGCCAAGTTTAGCAGCTAAAACTCTGAAGTTTTTCAGTTCTCTTGGTCAAAACCTTAAAACAAGCACTTTTGTTTGGGAGATAATCTTCGCAGTCACCATATCGATCTTTGGTTTGGTGCTGTTTTCGTTGCTCATTGGAAATATGCAGGTAATAGTTGATTCGGCGAATTTAATTTTGTCCTGGATTGAATGAGCAAAAGCCTAAAATGCTGACCCTGTTTCATGTGATGTTATAGAAATATCTGCAGTCCACAACTGTGAGAGTTGAAGAAATGAGAGTGAAAAGGCGTGATGCAGAACAGTGGATGTCACACCGAATGCTCCCCGAGAACTTGAAGGAAAGGATTAGACGGTATGATCAGTACAAATGGCAAGAAACAAGAGGTGTTGAGGAAGATACTCTCGTTCGTAACCTTCCCAAAGACCTACGAAAGGACATAAAGCGCCATCTTTGCTTGGCTCTTCTCAAGAGAGTGAGTGTTTTCACTAATAACTTCTGCATCCTTGTTTTCTCCAACTATTAGCAGTCGTGTTAATCAGCTCAATTTTTCGTAGGTGCCAATGTTCGAAAAAATGGATGAACAACTGACGGACGCCTTGTGCGATCGTCTCAAGCCAGTTCTTTACACGGACGAGAGCTTTATAACCCGAGAAGGTGATCCAGTTGATGAGATGTTGTTTATTATGCGTGGAAATTTAGCAACTATGACTACAAATGGTGGAAGAACCGGCTTCTTCAACACCGCTTATCTTAAGGCTGGTGACTTCTGTGGAGAAGAGCTTCTTACATGGGCCTTGGATCCAAACTCCACCACCAATCTCCCCACCTCAACTAGGACAGTGGAAGCTAAAACCGAGGTTGAAGCGTTTGCGCTCATGGCTGATGATTTGAAGTTTGTCGCCTCCCAGTTTCGGCGCCTGCACAGCAAGCAGCTCCAACACAGTTTCAGGCAAGGCTCAAATTATAGTAATTCTAATGACCTGAAGGAAACTTGTGTTATGAAAAACCAAAGCATTAAACCGATATATGGATTGCGATTAGTATTCTTGTTGATAGTTTTGGTCTTTGGTATGTATTTTTCTTATGCTGTAAGCTACAATTGTTACTTTTCAGGTTCTACTCCCTGCAGTGGAGAACATGGTCAGCCTGTTTCATACAAGCAGCATGGCGCCGGCACTGGAAGAGAAAGCTCGAGAAGTCCTTACGCGAAGAAGAGGACAGATTGCAAGATGCTTTGACAAGAGATGCAGGAACCTCGCCTAGCCTCCTTGCCGCTGTATATGCATCAAAGTTTGCAGCCAACGCGCTGCGAGGGTTGCGACAAAAGGGTAAACCTTCATCGACACTGCTGCCTCTGCTGCCTCAGAAGCCAGCTGAGCCCGATTTTGCTGCGGAACATCACTAGATACAATACAATTTTACTGAGAGAGATTTTTGTGTATAGTTTATTGCTCTTGGTGATTTTCTGATTCGTTGAGGGTTCCATTTGTTTTATTGGATGGTTTTTTATGTACAAAAGAGAAGGGGAAGGAAGATATACCAATCTGGATACTCAATGTGCCTTTTCGTTTCTGTATTAAATAACAACATGAACCAGAGGCGAATTACGCAAACTCGACAGCATGCATCTTTTGGGGGATTTGAACTTGAGACCTCTTCCGGCCATGGCCAATCTTAGACAAATTTAGGTACATCACTATGCAATTAGATGCACAGAAAAACCTGGTGAGCTACTTGTTCACTGGGCATCCGGAAACTTTTCCGACAAGAAACCTCAAATGCGCAATCAAGATAATCCGTTGTAGTTGAAAAAGTGAGGGTTTTATGTATTGGAAAGTTGTGATACATAAATGGGTGGGGAATTCGAATGTGGTTGTGGACTTGTAGTAGGTATGGAAGCACTTGCATTTAAAAAAATGAGAGATTAATTGTCGTTGGATGAGTGCCGATTTCAAGATTTGTATAGCAGATAGATTAAACCACTCATCCAATAGTAGTTAATGCGATGGTAATACTAAGGGTGGCGAGCGAAAATGCTCTCATATCGTTTCATAATGCCATGTCATTGCCAAGTCATTCAATAACGAGTCACCTAAACTTTATTTTAGGACCACATTGTAAAAAAATGTGTAAAACTATTTGTCTAAGAACATGTTCTCTTGAAGAGCTTCCGTTCCCCTGTTAACTGATTTATAGCCGTCCGACGAAAACTTTTTCATCATCCGGTGCACCATAAACTTGTTGAGGCAGTACGTTCACGTCTTATTTTGTTTCTTTCTTTCCTTGATTTTCTTTTCCACAATTCTAAGTCTCTGCTTGAGAATTGAAGTCCGCGATATTCTTGTGTCTGCGACCTTTCTTTGCTCTGAGTATAACGAAGGTTCTGATTCAACAGTAGTATCTTGTTCAATTGCCGAAGACATAAAGGAATGAGGCTTGGATGCAGTAGGAGGAGGTGGCACGGGAATTACAGGGAGGCGAAGGTAACTCTTCACCTCTGGGCGCCTAATTACTGCAGGAAGACAACACAATCTGTCAGCAGGAAATATGAGAGAAACAAGATACGTTTAAACAAGCTCGAGAGTTTAAAACAGAAACCCTGGATTCTGTTAAAAGTGAAATAGTCCATCTAGTGGAACAGGGTTATGTTACTATCTTTCTAACATGCTCCAAGCAATATGATTTTAGTGCTGACAAAGAGGGCTCGGGCCAACCGTCTTATACTTTGCTCGATCCCATCTGATTCAACTACTTGCATTTGCATATTAGATAATGTAGCTTTCAATAAAACGTTTTTACTCAAGGGGTCAGTCTGGTGAATGGTAAAAGTCTCAGGCTGTCATGTGCAGAGGTTTTATACTTGAGAGCAACATTGTAAACTAAATCCAAGAAAAACTTAAACCTCCGAACGTTCTAAAGATATGCTGTTCATATTTAAGCAACAAATCCCTCACTTCAATTCAGAGTACAGTCACGAAACATTTACATACATACAAATTGAAGTTCACAATTTGCAGGAAGAACTCACCTAATCCATATGCAAGGGAGAACATGTTGGAGGTGAGCCAATAACAGAACAGCGCCTGGAAAGACATGGGATTCAACAAAGCAAAATACAAGATCATGCACATACCCTACACCTGATACACATTAAATTCAGTAAATACACAAACCTTGGGAAAACTCATCAGCACGGGAATTGAAATGGCAGCAAGGATTCTAGAATAGTTTTTCATAGTTTGGGCAATAGGATTCCCTTCCAGACCCTCCTGCATATTGCACTAAAAAAAACAAATGGAAATCACATATTTGCTCGCCCTTTGAAAAGCACTACAGCAATAAAACAACAAGGTAGAAAGCATCTGATAGAAATATAAAAAACCAAATGTTCATCCAAAACCCAAAATAAATTAAATACAATACATGCAAGATAAATAAATAAGTAAACAAAGCCTACCTCTACTGTAATCAGGAATGCCAATGATGTTAGAACTGGAAGGATGAGAAGACTATCTGGAGTAGTGAGATTAGTAAACCAAAGAGCTCCACCAGTTTCAAAAGAAGGAACCTTCTCGGCCATGTTTCTAATCTACATTTACATGAGTAAGAAAATGAAACGCAACTTGAAATTTGGAAAGTCATGAAACAATTAAATATTAAACGAATAGTTTGAACAAAAATCTATAAAACTGAGGGGCTCTGACATCTTACAGCTAAGAAAAAACAGACGAAGATGGGACCTTGAATGAATAGTCCTTTCAATTGAGAAAACGGAGTGACTCCATATCTGCAGAAACTCACGCAGTTTCACAGTCAGAAGCATGCACATGTCAACACAAGAAAGCTGCATGAGAAGCAATGACAAAGAAATCGAGAAGTAAAAGGATACATTGTGTATGTACTCCTTTAATCTGAAAACAATGAAAATCTACACAAAAAATGGTTGTCAAACCCTCATGTGAGACAGCTACCCCAGGAAAATTCGGGAAGAAGACTTTCTGGCATAATATTTAGGTCTCTTCTAAATAAGATCATAGTTTGTCTTTAATAGTGAATCATTCCCCTTTTTTTTCATTTTGTTGATAAACCAATCAATATTAAGTACTTGTTGCAATTTGAAGTGATCTTAAGATTCTTAATTTTTCAATTGGTTATCTTCAAAGAAAAACATTTATGTATCATAGTGAAAGAAAGGCTTGCATGTATTTAAACTCAAAATTCGAAATAAACGTAATCTAAAAAATAAAATTTATTAGAAATTAGAAGCTAAAGCAAGAAAGTTTCATGTATGGCTGAAAAGCTAGCACATATAAAAGGAAAATAGTTAGCTATCAGAAGTGATTCCATCAGACAGTGAAAAATTACTTACTCATTGAACAATGCCTTCATTCGTCTCTGACCTTCTTGCATAAAATTTGGATCCGTTGCCTAACAAATAAAATGTATCAAAACCCTGCAAATGAAGCTTTCTGAAAACTGTATGACATGCACAATATCATCTGAGGAAAGTACTAAGGTGAAAATGAGATAGACAATATAGGATGTTGTCCAAATTCGCTTCTTATGATGCATTTTCTTGAGTATCTCAGCATACTAGATTATCGTGATTCCTGTTTTTCTACTGTTCCCCATCCCCAAAAACAGAAAAGAACTCATACCATATTTTGCATCTGCTGTCTTAACTCCTCTAAGCGCGGCCTCATTAGCTGTACCATAGTAGAAAAAAAAAACAATTAAACATAGTGAGATACTGACAGAATGCTCTCTTCTTCTAAACAACGAAGAAACTGAGCATAAACATAAAGAGATAGTAAAACTAAATGAATAATACAAAGATAAGGTAGTAAATTATAGTTTTCAATAGCAAATCCGCACGTGCACAAGCACAGACACACACACACATCATTGAGCTTAAGGGAATGAACAACTAACATTAAGTTGTGTAGTAGCCCTGAGTTGATCTATAAGAAGTGGAACTGTAGCCCCTCGAATCAGAATAGTTGTTAAAGCTATTGAGGCCCACCTGGAAAATCAATTAATCAAGTTCAAGGAGAAACCAGAGAATGTGTGTTACTTCTGGGCACCACAAGTATCACAAAACATTGTTTCTTTGACCATTGGCCAGTTTTTCAAAAATGCATTTCATAAATTTCAAACACAATACTCTTTTGGACCAGAAATACATAGAAAAGAACCTTAAGATAAAACTTGTGACTTTAAGATCATACACAATAGGAAACATGAACATGTGAGATACAAAGTAAGAGAATTCTCTAAAATCAATTCAGTTACCAATTCAATCCAGTAAAAGAATGCACGCCGTCGATCAAGTACTGCAGCGCAGCAACTGGGGGGAAAGAATCTGCTGCTGCAACAGCCACTTCACTCACAGCAGGGGCTTGGGAGGTTACTACTTCCACTGTTTTATCCGTAAAAACCTCAGCAAAATAGCCAGTGTCATTAATCTTACCAGACCCATCACCAATTACAGTAGACATATACCGACAAGAAAAGGAGCCAAGTCCCATTTTCCAAGCCAGTGATGAGCCTGTCCTCTCTCTACATTGAGAACCTAAACAAAATCCAGCGGTTGAGTTGTATGCACTTGGCAAAATACTCTTGATCAGAGATGGAGATGAACTTGAATTTGGTGAACTTGGTTTAGTATCCTCATTGTTATCATGAAGAATGTGACTAAATGACGGGTTGAAACGTCGGGCGACAAAGGTCACTGTCGTGGAGACACTGCGTCTAGAAGCCATCTATGCCAGCTAACTTCTGCTAAAAGAAGCAGATATCTAAACATTATATATAGAATATTACATGTGCAACATAGACCAATAAAAATCAAAACGACACGATCATAACATTTTCTGTTACTTTGAGGTTCTATATTCATAACCACTTGGTTTACAAGAAAATAAAACAAAAATGAGAAAATAAAAAAGATATGACATTCCTAAGTTCTGCGTTGTATGAACTTTTACTGGGTTGCACTATCTAGAAACACTTGAATCCAAAAGTCATATCTTTTTCTCATATCTCACATTTTTTTTCTCAATCAATCCATATGTACGCGCACACACACACACATAGACATATATATAATATTATATATATATATAGTGAATCAGTAGCTAAGCACCCAATGAAAAGAACCCGAAACAGACTGCTCAAATTATGAATTAAAGCATCCTATATCCTCTTGGGGCTTCAATTTGAAGAACCCAGATGGGATTTACATGAAAGCTGAAAATAATGAAAGCAGTGACTGTATTACGGGAAGAGTTGGTACAATCAACAAATATAAGATTTGCCGTTGTTGTACTATATTTTCTCAGGATCCAAACAGAAATTAAGAAACCAGAAAGAGAACCATTGAAAGCAATTACCTTTCTGAATCTTCTCAGTTCTCTTCTATATGCGAGGAGACAGAAACTCCATTAGCAACAAAAATGCTTCATTTTTTCATGAATTTCCAGCACAGTAGGTTTGGACCGAGAAGAAAAACAAACATATTGAAACGGCGTGTCGTTATAGTTGAAGCCTTGGTAAGCGCCATGTCGTACAGTACGCACCATGCCGTATATTAAACGTCATGTCGTATGTCAACAATTATTTTATTTTTATTTTTAAGAGGCTACTATTATTGGCACTTCATAAATCTCATTATGCACTTCTCGTAAGTATATTTTTTTTTCTAAATATATAAATTAAATTTTATATTGCACACGAGATTTTTAGAGTGCCAATTACAACGCTCTTTATAGAATTGTCCTAATAATTTCAAAGAAAAATAAGAAAATAGTTGAAATGATGAAAATAAAATCTTAATTACTATTACTAATATGATCACTTTTTGCGATATGTTATCAATATGTGTTAAATAATGTCGTTAATATTTTATCGATATGTCATCGTTATTTGATTTTAATCATATTAGCAATTGAAATTTGTAAAATTTACATTTTAGAACGAATTGAAATTTGTAAAAGAACGAATAGAACAAGGATAGATATCATTCGATAATATATAATTTAATAGGTTTTTCTCATACAAGTGGTATTATTAGTCACTAATGGCTCTGACAGTACATTCATATGGGTACAATTTATTTTTTATAAGACCACTTTGCATGATATAACATTAAGCCCTGCATGAAAAAAAAATGAAGATAAATCAGTAACTCAAATGAAGAGCTTTAATTAGAAAGAGAAGTGTAATACTAGAAAAATCGTATTTCATGAGCGCATTAGTTGATGTGACAATTAATGTGTTAATTGACAATTAATCATAATATATAACTAACGTAACGCGATGAGCTAACGTGGTAAAAAAAAATATGATACGTACCTTAAGCGATTTTGGAGTGTATCAATTACTTTGAGCAGTCGGTATTTTTGTCAATTGGAGGGAGGTCGAGGGAGATGCCACATTTCTTGGGAAGAGCAGAGACTTGAGAGGGATTGTAGGTTCCAATGGTAGACAACGCTTGCTTGAGGCACAGGCAAACAGCTTCCTTGTCTGCCTTGTTATTGGCATTGACACTCAGGTCCTTGACACCCTTGCAACACGCCTCCGAGGGTTTGGCGTCGGCTCCACCTTTCACGAAAGTGACGCACGGAGCCACCTCCTGTGTCACCGTAGGGCACGAAGGCGCCGAATTGGCAGTGATCGAAAGGAGTAGAAGAACGGCTAAGAATCCGATGAGGCGAGGCATGGCTGCTCCTAACTCTTAAGAAGATGATATCTTGGAAGCAAGTGTTTGATGAGAGCTGTGTCTTTGCAACACTGTAAGGTATTCTATATATACATGCATGCTG
The DNA here is from genome assembly GCA_018257905.1 of Gillenia trifoliata. Lineage (NCBI taxonomy): Eukaryota > Viridiplantae > Streptophyta > Magnoliopsida > Rosales > Rosaceae > Gillenia > Gillenia trifoliata. The sequence goes on from CM031086.1 coordinate 18,620,236, forward strand.
GAGTGTAGGTTTTGCAGTTTTCAAGCTCTTCAGCTGTTTTTATGCTCATGCAAGTTTCATGCCAGTGATGGTTTGTTTTATTTGAGCGACGAGCATTATTCTAATATAATCTAAGTTACGAAAAATGGATTTAAATTTGGGGAGACACTGCTCGAGTCAACTTAGCCATGCCTAAGTAGATCCAATGATCTAAACCATCTATTTTCTAGGTCACCCTCTAAAGATCACCTCTACAAAAAATTAACTAGAATCAAAATCATTTAGTCATCGAACGGTTATCCAATAAATAAACGAACCTTGTTTCTCATTTCAACACAACGTTAGTGAAACGTTTAAACAATTGCTAATTTAGTTGATTTTTTTTTTGGCAATTAGTTGAAATGATCCTGACATTTGGTTACAGAAATGATCAGTTTTTAGCACGTCATCATAATATCATCATTATGTCATAATTGTGTCGTTAATATATGATCAATATATCGTCGTTACTAAAAAAAATAATCATTTCTTCAAACAAAATGTAAAAAAAATAAATAAATCATTTCAGCTAATTACTTTTTTTTTGTAGAGTTTATTTTTAAAGAATGACCTAAAAATAAAACGGTTACGATCATGAAACAAGCAAAATGAGAAGGTCCAAGTGAAGAGATTGCTAGCATCGAGGACTTCTAATATTAAACAGCCATGCAAGGAATCAGCAAGATTTGAGGAAATGTCCCTTTTCGTGTTAGCATATAACATTTGATGTCATGAATTCCATATGCTTGTTGAGACAAAATGACAATTTTACCCAACTCCTGCGGCCTTGTCCTAAATGGGAAGGGTACTACCAGAAACCGAGTATTTTTCTTTTCTCAAGAATTTGAAATTCAACAAGTATTGCAGAAAACAAAAACAGCAATCCTTTGCTCTAATATTTTTTGAAGTCTTCAGTAGAGTATTACAATACACTAAAAATTATGCTTTTAACTGCACAAGACTAAACTACGGCGTTTCTATATACATGTCGGTATGGTGTGTACACGATATCTATGTCATGGATTTGATGAGTTTCGGAACTCGGACTTGGAGTCGGTACTGCGTCTCGAGTACAACGAGCCTACACCAGAGACTTCGGCATGTGAAGAAGACACTACTGCAGAAAGAGGCTGGAAGTTTGTATTCCCAACAAACCAATACAGAGCCCATTTCAAATTGCAGAGGGTGTACTTGAGAGCTTTTGTCCAATTCTCCTGCTTATTGAAGCTTTGAGTGATCGAATACGTTTCCACTTTGTCGTTCTCAATCCTGCAAATCAAAAAGTCGAAAGACCTTTATAATGCTATCCAGAGGAAGTATCATGACCCAAGTCTCGCCTTTTCCCATTAGAAATTAATAATTATACACAACGTTAAGTACATAAGAACGTCAATCCATTAGAACTTATGTCAATGTTGCATACATGTCATATGCTTTAAAACGATTGAAGCGGTAAACAAGATATAGTTACGGTCATAGATGCAAATATTGTATCATTTATGAAAAATGAAATATGGAGGAGAGACGGCAAATGCTGAAACATGATATAACACACTATTGATACATATTGCATAACTTACTTGTAGGGCAATTTAAAGCATTTTTCGGGTGGTATGTTGTTTTCTTGGTCCTTGGAATTCGCAAATTCAGCAAAGTCCTTGAGGCATGTCAAGAATAATGTCATTGCTTTGTCATATCGAGTGCTCCAGAACAAGTTAACCGGACCAAACCTAATAAATACTCAAGTTAATTAAAACATCCAACAAAATGGCGAACGTAAACTTGATACAGTCTAAATTTCAGTACACGTACTTCCAGAGATTCTTCCCCCCACTAGACATCTACATTTGTATATTAGAAACAGATACAAACATTGGTTATACATTTATAATCATCTAACCGAGCCACTAAACATGGTGGATACCAAGTAAATAGTAAATCGAAATCTCCACTTCATGCACCATATACTGCTGAACCAGGGGGATCTACTAAGTTTGTTTTATTACAATAGTGAGATTAGATGAAATTAAAATATGGTAGCTCTCCAAAAAAGTCATCAACCTCGGAGCACATTTCTCCCTTATATTTTTACCTGTTTGGAAAATTGGAATGCAGGATGACTTTTTGGAGTGCAAACAACAGTTCCTTAAAATAAAAAGACAATAAAATAGTGGAAAAAGTTATAGGCATAGTCTACACTTACAGCTCATAAGTATTGTTATTGTTGTCCATAATCCGAGGGTAGCTGCCCATAGGAAGTATTTTTATTCGATACTGAAACTTTGGCCGGAAATATTGACACATTGTATGGAGAAGAAGGCAGGCTTGACCCCAGGCAGCATTTATCTCATCCCACTCAACCTAGTTGTTTTCACAACATGGTAAACATCAATATCAGAGCCTATTTTCTGTCTCAAGGAAGAAGTAAAGATTCAATTAACTGGTCCTGAGACAAACTCAAAGGAGAAGTAAATGCATGCTTGGCTTTCTAACCGGAATTTTAGGAAGTCGTCCAAGTCGAAAATTGTTAATGGTACCAAATTCTCCATCATGCCAGATAGGAAAGGCATCATTGAGCACATTAGTTCGTTTCAACAACTCCAAGTGTGCTTGTGAAACTTCTATCTTGGCCAAAATTGCATCTCTTTCTTCCTGTTAACCAAAAAAAAATTTCTTAGACACAAACGACAATATACCCACAGGACACCAAAGGAACAATGTTTTCTTCCAACTTGCTTAACTTTATTCCAAGAAAATTATAAAAAGAGGTATCATCAATCCATATAAAGTGGGGAAACAGATGACTCATAAAGGATATATCCGACTAGGGATGCACCACAGTAAATTTAAATGCTTCTAGAGTATGATTGTTTTACTCCTATGAACATATCTATTCACAAGTTTGATATCAAGCAGAACACATGCACTCTGTGCAACTCTTTTCTTTTATGAGGAAGACAAAAACTAATGGCGACGAACCTATATAGAATTAACATAAGCTACATTATGAAGAGTCGAAGACAAACATTGATATAATGATTCAATGTCAAAGAAACTTTTGAACCCACGTTAAACTACACCGACCAACAGCCAGACATGTCAATACAAAGTCAGACATACAGGGCAAATGTACTTCCTAGAAGCTTGTAATGCAAAAACTAGAGAAGCAGAGGAAGTAATTGAGAAGAAGTCGCACACCTGATTTGAAATTAATTGAAACTGAAAATTATTGAACTCGTGCCAGTACCTGACACACGTTAAGCAAAATCCACAATTAGTATTTCCCAGGTTTACATACAGAAGGTGAGTCTAAGAGATGAAATCTGATATGTACTGATGCACACTTGTTATTTTATCAGGAAGTATACCAACAAATTCAACAAACAGCATGAGGAAAAGAAATTTACCGCTCCTCCAACTCCTTAAATCTGCTAGATTTTAACTCAAGTTCCTTCAGTTCATTATTTACTTCTGCATTCTGTTTCTCCATCTCTTCAATTGCCGCTTCAAGTTTTCTCTCTTCTTCCTCAATCTTAAATAGCATCCAAAGATGATCAGTGAGCATTTAGACTTCACTTTGGAAAATTATGATACAAAATATGCTGATATGAAACCAAATATTTTTTAAGGTTTATTAAAAACAAGTTTTGATATCGGTCAATTGCTGCAGGATTATAGACAAGCTAATATCCTGGCCTTAAATTTAAAAAAAAAACCTTCACAAATATGTAAAGCTCCAATGAATATAAACCATTGCAAGCCCAAGATTTTTCCAGCTTATCGGTTATTCCTATATATTTGTGCCATTTTTGGATCAAACTGCATGCTCTAAACAGCAAAGTAAAAATCCCATCAGCAAGATATAACCACCTTTCCCCACTCATCCAAACCAAAGAAATCAGAGTGATTAAACTAAATAATTTTTAAACTATTCTGCATGTCATGGAATACTTCCCACAAAAAAGGGTAATCAATAAGAATAAGAGGTTCAGTTATGACCGAGAAAACAAAGAAAAAGAACATAACAGTTGAATGTAGGATGAGAGCTCAAATGTATTTTATATTAATGCAGACAAATGCATCCTACTGGTCATGCAATTTCTAAAAGTGCCACCTGAATGGTAGGTAGGCAATGGATGTGTGACATTTGGAGTTGTCGTTCGCGTCATTCATTGGAAAGAAAGCATAATGGCAATAAAACAACCCTTTTTTCTCTACCCATAAACAGATCACACAGAGATTATTGCAACAGACAATATTTGAAATAGGCACCTTTAGTTTTTCCTTTAGAAAATCAGTCTCACTAAGCACTTCCCTTGTCTCACCCTCCAAGCGTTTAAGACAGGCTTCGTATGCTTTAATGTCCCTATTCACATCTTCAACCTCCTTGTCAAGTTTATCAGACAATACCCTCATGCATTCAACGCATAAAGGTTGCTCGACCTGGAAATGTTAGCACAAACCTACAGATTATAACCTACTTTTCAAAAACAATAACCGGCACCAACATACCATAAAATGTCAAGTTCTTTTGCATTCTGACGCATACCTGTGTTTGGGTGGTGGCAATTTCAAATGCACGCTTGAGGAGAGTTATAGTAGAGTGAAAGCCAGAATTGTTAGGCTGCAAAGGACCATTGGGTCCTCCATCAGGTGACGGCAAATGAGCCCCACCACCATCCGCTGAGGACTCAGATTTATAAACAACCACAAAGGACTCATCCATTGCCTTTCCAGACTGGCCTGTATTGACTGCTCCCCCACGGGGACGTGGAGGGACTCCTTGTGCCTGGGCTCTTTGCGGTGGTAACACAACAAAAGAATTGTCCATCCGTGTGGATGATAACACACTGTTCGCCCCATGCATTGAAGAACCCTGCATGCCTGCAAGTGTTCATCACCAAACCACTCATGATTACAAACCAAATAAACGCACACATCACTGCACCAGCCCATCAACAAACCCTTAACCCCACGTAAATTCACAAACTCAAATGTCCACAGAGATTAGTCAACTCGAGAAATCTTATATTTGATAAACGCTATACAATTCTAGTCAAACAATACGCTTATTTGGATCGATAAGTCCAACCCGGCTCCCATTCTAGTGAAGGTTCCACAAAGAAAGAGTTCCAACTTGGCTCTTCACAACAAGGGGCACCCAGCAACAAGTCCCATTTCTACCTCAAACTATTTGCTCAACAAATTAACACTCCGTGGCAAAACTTAACACCTAAAACAGCATAATTAAGGTTTTCGAGCCGCAATCAAAATTTTAAAAGTTCCAAAGAACAACACTTTAACGTAACTAAATCAAAACCCATGCCATATTAACTATAAGTTTGCCCCTCAACGAAAAACATTTTGCAATCTCTCGCCCATTTGAAACTTCAATTGAAACCCCCCAGAGACTAATTGAGATTCTATAATCAGATTCCCAGAACACCAATTTGCGCGATTACATGCACACATAATACGGATTAAGCTCAATTAATAGAGGTATTAAGGAAAACGAACCGGAGCGAGAGAATTCGTGGAAGAACTTTTCGGCGTAGGAATCGGCGCCGACGACGCAGAGAGAGTTGCGGCAGTTCTGGCAGACATATCTGGGGACGTTCGGATCCACCTGGAAGCTCCGACCCCTTTCACCCATTGAATATTTTTGTTTGTTATTTTTCTCTTTGTTTCTTGGCTGAAGAGATCATCACAGTCGTGGTCCGGTTTGTTTGTTTGTCAATTTGATCCGTTTTTATCCCTCTTTTTGGTACAACCAAATTTTATCTCTGGCTTATATTTGAAAAAAAAAAAAACTTTTATATTCATATATAAAATTATGGAAAAATTATCACAAAAGTTCTTTTTACTTGACAGGTTCTTGTTGTACTCAAAGTTTCTCTCTTTAATGCAATACTTCTCTTTCTAGACCAAAAAAACAAAAAGCCTTAGTGATTTTCTTTGCACCTATAAAATTTTGAAAAACACAACATAGTAACCAAACGACTACTAAATTTTACGGTAAAATTTAAGAGAAAGCTTTCATAACTAATACAAAAAAAAATTTAATATGGGTATCCAGACAAAAATAAAATAAAAGTATTCTTAGAAATTTAGTAAATTATTTTGGCTATTCAAAAAAATGTGTGAAAGTAAATTAGTTGTCCAAAGACGAAATTTAAGCATACACGAAACCACTCCTACAAAAGTTAATCAATTTAAATAATTTTATGGGAAATTAAGCTTACGAGCACTTTTACAAACCCACCAATCAAAAATAGTCATGCTCTCAAAATGCATTCTCCATTAGGGAATTGGCTACCATGCTTGTATGTATTACATGCTTACACCAACAAAAAAATAAAAAATATATCCTCAATCCCCTCTATTAGTCCTCATTGACAAAAATATCCTCAATTTTGTGTCAATAATCTACCAATGTTGTATTGAGAACATATTATTATTGTGTTGATAATGAGGATATTTTCGTCAAAAATAACTAGTAGCGATTACATTTTGAAAACAAGGCTATTTTTGTTTGGTGGATTTGTAAAAGGGCTACTAAGCCTAATTACCCTAAATTTATTACGAAATTGACTTTTTATCAATAATATAATATATATTATAAAAGAGTAAAGCTTGTGTTGTAATTTCTTTTTTGATATAACTATTTTTTTATATTTATTGATCACATTGTTCACCAATTTTTAAATCACATAACGTGAGCCATATTTTTATTAAAACAGATGGTTAGTAATGTAATTAGAAAATTTGATGCAAAACACATTAGCATCATGCTACACGTATAATGTAATTTATGATAATAAAAAGAGGATTTTAAGTCATAGTATAAAATAGATTTGTATTGCTTGGATTTTTTTAATTATTTATCTAAAAAAGAGTTACGCGTTTTAATTATTTTCAATCAAGAAGAAATTATAAAGCAAAGTCTAAAGTAAACGAATTTTAAAAGCACAAACGGAGTAGCATTAGTAGAGAGAGTCTAAAAACAAATATGACTCCATTATTGTTTGTGTCTATGAATCTAAAACATCTTGCCAAGTCGACTTTCCGAAAAAACATGATCAAAGATTTTATAATTTAGTTTTGAAAATACAATAGTAGTAAATTAAAAAATAAAATAGTTATCAAACTTATTTTAATAATTTAAGTTATCAAACTTATTTTAATAATTTAGTTTTTGGAAAGAAAAAAATATTACCCGAAAAATAAATAAATACCCGACCCAGGATGTGATCCAGATTAACTAACACAGAAACCCGCGAACCGTATAAAAATCCAATCCCCAAATCTCAATACCTTTCCCTTTTACTCCTTCGACTCGATCGCCATCAATCTTTCGACCTTCGAAACCCTAACTCTCCCCCTTCAATTTTCATCAATGGCGGAATCCACCGTCACCAAATCCATCACATACAACCTCTTCGTGACCCTCTTGGAGGGCAAAACCCTAACCCTAAAATTCACAACCCCGGAGATCCCCGCCACTTCCATCAAGCACCTCCTGTACAAAATCACCAATATACCCTTCCAGCACCAGCGCCTCGTCACCGGGACTCGCCAGCTCGAGGATGATTCCGTCATCTCCTGCTCCTCCTCCGACGCGCCGGACTTCCCAACCGTGCATCTTCTGCTCCGGCTCGTCGGAGGAAAGGGCGGGTTCGGGTCGCTACTGCGTGGGGCGGCGACGAAGGCCGGGCAGAAGAAGACGAGCAATTTCGACGCGTGTCGAGATATGAGTGGTCGGAGGTTGCGGCATGTTAATGCGGAGAAGAAGCTTGAAGAGTGGAGGGCTGAGGAAGAAGAGAGGATGCTTGAAAAGATGGCGGAGGATTATTTGAAGGATATGGCGAAGAAGGGCAAAGAGGGAACTGGGGACGATAAGGCTGAGAAGTATGTGGCCAAGTATAGGGAGCAGTCGGAGCGCTGTGTTTCGGAGGTTTTGGATTCGGTTAAGGAGGCTGTAAAGGGGAAGCGTAAGGGGCCGGCCAAGGAGGCGGTGGCGGATTCGAAAAGGCTGAAAATTTGGTAAGGATTTGTGTTGGGTTTTGTTTATTTATGTTTGCTATGTTGATTCTGTGCTAGGAAATTGGAAATTATGAATTTGAAGTAATGCTTTCAGAAGAATAAAATAAAGTAATGCAATGGGGAAGTGATATGGTGGTTTGAGAAAAATGGTATATTTTTTTATGAGTTGAAATGAATATTAGGATTTGGACATGTGTGTGTTAGAGGTATAGAGGTTAATATGATAATTGCAGTTGAAAACTCACACGATAAATAATTTGGTTAACAAAGTCAAGTTCTTTGCTTTCTCAGTTTGCTTTTGATTTACGGGTGTTGATCGGGATTATAAAGTTATTGAGTGAAGGAATGTAACCCATTAAGTTCATTTAGGAAAGGCAAGGTTAAGCCGGAAGGTTACTTAGGGGATAATGTCTGTTTTTCATTTTATAACTGAATTTCTGGTGAAACCTTGTTTTGGAAACGCCACATTTTCTTTATTTCAGAAACTTTTTCTTGCCATTTATCCTTAACATTGTTGTATAATATATTGATATCTGATTGGTTGTTTTTGTCAGGATGGGCAAGAGGAAAATGGGTGAAAGTGATTCAGAGGACGATGACAGTGATAATGAAGATAAAAAGGAGAAATCCGTTGTGTTGAATAATGGGAATAACTCAGATTCAAGTAAGGAAACTGAGGGAAGTTTGGATTCTGTGACTGGTAAGAAACAGGATGGTGAGATCTCAGGTGGGGGCTCAAGTGAGAGTGGCTCCGAGGAAGAGAAAGAGATGGTTGTGCAGGGACCACATGATTCTGGCGTACACCCGGGTCAAGAATCTATTCCTAACGAGAAGAATGACATGGTTGAACCAGTGATTCCTGAAGAGAAGATAGTTCAGAGTGCAAGTGTTCCTAGTTCAGAGCCTGATGCGGTTTCGGGAGCTGATGCAGTGAAAGATGGGAAGATAGATTGCAAAGGACCTGAGTTGGGAAACCTGGAACAAATAGTTAGTCAATCTCAGAAGGTTTCTAGTTCAGTTGATGGGCAAAAACCTGAAAGTACATCAATTGTTGCTGAAGCCAATGGTTCTTCAGATTCCAATCCAGGAGTTCAGGAAGAAACAGTTGCGAGTGGAAGCACTGCAGAGATAGAGAAGCCACTGAATTTTAATGAGTACAATTCAGCAGCAGAAATGGAGGTATGTTTCTAAAATTTTGATTGATCATACTTTATAATCTTTTTAGTGAACTATTATGTAGTTATTGCATGCTTCGGTTACTTTTCGAATTAAATCTATTAAGGCACTATCTGTGCAGGAATTAAAATCTATTCAGGCACAATCCTTGCAAGAATTAAGTTCTTGAAGCTGAATTTTTCGCTTTCTTTTGTGTTGATTATGTATAACTGAGATTAAAGATACTCCACCTCGTGAACATGAATCAGCATGTCCGCTTACTTGCAAGCGAATTTAAAGCCTGTGCTAATTATTACTTCCCTGCCTCATTGCTTTTTTCATCACAGCTTTCACCATCATCTCTCCCACCATAGTCATCATAGTGGGAGCGCACTGACTTCAAATCATTAATAAGCAGCATTAACATAATTTTCCACTTTTCTATTGTAGGTTCTTGGCATGGAAAGGTTAAAGTCTGAACTGCAAACCCGTGGATTAAAATGTGGGGGTACTCTGCAGGAGCGAGCCACGAGGCTTTTCATGCTAAAAACTACCCCAATTGAGAAGATTCCAAAGAAGCTCCTTGCAAAGAAATGAGAACATTACGTGCTTCATTTAACCTTGATACTTTGTAGAGAAAAATCCCTCGGGGGTTTGGTGTGTATATATCAATCTCTGCCCGGTTGTCGGACTAGTTTTGTACTTGTATACAATGATGTTTTGACTGATGCCGTAATATGTGTGCAATTTTCGTTTTATGAAATTCACGATTGTAGTAGGCATCCATAATTTAGTGTTCTATTTCCACAAAACATGTTCGATTGTAGGCATCCACTATATACAGTAAAATGTGAGTAAGTACAATAAAAAAATACAAAAAGAAGATAAATTTCAGGGATTGTTTGAGTTGACGTGAGCCGGGGATGGGTTGTTCCGGCAAACTGGGCATGAACTGTTCAGTTTCAGCCACTCATCAACACAATCAGCATGGAAGCAGTGTTTGCATTCCGGTATGCATCTCACCGTCTCTTCGGTGAGATACTCTGACAAGCATATAGCGCAGGTGGTATCGTTGTGTCCTGGAAGGCGCTTACTCTCCCCAAGAACTAGCATCTGGTAGGATTCAATGGTTGTCTGATCCAAACCAATTGTTACAATGGCGGGTGGTTGTGGTGGTGGTTCTGCAGCAACAGCGGTGGACCTTCGCTGTGCAGCATTAGTCCTGTCCTTGATACAAGCGAAACAGGCAATCCCAACTGCGCATGTGATGGCTGGTGCCGTGATGGACAAGCAAATGATCCGGAAAACTTGGAAACCATAGGTTGATCCTCCTGGAATTTGAAACCATTAGTTAGTGCTGGAAAACGAGCTCTTGGTCTGCAGATTTTGGATTAAAGTCCACATAGTGGCTATAAACTGCTTTTTTTTGTTCTCGATATTACTACTTTAAGTTACACTAGAAATGAAAAAGAGAGTTTGAATCTGGAACACACTATATTTTAAAAAATGACCCTATTCATAAGGCAATCTACCACTTACTTTTCTTTATATCCAAGGAAGTGATGTTTTTTTTTCGTTAAAAAGCATTATTATTAATTTTCGGATTAAGTTCATATAACTACCCAACCTTTAGGGGTAATTCTAAATTGGTCTCAATCTTTTAAAACATTTCAAATAACTACCTAACGTTTTAAAAATTAGACATTCATTAGGTCACCAACATTAAGTGATGGCCTTGACAATTATTGAAGCGAGATTTCACTCTCATGTCATTTGTAAAGTTCTAAATTCCCAAACCGATTCTTTTTAACTAAACAGAGTTAGTGTTTAACGTGGCTAAAAGGGGTCAATTTGAGGATTCAGAACTCTAAAATGACGTGTTAGTGAAAATTAGCTTCAATATCTGTCCATACCATCACTTATGACATTGTCAATTAACAGTAGTGATGTCATTACTTAATGCCAGTGACCTAACGAGTGCCTATTTTTCAAAACGTTATATAGTTATTTGGAATATTTTAGAAGGTTGGGACCAATTTGGAATCATCTCTAAAGGTTAGGTAGTTATTTGTACTTAATCCTTAATTTTTTTTTTTCTTTAATTATGTTATCTATTCTCCTCCATTTCTTATCCTCTTAAAAAAAAAAAATTTAAAAACTGATCGGAATTTGACTTTTGGCCCCGGCCCCTGCAAGATATCGTGTTGAACTTTTTAAATCGACAAGGACGCTTAGTGTGTGCCATATTACAAGTGCAAAATGAAGTTTAATATTCAGTGTCGATTCTTTATTTAGTTGACAAATTTTTTATTAGTAACATAGTTGACATTGAATTTATTAATGATAATGTTAAGAATTAATCTAGTGTAAACACTAATACGTACTGAATGCCGAAATGTATGAGTTTCGAGTTTGAAATGTCTTTTGACACTGAGAAAAGAAGTACCGCTGTAAGCTAATAGATGATTGGTCAAAATGTGTTAAAAGTTTTAACTTTGACTCTTCCTCTAAAGTTGATCATGATTAACTACAACTTGCAAAGATAAGTGATTTTCGACTCCATATTTCTCCTGCTGAATAAATTAAAGGAGAATTGAGGAACAAAAATAAGGCCGAGGAGAATTGAGGAACGAAAATAAGGCCGGAAGGGATGCAGAAGAAGAAAACGGGAGTGTGAAACGTTTTACGAACTCTCATCATTGGAAAATTGCAATTAGGCAAATTATGTGAATTAGAAGATTACCTGCTGTTGAATTGAAGGTGCAACCAAGTTCCTGGGTGGTGTTGCTGAGAAATCCACAAATGCCACCTTCCCCCTCACAAGTACTGCAAGCAGGTACATACCAAGTCAAACAAAGATCCGAGTCAAGATTGGTTGAGAATCCATCCTCCGTCTGAACCTGCCCGGAAACCGGAACCGCCAATGTGGCAATAATCCGGCAGGTGGCGGACATCGAATTCGCCAGGCTGGCGGAAGGCGTGGCCAGAACCGAGGTGGTGGAGTTGCTGAGGCAGTCAATGGGAGTGAACCTTGACTTGGTGAAGGAAGCCGGGCAGCTGAGGAAGGTGTAGTTTTGGTACATGGGAGCAACAAAAGGAGAGCCTGAGAGATTGAGAGTAAGGAGCTTTCGAGGGAGGCAGTTTTCGGGGTCGAAAAGTTGGATTTCTTGTGTGACATAGCTGATTCCTCTGACGAAAAAGTCTCCTGAGTTTGGAAGTTTTAGAGTTGTCAGGCCCTGGCTGTTGCAGGCCAGGTTGAAGCCCGGGAAACCGCAGTTTTCGAGTTGGTTGGGCACTAACCGGAAAGGGAATCGGATTGGGAAGCTGGCGTCGCGGCAGTTGGAAGCCGGGCAATCATTGAGTGCAGAGATGTGGGTGAAGGGGAGGAAGAGAAGGAGAAAGAGGAGGTGTAAGATGTCCATGGTATCTCAGGACTAAAACCAGAATGACAAAGGTGGAATAGTGTTATAATAGGTTTGTTAATTAACAACCGAAACTCAAGTTCGAATCCTCTTTCTACACTTAAATTTGACCTAAATTTGATGAATTTAGTATAAAATATCACTTATATGAAAATAAAAACAATTCGAAAGTCAAAAGCTTATGAAGTCATGATCACTAATAAGTAGTGGTCATTACTTATCACAACCATTGATTAGTAAGCTTTTACCTATTAAAATATGTTTTTGTAATCACATTTTTATAATTTCAAATTCTAGGTCAGAGATTAATCCTTTGGTCATCTTACGCATAAAAATGATGATTAGAGATTAGTTAATGTTAAAGTAAGATCCACTTGTGCTAGCCACCGGCTGCTAACAAAAAATAAAAACCCACTAAATTTTAATTTCAAAGATGTTTTGAGCAAATGATCTTAGCCGTTGATTTCATTCACAAATAATGTGTGTGAACAAGTAAACATGTATCTGCAGTACAGCAGTAGCACATGTATGTATCAGTTCTACAAGGAAGACTAATCTATCGCTAAACAAGCAGAAAATTAAGCTATTAACTGACTTAATGCAACCGATTTTGGGTTGATTATCTGAAATATTTTCGTAGTATCTGATTAATCGAAAGGCGTTTTTAAGTTCCCAGAACCTGTGGAGTTCCGGGAAGCTGTTTCGTGTAGCTTGGCGAGGAAGTTTTGAGGCGTGTGACTTTACAGGAGCTGCTGTGAGATTCTGATGGATACTACTTCTCCTTGAGGTCCATCTCTCATGACATGGTACTTCACTTGAAGTCCTGGCATTGAGAAAATCGACCAAACTATCGAAGTTAGAAGTGGATTTTGTCACTCAGATTCTTGGTTAAGCTGAGTTCGGTTATGTCTATGGCAAATCGACTAACTAGTACCTTCGTTCTTCTGCAAATTTGTGTTGACTGCAACTGCATGGAGAGTAATGACAGCCTTTGGTTGCCAGTCTGTTGGTTTTCCCACCCATGACTTGAGATTGAAGACTACTGCAGTTCCATTCGAAATTAAACCGGATCAATTTATATGTTCAACAAACACGACTAGTCGAAATTAAGGTACATTGTGTAACAAGACCAGTGCCACATATACTAAACCAATCCGTAATTTTGGGTTATTGGAGAATTAGCAGGGAAAAGAGTATCTGAAGTTACCAGATGTTGAAGAGTCCTTGAGGTGTTTCATATCGAAAATAGCCCCACAAGCACCGTCGGCATGCTCGTTGACATCATGGCGACCGATAAGTTCGTATTCCCAGCTTCCATTCTTGTACCCCTCGCTCAAGAACAGCTCTATATGCCTTGCATCCAATGTCTGCATCGTTCCTGCGCACATATGCGAACATTCTCAATTACGCTGTTAACAAATATAACAATGAAACGTAAACAGATGGCGTAAACAGATTGTGGATTTGTCACATTACTCGGCACTCTGCAGCATTTTGGCAAACATGCCTCCTGCTTCTCTCTAGAACTAGAAAGAAGCATGATTAAAGTTTCTAATTACAGTTTATAAAAAAAAACATTTTAACACATTAATCCAGATTGTCAAAGACATTTAACAAACGGCTAGTGATCACATCCATCAAACACACGTATTAAGCAGTGATGGGTTTGTTTTGGCTTTACCATCACAAGTATTGAGCTCGCAGACGGGGCATCGAACAAGTTGGAGATCTGTGGAACACCATTACAGTTGAAAACAGATGTTAACTAAATTGAACATTAGCACTATTTAATCTTCATTAGTCCAAGAAGAAAATGCGAGGATGATTGAGTGCAGCTCAAGTAATTTACCAGCAATCCATATCCCAGTTTTAACTTTATCCAACACACAACTGCCGCAGGACTCCAACATTTTCTGTATGGTATCTCCTTCTGGTAGCTTTGATGGTTTGATCAGCTTTTCTGTTAGGAATGCTTCTGAAGATTCAACGGAAAATGCACCGATACGCATCCAGTCTGAGATTCATCCAAAATTCAGTGAAAACCCCCCATTAGTATGATTGCCAAATATTTCACTGTACTCTGAATTATGCAACATGAGAGCAAAGAAACTAGCTGAAAACTAAACAGAAGTGTACATATAAAACAGTTTCCTTAGTCACCGGGCCACCAAGAGAACGCGACTTTATGACGACTTATTGAAGTCCTCAATGAATTTTTAACAGAACTATGTAAATTTCTTACACATAAAAAAAAATATTCATATAAATTTCATGTAAATCTTACAAACATTTTGAACAGAACTATATAAATTTCTTGAGCAAATTACATGAAAGCACCTGAAAATTCTCACCACAAAAACGATGCAAAGGGGGTAAAATCGGACACTCACCGATATGCTTCTCCTGCTGGCGGAACATGTAAGAGTGACTCCCATCTGCAAAACCCCAAATCCCACTTAATCAGACAATTACGATAATAATACGTCTTAAAACTCTAATCCATATTATTATGCTAACTGACATCCGGAGGCTCTCAGATTCTTACCAAAGGCAGAAACATAGAGCTTCCTCCAATTGAGTGCCACGTGGCGAGGCTCAGGGACCTGAAGATCACGTAGGCACACGTGCTTCCATATGCTCCCTTCTTCCATGATCAGACCGCGGAACCAACGACATGTCGTCGCGAGCATCACCAGTGACTTCGCGTCTAGATGATTGGCGATCTCTGTCCAAACGTCCTCTTCGTACCTTTTGATGCATAACAAACTCACAAAAATAAATAATATTACTAAAATTAATTAAATAAAATTATCAAATTAGTGAGGATCGATTTGAAAATTTGAAAAGTAGTTACGCTCTGTTTGGTTACTGGTGAAATACTTTCCAAATTAAACAGAGAAATATTCTCAAATTTCGCAAGTGAAATCCGAATTGGAAACTTTGATCAACTAAAATATTTACAAATTCTGAAATTAAGACAGAAAAACTCGTGGAATACGAAGAGGAAAGGGAAGAAAATGCAGTTTTCTCATTTCCTCTGTTTTCTCGGCAACCAAACAGACGACTGCATACTTGCTTTTGAAAATTCAAATCGCAGAAGCTTAAATCCAATCGGAATCATTCATTTTTGAAAATAAAATGTAAATTAGAACGATCGAAGTCAAGATCGAGCTCGATGAAGTAAGGTCACTTGCAACGCAATCAAATTTCGAGCAAAACAGAACGAATTCAAAATCGCAGCTCCGATTTGAATCCGAGCTCCTGAATTCTCAATCGCGTATATGAAATCGTACAGAAAGAAGCTCCACTCTACAGAAACAGCACTCGTATTGAAAATAATTGAAATCAAATCACAAGTAATCATCTCCAATAGAATTCATGACTCGTGAACTCAAAACGCAACAAACACACGTTCAATTCAACTCGCGCACGAAATTTCGAAGCAAAATTCAAGTTTAGAGAGGGAGAGAGAGAGAGAGAGAGGACCAGCAGAAGGCAGAGCGAGCGGAGCTGCGAGTGAAGCGAGGGGAGCTGCAGGAGCAAATAGTCTTGGCTCTTCGCATGCGCTTTTGCATTGGCGGAGGCCGGGGCGGAGCAACGGTGGTTCTCTTCCGCTTCGGAGGCATTTTCTTTCTCTGAGTGTGCGAGTGTTTGGTTGTTCTGAGCTAATAACTAAACCGATCACTCTTTCAGAGCTGAGCTTCAAGGCTTCGCTATTTATAGGCGCGCCAATCCTCTGATTCAAAAACGTAACAGAATCACATTTGAATTTAATGGGCCAAGTTTATGGGCCGAATACCGATGCTCTTTCCGCTGAGTTGGGCTTGCCACGTGGACTAGGTTGGTTGGTTTTCATTCATTTTTTTTTTTTTCTTGTTGCAAATTAAAATTACGATTTTTCCGTCGCACTTTATATGCTCTAGTATTTGGTTTAGGATTTTTAAATCAAAAACAATAATTTCTTTACAAAAAAATATCCATGAATAAAACCGATTATAAACTTTTCATCAAACCAAGACAGAAATAAAGCATTGAGTCGAACTCTTCTTTGGTGTCAAGGTAATAGCTATGAATATTCATTGATTCTCGAAAAAAAGATTAAAAAATAGGAACTATTATAGGACATACAATGCATTACAGACGTATGATCATTATGCTTTAACCAGGTTATTCTATTCCACCTCTTCGAAAGAAATGAACTTAAATCAAAATACTTAATAGCATGGCGATACATTTATACAAAACTTCTACCCCGAACACACGCAATGGAGCTGTAGACAGTCAAGTGAAATCCAATCCACAAAATAATTTGATCATTTTATCAGATTTTGCTCGTGTGACACATGTACCTTCTATTTCTCCAAGCGAAGCTCTTCGCATCGCAATACCTATTGTATCGACTTGACCTTTCACAATATAATTTTGAAGAACACTAAACAGATAATAAAGATTACACAAATTTTTTTAGACGAAGATTACGCAATCAATGTTGTTGATTGATATAAATAGTTAAGAGTAAGGGCAGCTTGGCTACAAGTAACAAGAAATACTTTGATTATTGATTCTTTAATTTACAAAGTTTTTTTTGTCTTTTCTTTTGTTTTGGTGTGGGAGGAGGACCAAAAGCTCAACACATTTCTCAAACAAAATCTGGCCAACAGAAGGGAATTTACATTTTTATTTCTAACTGTTACAACACGAATCGCAGTAAAGAAACCGAAAATTACAAGCTCAGGTGAAAAAAAAGGTATCCTCAATGGTTAGGAGACGGGTTCGAGCTCTGCAGACATGAATTGGGAGCAAAAACTGTATGAACTGTGATTTAATTCATAAATTTTCTACAGTTGGGTGCTTTACAGAGGCAGGGAACTTTCAGCTCATCAAGTTCATCCGGATCAAACAAGTAATCATACCTGTTAAAAAAGACGATTATGCGGGAAACGTTACTTTTCTGAACAGAATACAGGTCAATCTAAACTAAATGAAAGGAAAATTCAAAGCAAAATAAGAGAGCGGAGGATTTTACGTTAGTTCTTCACCGGTGGCCACGCTAGTCTTAGCAATGAGAACAATCCGGCTGTCTTCATCACCCACACTCATAATCCTTGCATAGCAGTTGGGCATGCACTGCAGCAAATGCGGTTCGTTTTAGCATTCAAGGAATGCAAAGATGTACATGCATGCAGTGCTCTAAAATGCATCTCTATTACCCCCAACCGAAAAACCCCCAAGTGATAAGCTACATCTTTAGAAAACTGGAGAGAGATTAGGGAAAAATGGAACTTACCGAATGGTTGATTAAGCGTGCTATATTTCCCTTACTTGTAGCATCAATTACTACTTCCTCACTGATCTTGAAGAGCTGCAAAAAATAGTTCATAGACTTCAGAATCACATCCCACGGACAAATTAAATTTGAGAGAGAATGAACTTCTAGTGGTTCAATGAACTTCTAGTGGTTCAATCCTCTTCAACAAGGCCACCATAACTTTTTTTCTATCGTCGCGTTTGTGCCTAGCTTATACTTTTCCTACTCGCTGTAAGAGGAGAAAGAATTTTGAAACACTACATAAACTAATCACTTTTTGAAATTAGAAGTTCCCGGCATTTTTTTCCCACATGAAATTTACTCGTTAAGCATTCTTGTATCCCTCAACCATACAAGATAATTTTCTACTGCCAAGACAATGCAACACCTGCTTATGGAAACAAAGGAGTATCTTAAGAAATCAACTCACATAGCAATCTTTGCCTTCACGTCTGTATCGTGCTTCCCTCATATCTGCAATGCTCGGCCTCACCTTCTCACCTCGATACTCGACAACCTGGAAATAAACATTTGGTTGCCTAAATCAAACTCAAGCAATATACTTGAAGACAATGCCTTGAAGCCATTCATCAAACAATATTTTCAAAAAAGGCATTAAAGAATTCACGCAAGCTCATAGAAAAGACAAGTATCAGCTTACAATGCATATCGAATTAGAAATAATCTATATGCACTCACAATGCATATCCATATTACTATAAATAAAATGCATATACATATACGTGAGTGCATAGGTAACTACGGCATTAAATACCATTTCTCCTTCTTCAAAATTCCTACGCGCAAATAGACCCCATCCATGTATTCCAGATTTACCAAAACAAACACGATGATTCTCAGTTTTCTGAAATAAAAACAAGAAACGGTTAATGAATTTTGCACATGAAATGTTAACGAGAATGTCCATCTCAATAAAGTAAAGCAACTACACATGAGATATTTGAAACTTGCCTGTAAGTAGAAAAGGCGATCCTTGAAGGAGGAAAAAACTTTAGAATCTTCTGCTTCCTATAAAAGGCAACAGATGTAATTAATCTGTCCAACCAACCCACTAAAAAAAGAAAGAATATATTGTCTATATGAGAAAAAAAATACTTTTAACATTTAGACATCAATGAAAAGTTTAAATCAAACCCCATAAAAGAAAAGTTTAAATCAACAAGGACAAGAATATTACTTCAAATGTACTCAAGCTATTTACTGTGTCCAAGGAATGATGTGTTGGCCCCATTGGTCGGTGGAATATTGGCATCCGTTCACCTCTCTGGTTAAGAAGAACAAACAGGAAATAATCCATAATTCAACTCAGAAACAATAAATGAAAAGAAAATTCACAATAATGTATAAATATGAAAAATGACGAGATCAAAGAGATGCATAATCATCTAACAGAAAATTACCTTATAATTTGATCTTTTAAAAGCACTGCATCTTGCAGCAGAGAGCGGTTCAAACTCGTTAGTCTCTGAGGTCGAAGGTTCTGATTCTGGAAGTTCAGTACTCTCTGATGGCACTGCCCTTGCAACTCTGAAGCACCCCTTCTGATTTTGAAGCGAGCCTCTGGCAGCGAAAACCCCTGAATTAGTATGAACAACTACAACAGCATCTGGATTTGGGGGCCTGCATTAAGACAAAAGTAAACACGATGCATTAAGACAAAAGTAAACACGATAGAAATCAATAGATCTGACGCACAATGACTTGCAATTAAAGCCAACTACAACCTCTCATTGGTAGGAGCAATAGAAAAAACTTGTTTCATTAAACATAAGACAAATATGGCACAGTTCTAACCTGTGGAATGGGCAATATATCAACTTTCTTGTTATTGGTATCCCATTCTTCTCTAGACTGTGCACCTGAAAGTCCAAGATACGATTTGATCAAAACCTCCATCCTTTGTTAACTTTATTTCTAACCATATTAAAAGATAGGTACAATAATACAAACTACTACAAAAAAATTATCACCATATTTGAGATGATCTCTTTTTTAGGTCAATTGAGATGAGATTTTTAGTTAAAAGGAATAATACATAAATTGTAGTTTCAGACTGAGGCTGTGTACACAATGTAGTTCAACGAAAAGAAACTTACTTCCATGCTGTAGCCAGCTTTTGATGCACACATTATATGAAAATTAGTTTCACACTTGCGACACTGGGTGCAGGAACCGTGAATCTGCTTACAGATTGTACAGCGCTGTATTCCAGAAGATAAGGTAAATTGAAATACTGAGATTGTAAATTTGAATCATCATGTTATCACGCAACAAAAATTACAGGCTATAAGTTTATTCCCAACTTGAGGAGTAAACATGGAGGATAGAAAACCCCCATTAAAGAAAATTAACCACTTTTCAGTTAAAAAAGAATCAAAGTGTAAATTAACCCAATTGCAATATCACTCAGAACATAACCTTACCTTCAAAAATGTAGATGGTAGGATTTTAAGGATTCCTACTGCAGGTTCCATTTTGTCATGATCCAAGAAACCAACTCCAGGACAAAACCAAGCACAAGTGATATGAACCCACAAAGAGTCAACATCAGTAGGCTTCAAAGCACCTCCTGAAAAAACAATTTTAAAGTCGGTAACAGAAAGTAAACACGGGAAAACAGTCAACTTAATATATAAAGAGGCAGTCTTGTAAATTTCATACTCAACATGCATCATAAGTTTAATTCATTAAAAACAAAAACTCAGTGTACACCATTAAGATTATTCAAAAATATGCATGACTATCCACACAAACTTCCAAAATGCGGTTGAAAAAAAATATAGATATTAAGCATTAGTTAACTTAACAGTGAGTCATCATTCATTATGAAAAATAATAGTCAAATGAGAACAAAAGTAAACGCCTGAAGTCGGAAAAATAATAAATGTTAAGGACAAATATCAAATATTAAATAAGCAATGAAAAATCAATTTACAATAGTATCATTAGAAACTTCATAAGTAATAACTACTCAAGAGACTAGATATAGGTAACAGACCTCTTACAGGACAAAGACAACACTGTCTAATGACATCAGGCATTTCACATGCTCTACAAACCCATGATGTAAAATCCTGCACATCATTTGCCCCATAGCATTCTTGGTGCACAGCTATTTGACACCTGGACATATCAACAAAAATTATATATAAAACTTCTTGTAGATTTAGAGCTACAAAAAAGGCCCAATCTTGTTCCAAAAACAAGACTAAGTCACTTATCTAAAATATAAAAATTTGGCACACAAAATGTGGAGACAGACACCTGTTGCATATAATAATTTTATTATCCTCCCAATCTTCAACCCATCTACAAACAGCACATCTTTCAGTTGTCCACTTTGTATTAACTGGCTCGTACTTTTCTGTTGAAACAAAGAAACACATGAGTCTCCTAACCATACAAAGTCATCACACAAACGCCTCATTGTGACATAAGCCATAAGCACAAGAGCCCACCACCCCACCCCCCCTCCTCTATCTCTTCCCGACACGCACGAACACACACACATACAGAAAATAAGCATCAACATGTGAAGCATGTGGCACAAATTTCACCTTGCAATAAACCAATTAGTTGCTGCTTAACTAACTTGACAGGATTCCAGCCATGTTTATTATAGTCTTCAATCTGGAACATATTCAACATTAGTATATAGACTCAATATGATGCATAATTTTGATCAAAGAAGAAAAGAGCTAAAAGGTTAATCTTTTACAATCAAAATGAAAATGAGGCCATTGAGGTCTTATCAGAATTACACTGAACAGAACTATGGCAATAAATGTAATAAGATCAACTATGGAAAAATCTAATCAATTTTTCAAGATGACAGATATTGCACAAACCCATTTTTCCAGTGGTTGCATTGTGGCTTTCACTTTCACACTATGCTTCCATTTTTTTGCTCTACAGCCTGTGTGCTTTTCCCATTCACTAGGTGTCTGCATCTTTGACCCACATGAACCACACTTACAAACAATGCTGCAACATAAAACAATTAGAAGCAGTTCAGAAAATCCTTCCCAAAAACAAATTTACTTCATAATATAGCTGAAAGTTGAAACTGTTTTGACTTGAATTGCTCAATAACAACAGCATGATGCGATTAACAGGAGAGCCTCAAATTGGTGAACGAAAACTGGCAGATTCCCAGCAATAGCGAATGATTTTAATTTGAATATGGTGAATGGAAAGGCACAAAAATTCATAAAGTACTTTCATTGCAATAAAAGTTCTCCTTTTACAAAAGGCAAGGGCTTACATATGCAGTTTTGGATTATATGTTCCTTCCATTCCGTTACACACCACAGCTACCTCCTCAGGAATCAAAGATTTCTGGATGTTTGGCGCAAAAGATTTCTGAACATTTGGCGTAGAAGATTTCTGAACGTTTGACTTAGAAGATTTCTGAACGTTTGACTTAGAAGATTTCTGAACGTTTGGCTTAGAAGATTTCTGGACGTCTGGCGTAGAACTGTTTCAAAAATTTCCATATCATTCAGTTAACTTAATGAGAACAATAAAGAAATCTATAAACACAGAAATTCAATTGCCTCCAAATGAAATTAAAAAAATAAAAAGCATTTCTAATATACCTGGATTTTTGCTGACGTTTTACCAAACCTGACGAACAACACTTGGACTTTGCTTTGCACGCAGGGCAATAGTAATCAGTGTGCTCCGGGTCCTGAACCACAGTCAATTTAGTAACCCTCCATTCCTTAACAAAAGTGGAAAAAACCAGCATAGGAGAGATAAAAATAAATTTCAATTAAGCATGAAAGTACCACCTTCAAAACTTTACTGGAAATTTTGTCACACTCGGCATGCACCCATACATCACAACCATCACAGCATACCTAAAACAGAGATACCAACAATCTCTCAAACCACTCAACCACATAGTTAAAGAAACAAATCATACTGACAATAGTGACCACAATAAAAAAAAATTGCAGATAGCTCACCCAATTCCCACCATCTGAGTGGTGCCATATCTTCAGGCATATGCCACAATATTGTTTTGATTTTTTTAACTACATAAGATGAATGTAATCACCATTAGGAACCAAGAAATATGTTGAATTGTATCAAGTAAAAAAGCAAAAAAATCCAAGATGAGGAATTTGAACCTTGAAACAATGCGTACACAAACTTGAGCCCTTCATTCTTCTCATTGCTTTAGAGGAAGTAACCAAACCACAACAGTCACAAGCTTTTGCGTCTTTAGGATATGCCTCCTGCAAAATAAATTCAATGGATGAAAATTTATTACAGAGCAATTACACCTTGCTAGTATTTGAAATAAAAGATACAAGTCATAACATGGAAACAAAACTTTGCAAGAAGAAACAAAAATTCTGAAACCTAAAACTAGGCTAAAAATCAAAATCTCTGCATGACAAATAGCCCAACCAAAATGAAAACTGAAAACAAAGCAAGGATTGTTTTCTGGATCCTTGCTATAAAATCCAATCTTGTTATTCAGTTTTGAAGGGTACTCCTTTTCAGTGCCTAAACGTATTCTTTCAGGAACATCATATAGAATTCTCCAAACAGGATCTTAGTGCATGACTTCACAACAAAATATAAAAGGTCCGAATTATATTCTTCAAGTCATGTACACTAAATAGAAAGCATGGTGAGAAGGATTCACAGAAAAAGAAACAAATGAAAGTAAAAAAAATGAGAAAGGTACCTGATTCTGGGTGTAATATTCCTGATCTTCATAAAAACCATTAGCCTCTCGAAATTGAGCTGGATTTGCCTCTGGATCAGTTGTTGTATGACTCCCAAAGCTTGCATCCAGAAATCCATTTTCGGCTAACAACGCCTCCTCTATAGCCATCTGAAAATCACTAGGCTTGCTCTTGTACAACTGGGTCTGCCCCTGAAATCTGAACAAACAAAAATTATAAAGATGCTCAAAGATTTTCCCTAAACAAATAAGCAAACTTCACAAGACTTTCTACAGACCTGTCCAAGAACTGCGTAAAGGGGAATATCATTCCCTGCTTCACCCACCCATAATCCTGCACATTAACGTTCATTTAAACTCCACATTGAACAAATCTACACCAACCACACAAAAAAATTAAGCATGGAGATTTTTCTCCGATATTCTAAACTAGTCAATCTACGGGGAGGGGGATTCAAACTTGGGTGCAAACTGCTTTGGCAGTCTAACCCATATATATTTGCTAAAACATGAAGTTCGAAGGGAAAGAGATTTACCCTCTGTGATCCATTCGTTGTCATTGAGAACCCATAGAACATCACGCATATAGCACCCGGAACACAGCAGCTCAGAACTGATTTGGGAGCCTGCAAAATGGGATCTATAACCACTGCCGGCCACGCTGGGTAGCTCTTCCCAGACTTGGCCCAAACAATGTCACCCAAAGCAAAGTCCTGCGGCTTGTATACTTCTTTCTTCTTTGCACAATTGGCATTTTTCTGTCTGTCCATGGCCCCTGAACTAAACCCACCTCTACAATCAAAATCCGTATACCCTAAACAATCCACTTCATCTTCTTCTGGTTCTTCCTTCCCAACATATTCAAACTTCTTCGATTTTTTCTTAGAAGTTTTTGAATTCTTGTGCCGGTTAATATCCTCCTTGCTCTTTTTTACAAAACCCAGTTTCTCAATTCCCTCTGTATCGTCTTCTTCTACTAAAACTTCCTGAAAACCTTCGTCATCAAATGTTGTTGCCCTTTCATCAAAATTAGTTTTTCTACTGTTATTTACACCAAAAACTGAATCACTAAACCTCGAAGGAGGCATTTGAATGCGTCCTCGCTTCGACCTCCGTACTGTCCCGGAGCTCCGGTTCAATGCCGGTTTCTCCGTCTCTTCTTTAGCTAAAGCTGCCCGTTGATTCATCTTCTCTTTCGCTAAAACTGCTCGTTGATTAATCAACCGCTCCAAATTCGACGGCCCCTCCCTGGCAGGCCAAAATGGCTCGTCGTTGTGCGAAGAACCCGAACCGCTGCTGAAATCCTCCGCCTCGCCATTGCCAGCGTCGTACCCATTTGTTTTCTGCTTCTTCGGATTACCGGAAAACTCAAAGGCTTGAGCTTCGGGATCTTCGAGCGTGCAGCGTTTCAAATTCGGCATTTCCAATTTCTGCGGACGTTTGATTATCATATTCTAATCATTCAATTCGACGAACTCAAGCTTTGAATTCAATAAAGCAAACCCTAATTTCACATTGAAACCCCAATTCTAAACCTTCATGAAAAAACCTCAATAAATCGAATTGTAAAAGGATTAAAAATCCGCGGCCGTTCTCGGAAACACTATACTCCTTCCGGAATCAATGAAAAACCCCCAATTCGGAAGCGAAGACCCAAATTCAAGCAAAAACAGCAGAATCGGAAGAAATTTGAAACGGTTTTGGAACTTTCTCAGTTCTCTTCTCCCAAACACAGACAACAATATAATAATATGCAGAACAGAGCTCGGAATTTTGACCTTGCAGTCGGCGTAATGACGGAATCGGAATAATTTTCTCAGGAAAATCAAGCAAAAACTTTCCCGGAAAATTGGCAGAGAGAAAACTTGGAGCTGTGTTTGTCACACAGAGAGGTTCTGTTTGCCTTAAACCACAATTTTCAGTTTCGCACACAACGACGAATTGCTTATATACGACGTGATTTATTATTATTTAGAGGATAATTAGATTAACATAAAAATAATAATATTATACCTTAATCTTAAATTAAAATAATAATTAGTATTTGATATTGGGAGACGTGTCGTTTTGGCCATTTGGCTCCAAAATTTGGAAAGGAGGGAGCTGTTGGAAACTTTTGATGCGTGAACGCGCGAACCGAAATGTATTGGGGGAGTAGCATGGAATTTCTGTGCTACCTATGTGTTGAGTCTGTTGACTTCTCCGTACTTCGGCGTCCACAACCTCACTGCTCAAGTGGCGGGACTGTGGATCCTAATCCGTATAACTGATTTAGGAAGGGACCGTTTGTTTAGGTTGATTTGGATTTGGCCTTTTATGATAATTGAGTAGGTTTGGGCTTAGAGCATATCTAAGGGCAAGGTCATGTGCTAAAAATAAAATTTAACCCCCCAAACTGACATCATTTATGAAATTTAGCCTTTTAAATTTTTTGTGGTTGTAATGGTGAGAGAAGTTAGAGGCTAAAAAGTATTAGGTGGCTCGTTTTTATTGGCTATTGATATCATCCTAAACTGTCCATTTAAGGAGTCTTGAGCAATACGTGGGGTTAATTTGGCCTCACAAGGAGTCTTAAGCTCCAACTAGCCTAGGTTGATTGGGTGTGTTAGAAAGCTTTTCTTTGCAAGTTGGGGCTAGATCTTCTTCTAGCAAGGGCTAAAAGTCATGCGTTACATATGCTTTTAGCAAAAATTAATGAGCTAAATCAACCAATTTCGAGTGGTTAGACTATTTATTTTTTGAATATAGGATGTATCTGGGAGACCAATCTTCTTCTTCATACAATTTTGGTATCACATAAGGTTGACATCCTACTTGTGGCCCTATGATCAAGCGGTACGCCGAAGCAGAGCATGTGGCCCCAATAAATGCATCTGTGAGAATGCGAACTCGAATTGGGAGTTACAGATCTGTGCTCACTTTTCACTTGACCAACCCCTTTGGACCGATCCGAACCAAACAATAATTAGTTTGTTTCATTTAGTTTGGCCTATATTGTTTTGTTTATAATACAATATTTAAAATACTCTAATTTATGAGTAAGGAGATTCAAACTCATGAGTAAGGAATCGGCCAATATGAAAACTATCTACACTATACCAAACTATTTGTGTGTGTGTGGAGAATTATAGTCACCTCCCAATCTCTTAAAGCACTTTTTAAATTATTAATACTTATGTAAAAGACTAATACTTATGTATCATTTGAGTTGTACATAACCTATCCCAGACCGACTTTGAAATATTGAAAATACACTATCGGCTTCTCAACCTCATTTGACGCTCAACTTTTCCATCCTCCAACTCTATCGTTTTCTTGTTTATTAGGTAGTAGCTACTTTTCTTTAGTCTTTTGTCTGAGATTGAGATTTGAAGTGCTTGGGTTAGGGATGAATTGAGATTCTATTAAAATTGTTGTTGTGGATAATGTATGTGTTGGGATTTTCATTTAAATTAGAAGTAATAATAGTGTGATTGCTCGTAGTAGCAAAGCTATTTAACTTGCTTGCAAACTTCAAGTCTTCAAATTTGGAGCATTAATTATGGGGAACAAGTTCCACACAATCGTAGAATTATTTTGATGTTCTTGTAAAAAACAGGTTAGTCCTTGTTATACAGGTTTGGTGTGAGTCAGTGGCTATATGATGCTTAAGTTAGACTTTAGGGAATTGAATGAATACAAAAACTATGGTTTCTTGGAATATATATGAACAATTAACTCTTTATGGTCGAGGGCAGTGTCTTTATATAGTGGCAAGTCTGAGATTGAATGTGACTCGTTAGGACATGTGTGGCGTCCCATGATTGGCTTGTTCAAGACCCATTATTTGGCCCATTAAAACATTAGCTGTTTGATTTTGAGAGACATGACAAAGGACCCGTATTAAGATTCTCATTTAAAAAGAAATCTTAACCACGTCGAATTGTAAATGGGCCACGATTGTAAGGATTACTATCCATTTGTTGATCTTGCGAGATTAGTCTTTATTCAGCTATGATGCTCTAATTCTTTTGGCATGCCTTGTTAGGTTTAAGGAAAGGTTTGGGCTTCACTAAGCCATATCGGCTTAATAACTTTGCTAAGATAAATGGCCCATTAGTTGGATTATGCATATCCAACACGCGAGCTCAACATACGTGCCTTCTTTGTTGAGCTATATTATCGAGGCCACACCTATAGCACATGAAGGACATTTTTTTCCTCCCGGTTCCTTATGTCCATGTGTTAAATCCTTAGTAGGCGGTAAGTTTAGGTTACCATATTGATAGTATGATTATTTTAGGAACAATTGTTATTTGACTTTTAGAGGTTTTGGACTTTTTATTTGCTTCTTAATTTTTAGAATTACATATTATTTTGTTTTCATAGGCACATGTGTTAGATCCTTAAAGCCTATGAAGGAACCATTAAGGATTAGAATATTTAGTTTGCTCGTATTGTTGAGTTTTGTTTTGGACTATATCGTTTCATTTTAACAAGAATTAGAAAACTAATTGGGGAATTATTGATAAACAGTCAAAACTATACAAAAGTGTTCATAAAATATGTAAGTGTAAATACACTATGATTGGTTTATTTCCTTAAGTAAAAAACCTCTAACTTTGTAATGTAGTCAAAATAGAGTTTAGGGTTGTCATCACTTGATGAACTTGGATTGAAGGGTGCCTAGAAGAATTGAAAGCTTCACTGTGAAGATATCTTGAGCACTCATATAGTTCATCACTTTAATGGATTTGGGTTAATTATGCCTAGAAGAATTGAAAGCTTCCTATTGACGACGTCTTGAGCACTCCAGTAAGGTATAAACATCTCATTCATAGCATGCATTTTAGAAACACAGTTTTTAAGTTGTTCGTTTATTGTCCTTATGATTAGAAGGCTAATTCATTCTTCGTTTATAGCATGCTACCTAGAAATTTACTTTTTAGGTTGTACCTTTGATAACATTAGGCTATGGACTTAGGATTACATCAAAATGGCCCCAAATATCTAAGTTTCAATTATGCCGACCAGTTGGCCATTATTAGCTATCGGTCGGCCATTATTGGTGACTGGTCAGCAAAGTCTAAATCCTTGAACATAAAGTAGTGTAGATGACGACCAGTTGTCCATGTTTTGCCCACTTGTTTCAATCATTTCTCTCACTTAATTTTCACCCACTTTTGGTCTTTTTGGAAGTTGATCTCTTAGAAGCCATTGAAGAAAATCTGGAACTTTAGAGCAACCACCAAGAGACCAAAATAAAGATTGCTCCATCTCTATTTTGTTGTGTTCATCTAGATGAGAAACATTGAGTTCTAGCTCACTCGTATGATAACTTACTTTATCTAGTGTTTTATTGGAGCCAAAGTAGAGATTGCTCCATCTCTATTTTGTTGGAATTTATACAGATGCTAAGCATTGAGTTCTTGCTCACTCATATGATAGCTTTGTTCATCTAATTTGTAGGCGCCAAAGTAAAGGTTACTTCATCTATATTTTGATCATTTCATCTAGATTGTCAGCTTTGAGTTAATAGCTCACATACATGCTAGCTTAGTTGGTTTAGTAACCAAAGTGAGATTTCTCCGTCTCTCGTTGTTGATAGGTTTTAAGCTTTGAGTTGATAGTTTACATACATGCTAACTTAGTTAATCTAATTTTTTTGTTGGGTCAAAGTTGAGATATTGTTTCATGTCTACTTTGTTTTGATTCTAGATACTAAGCATTGAGTTCATAGCTCACAACTAGCTTAGTTTATCTAGTAACCAAAGTAATATTTTTCCATCTTAGCTTTAATGTTTTGATATGGATGATAAGTTCTAGAGCATTTGCACAAACATTCATTCCATCTCATGCATGATGCTTTGTGATTGAGCTACCAAGAAGAAAGGGCACATGTTCTTGTTCTTTGGGTAATTGAGCAATCAAGATGAGAGCTTCCATTTCAAAGGCAAGATGAACAAATTACACTTCAAGATTAATGAGGAGGTTGTATTAGGTTGTTATGAACTTAACAGATTGTAATATTGCTTCTTGCCTTTATAATGAATTTTTCATTGGACAGAGAATTTCCCCAGCTTTACCAATTTGGTTTATGGGTCACAAAAAATATCCTTGTGTTTGTTTGCTGTTTCGCTCTTGTCGACCCGTGAATTAATTCTTAAAGCTCTATTATGAATCTTTGTTGACATGTTGCATTACTTGACACATAGTTGTTGCTAGAAACCACTAAGTCCTACATTGACAAATTGGCTTGGGTTTCTAGGTTGTTCATTGAGCATGTGAATGATTCACATACCATACACTTGTGTCCTCTTTTGTTATTCCGCATTGGTTGACCAACTTAATTATTGATTCATGTTTTTTCACCACACTTGTGTGCACACCAACTATTTGACAAAATGTGACAATGAATCTTGACTTCATCTGATGTTGAGATACTTAGTTGTTAGTAGAGCCTTTGGCTGATATTTTCATTTATATCCTAATTCTTGTGTGCAAAATTTTTATCTTAGAGAGAAATTTTAAATCACACATATTCACCTTTCTAAGTGTTTCGACGACTAGGCAACAAAATTGCAAAATATTTCTTATATTATAAGTTTGGTATGTTTAGCCTAGCCGAATTTCAAAACATAGCTTTGTCTTGATAATTTTTCATTTCCTATCAAGTTTTTTATTATTATTTTATACAAAAAAAGATTTAAGTTGCTACAATGATATGACTTATATATCATATTTTGATTGGTTCTTTCTATCCAAATAATGTAATCAAATAATTATATGAGTGAAAGAAAACAACATCTCGACCCCTAACTACCAGAGCACTGTAAATATTAGGCATCTTGCTCGGTTGAAAAGCTACATCCAGTTCCGGACCAATGATTTGAGCGATACGCCCCAAGTTTTTTTTTTCAAGGTTCTCGATAAAGTCGGTTGATTTGGATAAATTTGTATCCCTTAGAAACCGTACATGCACCTTTTGATGCATAAGGTTCAACAAAAATCACGGAAAAAAGCCATTCCCGCGTGCCATAAATGACCTATGAATACAAAGTATCCTAGAACAAAATGAGAAGTAGCTAACCAACTTCTAGGAGAAACGTAATTGACTGCGTTGATCTCAATAGCTACGCCGCCCATGGAATTTAAATGGGAAACCGAAGAAACTGTGGTAGAGAATCATCAAATTCGTAACAACAATATTATACTATTGTTCGCGAGCCTTTCGCAGGGGTGCGGGCTAGGAGCACACGGGTCGGCCCGTCCGCTGGTCCGATCCTTTCTATTGGCGTTTCCGCTCCAACAGGCTTCACTTCTATCCCTTCAGAGGGACGGTCGTGAGACCTTCAGTTGTATGGTTATTGTCAGGCGTGCCACTATTGGCTTCTGACAATAGAAAGATGTAATATATATTAAATACTTGCGCCACAAGTAATATAACTTCCGTTCATCGGATTGGGCGACTTAATTAGATAAGTGCGGTTAGGTTCTTTTTATTGCCTTGCTTGTTAAGGACTTTTTCTCTCTCGATGTTTATACCAGAGATTGCTTAAACGATAATGATCGCCTTTGGGACTAACCAATACTATCCCTGCACCCGAGGCTCGGCTTGTGCAGGAACCATCAAAGAACAGTTGCCAGGGAGTAAGCCATAAACTGGCAATGCCCTTGGCAATTTTGAAAGAGACATCCCTTTCCTTTTTGATTAGCAGACTGGATACTGCCGATTCCGATATCTTAAGAGGTTGTTCTTTCGAACCTGTCGAATTGCTTGGATGTGACGCCAAAAAGTCTGCAATGGCTTGCCCTTTAATAGCCTTCTGAGGCACATATTGGAAGCAGAATTCCGACATAGCTAACATCCATTTCCCAATCCGACTAGCCATCATTGGCTTGGATAACATGTACTTGACCACATCTGTATTAGCAATTATGTGGACTGTGTATGACAACATGTAATGCCTGAGTTTAACCGCTGTAAAATATAAAGTTAAGCATAGCTTTTCTATCGGGGTATATCTTGTTTCTACATCAGTCAAACTCCTGCTTAGGTAATAGACCACCTGCTCCTTTCCTTCCTCATTGTCTTAGGCCAGGAGACTGCTTATTGATTCCTCCGAAGCTGATATATACAGCTTAAGGGGTTTTCCTTTCTTTGGTGGCATCAACACAGGCGGTTTAGCCATATACTGCTTTATCTCTTCAAAAGCTTTCTGGTGACCGACTCCCTACTCAAACTTCTCCGTTTCTTTGAGCTTTAGCAGTAGGGATAGAGGTTTAAGTTTTCCAGCCAGATTGGCTATGAATCTCCTCAAGAAATTGATCTTTCCTAGTAACATTTGGAGTTCTTTCTTATTTCTTGGTGAGGGTGCGTCTATGATTGCTTTGGCCTTATTTTTGTCTACCTCTATACCTCTTTGATGAACTAAGAATCCTAAGAAATTTCCTGCCCTTACCCCAAAGGCATATTTCCTCGGGTTCATTTTCAATTTATGTAGCCTCATCCTCCCTAGCACTTGTCTCAAGTCCACCAGGTGGTCCATATCTGTTTTGGATTTGACCACCACATCGTCGATATAGACTTCTAGGTTGTGACCGATGAGGTCGTGGAAGATGGCATTCATGGCCCTCTGATATGTAGCTCCTGCGTTTTTCAAACCAAAGGGCATGACTACATATTCAAAGGCCCCCACATGACCAGGACATCTGAACGCCGTTTTATGAATATCGGCTTTAGCCATTCTGATTTGATTATAACCAGCATTTCCATCCATGAAGGATAGAATTTTATGGCTGGCTGCAGCATCAATAGACATATCTGACATAGGCATTGGATAGAAATCCTTGGGAGTAGCATCATTAATATTTCTGTAATCAATACAAACCATTATTGCCTTAGTCAAAACTTTTATTACAGGTACAATATTAGCCAGCCATTCTACATATTTGGCCGGTCTAATGAACCCTGCCTTCAGAAGTTTCTTTATTTCTTCCCGTACTTTTTCTTCAATCTTTTTGGACATTCTCTTGGCTGCTTGCTGAACTGGCTTGTATCCTTCCTTGATTGGCATTCTATGTTCTACCAAGGTTGAATCCAACCCTGGCATTTCATCATAATGCCATGCGAAGTAGTCCTTGAATTCCATCAGCAACTTGATCAAGTCAACCCGATAGTCAGATGACAATAAGCCACTAATCCTTATCGGCCTTGGATCACCTTCGGTGCCTAGCTCAATGGTTTCCAAGGGATCCTAGACCTCTGGCATTGGGTTATCCGGCTCACTTGAAACAAACTCCGGCACCTCGAAGCTTAGCTCGAACTCCTCTGGCCAATCTAGATCATATGTGTATTCTGTTGTCTGTGCCATTGTGTCAACAGTTGATATGTCCAATGCTTGAATGGTATCTTCTTTGGTTCCTGAGGGACTAGCATGACTTTCACCCATTTCCCTGGCTGAAATCTCTTTTAATACCCTCCTTTCTCTCCCGTATTCCCCCAGTCTTTGGATCAGTGATCGGATTGCCATTACTCGATCCTTTCTCTTGTCTGTTGTACTCATCATAAGGCTTGTAGGGTTGGGATTAGGAATGGTCGGTCTCATTCTTCCTGAGTCATCGATGTACCCTCTGTTAGGAGCTTTCGGGCCGTCACTTGTGTAGGGCGGCCGTATTCATCAGCTCCTGTACATCGGAATGTTCCCACATATGGGTTGTAGAAGTTCGCCTCTGATAATACTATCACCGGTTTGGTTGGATAGCAGAGCTAAATTCACTACTCCTCTGGGGAGTTAGGATATATGATCATAGGTTGATGGTCTTTGGTTTCTTGAAATCGCTGGCTACACAAGTAGTGCGATTAAGAAAGCAGCAGATAGAGACAAAGTCTGTATCTGGGAAAGGCTTTGAGGAGTTTCCTCAGAGGTTTCTTTCTGAACTAGAGAGTTCTGTTTTTAGTTGGTTTGAGTGTCCTCTTTTCTGAATCCTCCCCTCGTTTATATAGGCCAGCAGGGAGCCCATGTCATCGCCGTCACTTCTCTTTATCCTTAAAGACTTAGTGAGGAAGGGCTTAATCTGGAAAGCACAGGTAGCGCCTCTGATCAGCCTACCCCCACTGAGAAAGGGTTCTTTATTCATAGTCTGGTTCCCTCCAATTTGCCCAGTGCTTTGCATTAAATGCTGTTCAGACTTCTTTT
The DNA here is from genome assembly GCA_018257905.1 of Gillenia trifoliata. NCBI lineage: Eukaryota > Viridiplantae > Streptophyta > Magnoliopsida > Rosales > Rosaceae > Gillenia > Gillenia trifoliata. The sequence goes on from CM031086.1 coordinate 18,654,082, forward strand.
CTTTTCGTTTACTAGTCTGGGTTGGGCCTTTGGGTCAGGCCCAACCCAATGCTAAGTTTTAAGTCATGGCCCAAAGCTCGTATGGACAGCTGGGTGCCCTACGTGGCTGTTGTCGCTTCATTCAACAACCATCACCTAGGGACTTAGTCATCCTCTGAAGATTTGATTTGCTTTTCCAATATTGCCGAAATCTTTGTATTGAATGCTCTAGTGGAGTAGGTGCAGGTACTTGAGTGCTTTAGAGGGGGTAGACACCTCCTTTTGTCCTTCAGTCCTACTGGATTTGGGCTGGGCCTTGTCTCTCATGTTTGGCCTGTTGGCCCAAGACTCCAATCTAACCCAGTGGATATTTTTCGGTGTAAACAACTATAAGGGAGAAAAAAATGGTATTATACTCTAAAAGGAGGAGATTGGGCTAGCTCACACAATGCGTCAACCATTAACTAGGTATCAAACTCAATACAAATATAATACATCATCGCTCTCCATGTGAGTCTAATGTGAGACCACTTATTTACAAGTGAAGAAGAATACCACTTCACCGTAGTACTAGTTGGTATTTGAAATTTTTCAATGTACACCAAAATCACAAATTTGATAGGTTGTGATACCAATTAAATTCTCAGAGTTAAGTGTATTGAATGAATAAAATTCAATGGGGAAAAACACTTTCCATAAAATAGTATAGAAAAGGTTAAAGAAAAATGAATCTAGGCCAAATAAAAGCAATGTTCATGAAAACATTAATAAAATAGCATATATAATGCATTTTTTCACTAAAAGAACAATTTTCATAAGAAAATTATTCAACAAACAACTAAGATACCAAAACACTGGGCAAAAAGAAAACAAACTTACGAGTCCAAAAGACAAAATTCAGGCGAACAAAAAGACGTACAAACACCTACAAAGTGAAGGATACTATGTATAAAAATCTTGTCTTGATTTATTTTAGACAACAACATGCTATATAATTAATGACCACAATGAAATCAATTAAACTTTAAGCATGAGCTTAAAATCTAAAACCATTCCAAAGCATCCTAAGGTTAAATGATTGATGTGCATATATAAATAAATCAACTTTAGATTAAGAGGAATTGAGATAGAGATTACCCTCGATAACTATCTTTGATTCAATAATCAAAGTGTTACCTTTGATGAAAAATCCTTCACTTGCAAACTCCTCGTTTGTAATGGAATGAAGATGAGAAAACCTTGATGAAGATTTAGTGGTACCACAATCTCCTCTAGCCGACCAACCTCTATTGTCTATCTCTTTCTCGATTCACTCATTAGAAAACCCTAAATGAGACAGAGATAAAGTTGTTTTTATAGTCACATGTGTGAAATTCCCATAAAATCCTTCCCATATATAGTCATATAGTATTGGTGGGACTACTGGGCTTTTTTAGATTTAAATTGTCATACAATTTAAACAACAAGTTTAATGTGTTCAAGCTCAATGTGTCTAAAATTAAAAATTATTTTAGGGACTAAGATGTTGGAGATTTTTTTTCTTGTAAAGTTCAATATAACAAGAAAAAAATCCAAGCCTAGTTGCTTTTATTTTTTAACATTTATGATGAATTTTAGTTAAAAAAAACCCCGTTTATACCGTTAATTGATGATAAAATTTCTCCCTTTAAATATGGTCACATACTCTTAGCCCTCGTTTGGCAGCTCGGACTGGACTGACTATTTCAGTCGGATAGGATAATCTGTCATCGGACAGTAATGACTAAATTAGTCGAGCGTTTGATGCAGTATCAGACTAATATCGACTATTTACACTGGGTGGCGCCCTAAGTGTGTGTGAAGAACACAATTTGTTCTTTATACAAACTCACTCAAATCCTCATCAAATGCAAGAACTACGAAAAGTTTGATCTTCGTAGGAGACGAAGTACGTAGGTAACCTTCAATTTGATTCAAGGTGCAACCACAACTCCTCCAAGCAAAGGTGTTCATCCAAGATGAGATTGAAGGCCCTCTTGGGTATTTAGCCTTTGCTCATGCAAAAAGGATTATACAAAGGTATATGATGTTACAACTTACTGATGTGATTTTGAGTTTGTGTCTTGGTTCACAACATTTAGGCTTCAAAAGTCATGAGCAAAGTTTTGTTTTTGAGTACTAATATGCTAACTCAGAGCCTTTAATTTGTTAATAACATGCTTAAGTGTTGCTCAAATGAACTTGTAATTCAAATATTTTCCTTCAAGCTAGACCAATAGAGTGAGAGGGACGAACCCGACTAATTATACGGAGGTTTTTGGGCGTATAATTAGTCGGGTGTGAGGGGTACTAAATGGTGGGCCCGGTTTAAATAGTCGGGTGACTATTTTAGTATGAAGCGCACCAAGCACCCGAGACCGGATTATTAGTACTATCCGGTACGCTATACGGCGTACCAAACGAGGCCTTAAAATCTTAGAACCGGCCGTGATTCTTCGGTCTATAGGAACCTATAATAAATGTGGTAGTAGGCCATTGAGGACCAAAGTTTGCAATACTTGATGGGCCTTATCCTTTGACATTACTGGGTTGGGCTTCAGGGTCAGACCTAGGTAAGAGAATAGACCAAACGACATCGTTTTAGAAACGTTGCCGCCCTATAAAAATAGCAGTATCTTTTTCCAAAACTCTTCTGCAAATCTCTGCCTCTCAATCTCCGTAGCTACCAGCTCAAGCTCTTCGACATCACACAGGTACTCAACTTTCTGTTTGGATACCGAGAAAATCACAGAAAAGATGCAAAATTGTCAAAATTGAGATGGATATGATGGTGAAATAGTAAAATGTTTGAGCAGGAATATGGTGACGGCAGAAAACGCTGTGAAAACAATCCGTATTTATTTTTGTACAATGTCCGTATTTATTTGCGTATTTGAAGGCAGAATTTTGATATCAATTGCTGCTGCATTGAATCTTATGCTGGGGGTCTTGCAATGTTCATTCTCTTGTGTGGAAGTGGCTGGAGGTATTCTTGCGAAAGAGATATGGATGGGATCTTAACAGCTTCAACTACGAAGATGTGAGGAGATTTGCGATTCTACGCGGATTATGCCACAAGGTATATATCACGACAATGCAATTCTTCGTACATTTACACTGTAATTTTTCTTTTATTATGCCAAAGTTCAGATACTGTTTCCTTTCTTTCAATTTTTAGAAATGATAGATAAGGGTAAACTTGAAGATGCAGTAGCATTTGGCACTAAGGTACGTGGAGTGATGCTAGAAGGTTTTTCTTCATTCCTTTATATTAGTTTTCTAGTTGGTTACCGGTTGTACTTTCGCCTTTGTAGGCTCTTGCGAAGCTGGTAGCAGTTTGTGGTCCATACCATTGAATGACAGCAGGAGCTTACAGCCTACTTGCTGTTGTTTTATATCACACTTTAGACTTTAATCAGTTCTGTCGATATCTCTTTTGTTTTGGCGTTTTGAGACATATCTTACTTCTTACATCATACAACTGTTACTTTCTGGATCAAACGTAGAGTTTAAATTGGGGGATTGGCTACATATTTTTATTGTTAAGGGTGGAACGGAAGTGCAATAGTGTGCAAAATATAGAAAGTTTTTCTTTCATTTGGTAAAGATTTTATGCCATTAATGACCAATGATGTGTTCCCATTACAGGCTACAAGCAAAAGGCCCTGGATATCAACGAGAGAGAATTAGGGCTTGCCCATCCAGACACCATGAAGAGTTATGGGGATCTTGCTGTGTTCTATTACAGACTTCAACATACGGAGCTGGCTCTCAAGTATGCTCTCAACTTTGGCGCAGTCGAGGTGATTCTTGTTAAATTATGTGTGCAGGATGTCGACACTCTAGGTGTTGTCGATGTCAGATATTGTGGTTACATTGCAGCTGTCAAGATTGAGGGGAAAGAAAATAAGAAAGTCAGTCCTCCATCTCAGAACATTGAATTTCTTGATCAACCCGAAGGTGGTGCCAATGCTGTTAATATCAACAGGTATGCAATAATGTGTCAGTGAGTATTATGTAAAGCTACCAACCTTTTTGTCATGGAGTTTTCAGTATAAGAGCCTAACTAGTACCTTGTTCCTTACAGTTTGAGATTACTACTTCACAAGACAATACCTTCAGAGCAGAATAAACCAGCATCACTTGTGCAAACTCTACTAAGATCTTTTAGCCTCATGTGTTTTTGTTGAGGGGGTGTTAGAAGAAAGTCTTGCTAAGCTTGAGAAAGAAGAGCTAGATTTTGATAATTTTGTGTGATGGGAACTTGGAGCTTGCTGGATACAACACTTGCAAGACCAAAAAAATGCAGACAAAGATAAGAAACCATCGACTGAGAAGGCTAAAAATGAGCTGAAGGTTGAGGGACTTGGGACGCCTCTTAAATCCCTTAAGAACAGCAAGAAAAAAAATCAGATGGAGGCAATACAAAGCTGCAATCTGAAAGCTCAAAGTCTCGTGCAGATGGTGTTGTTGCGGAAGCTGAAAATACTATATCTCCTTTTGTGGAATCAAAGCTCGAGACTAATGCCAAAGAAAATGAACTTGTATTGGCGTAGATATTGTCTGATGCTGCCTTTGCTCGACTAAAAGATTCAGAAACTGGACTTCACTGCAAGGTAATACATTATAGGTGTCACTAGAGGCTTTACAATTTACTTATAGGTAGCACCTTGGGGACTAATGTACTGTGTGTTTGACAGTGTCTGCAATAACTGATTGACTTGTCTGAAGTTGCTCTTCCCAAACTGGTAAATACTTTTTTTTTTGCTTAAAGCTTGCTTTCTGTCTGCATGTAAGTATTGTTTTGGTGATTCTCGTTTCCTGAAATTTTCGTATAATGCACGCACCAGATTTTGGTTCCTTGGAACTTTCACCAGTTGATGGTCAGACCTTGACTGATTTCATGCATACTAGAGGTCTTCGAATGCGCTCTCTGGGGCATGTTGTAACTTTGGGTTTTCATATATTAATACATGCCTCATATTAGTCATCTACCTAAACATTTTCTTTTGTGTCTTCAACTTTGCCAAATTTGAGATGGATATGATGGTGAAATAGTAAAAGGTTTGAGCAGGAATTTTGTGGCGGCAGAAAACGCTGCGAAAAAAATCCGAAGAGGGCCCCAAGTCCTTGCTAAAGATTTTGCACTGTGACTTTCGCAACCTCTTCGAAATTAAAATTGAAAACTAGGGTTTGATCTGGTATCAGCCTCTCAGTTGATGGGTCGTATGAAAAGGCGTGGGGTTACGTTCTAATATTGAATGCCAGCCTAGACTGCTCCCAACATTATAATAATTGCTAGTACGCTAGTTGCCATATGCCGTCACAAATTTCCTACATTGATCAAAGATCTTTCTGCTGATCCATCTCTGTGATATGATTGCGGCGGATTGCCATTGTTTGTTTTGGTTTAGATTTGAAATCTTGATTCTTTGTTGTGGTTGAAAAAGTTGGGAAAAAAGTTTGGGATTTATGAGTTATGCAAAATGCTTTTGAACCCAGTTTTTTTTGTTCCAAATTACGTTGAATGGGGCTGAGTCGTGTGTATGTTTAATTTGATTGTATGAGCTTTCACTTGTTGGTTGCATTTTTAGGTTGTGTTTTGTTGTTTTGTGATTGCAGGTGACTCTAATGTTTCCCATGCTCCATATTGATATTGTTCAATTAAAAACAAATTGGTTGTGTATATATTTTCTGTGTCCTGTTTTAAGTGAATGGTTGGTTTTTATGTGATGGGTTGCTAAGTTTGTGCGGTTTTGGTCGTTTGGTCATTTTTATGAGAGGTTTATCATGTTTGGCATCAATTTTTTGAGTTGATGGTTAACTTGTTTTCTTGTTGGTTAATTTGGGCAGCCCTTTATTGACATGCTTACTGCTTAGCTATTCGGTTATTCATATGCGTGTTCTCTACTGGTACAAGAGCCGATGTTTGTTGAATTCCCCTGCAGTTAAATTCCTCTTGTTCCATTTTGATTGTTATAGAGACTGTCTGCTTGAGTGATTGTTTGTAGTGCTAGCAACATTCTATTAGCGTCCTGCACAGTTAATCGGCCCTTTTTCCACCTTGAAGTCATTTGCCGGATTCAGATTTGATTCCTGCATCAATTGTGGACAAACACGTCGCATCAATCGTGTGGTTCAACGTGGCCCTCTCACCGTGTTTTAAAGGTTGATGCGAGTTTATTTGAGTCTTTGGCGGTTTGAGCATATATTTCGAGTTAACTCTGTCAAAGAATTTGCATATTGTGCCTTGTTTAGGAGGAGGTTTAGCCAAGATCAGCCCGTACATGTATTGAACCATTTTATGGCTGAACTATTCAAGTTCTGGACAAGAGTATGAAATGAAATTTGAGCATCGCAGCTCTGGCAAGTGCCAACATCTTTGACTTGCTCTGAATTGTGTAAAATATTAAAGAGTGCCACTTTTCTGGACAAGAAGAGTGATATGTTGTGCTTAATTAAGAAAAGGCAAATATTGTATTCATATCTCAAATAATTCATTGATTGACATGACATAACACATCATGCGGTGTTCAAATGTAGTAATTTTTCACCAGTGGTACGGAGTACTGACTCATATGAAAAATAAATGGATGAGATTGAAATTGGAAGATCTAACAATTTTGGAAATAAAATCTATAACGCCTAAAACACCCGTGCGCCTGAGTGCTATATATAATTGATGCTGGAAAGAGGCAGCGCGGGTTAGGGTTTTGCTTTACTGAGTTGGGCTGTTGGGGCGGCGGTTGTTTTTTTTTTGTTCTTTTTTTTTGGAATAATCTTGGGTGGTACATACTATTCAATAGTCAAATCATTGAATCGTACGTACTATCAAAGTTTGACTCCTTTTTCTAACGGTTTTTTATCTTTAATCTTACATTCTAAAAAGGATTAAATTGGGTTTCAAATCTAGTTGTGATGACAAAGGACAGATGGCAGATTTTCAATTGCAATAGCACGAGTGACGTGGTGATATGGTATCACCTAATAATTTCTCCAACTTTTACAAGAAAAAATCTTGGGTGGTACGTACCATTCAATGGTATGGCCATTGAATGGTCTAGATTAATTTGTGGTGGGCACCAAATGAATCTTAAACTATTCAACAATACGTATCATTCAATGGTATGTACCATTGAAGTTTGACCCACTTTTCCACCTTAAACAAAAAAGAGTTTTGAATTTAATGGGAGTTTCCTACAATGAGAAAGTGACGCTGAACATAGGGCTGGGTTCGGTTCCATTCGGTTCGGTTTTTGGCCAAAATCGAAACCAAACCGAAATTACTGTTTGGTTCGGTTTTTTTTAATTTTTTTTTTTTATGAAAATTCTTTTGTTTTTTAAAAAAAAAATTTTGAGCAACCAATGATTATACAAAGCCAACCAAACAAATAGACGAAAGACATACATATTAAATCATCAAGAGTTAATTCTAATAAGTTGGAAAATTAGGAAAAATTAGTTCCAATTATTGATTGGCAACCATGTATTATGGGCTGGAAGGAGAATCAAAATAAACAAATTTAAAACATTGGTTTGGATAATCATACCCTAGAAACCGTACAATTCTAATCAATAGAAAAGGACCTAACCATTAAAATCCAACAAATCAATACAAAAAATCTCAATACTTCAGACACTAGAACAAGACCAGTTCTCAGATTCCAAATAAAATACAAAAAACCCATCAACCCAAATAAAATTACACTATTCAATCACTACCCAAATAAAAGAGAGGGTAGTCTAGGGTTAATATAGGGAATAAGGCTTTTTAAATGTTTGGGCCAAGTGTGGGTCTATTAAGCTTGTGTTGAAATTGGACTAATATTTGGAATTGGGCTTGAAAAATTAATACCCAATAAAAAATAAATAAATAAAATATTAATTTATATTTATTCGGTTCGGTTCGGTTTTTGAACCACTGAAACCGAAACTGAACCAACCAATTTCGGTTCGGTTTGGTTTTTTGTACTTCGGTTCGGTTTTTTTCGGCCTTGGTTCGGTATTCGGTTCGGTTTTTTTTGATTTTCGGTTTTTCGAACCCACCCCTAGCTGAACATGGACGAGGGTCATGCACTCACAAAAAGTTCACTAAAGAATGAGTATATAGTTCCAATTCGGATCATGAAATACCACGCCCACCCTTTTTGCATTCATGATTCTCTGGCTTGTTCGAAAGTAATTCATGTGTTATAATATAACTGATGTGTTATAATATAAATGGACAACAAATTAGGGTATAGTTGACACATTCCGATTTAGACATGCTAGGTGTCGGGAAGTGCTGGCCGACACGTGTTAAGTGACAAAAGTCAATTATGCATGTACATCAGAAAAAGTGAGTAGATTTAGAGTTGGAAGCGGAAGTAAGAGTGCGGTGATGGGTAAAACCCATTATTACAGGTGCATAACAGTCAGAGCATAGTAAATAGTGCATGAAATAAAAACATTCACATCCTTGTGAGGATGGATAAGTAGAAATTAACTAAAAGTAGGAACAAATCCTACATAGTCTGGAGAAAGTGTCAGAACCACCAACCACAACCGAAGTAAGCCATCGTGTCACTAGTAATAAGAATTGCTACTAGTTCCTGGAGGGGCGCAAAACATAAAAGAATGAGTGGGTCAAAAAGTAAAGTTTGATAAAACCTTTGTTTTCAAGAGCATACTATCCATTCGTTGGAAAACATGTATAATTTTTGAAAAATATGTCATACTCCCTGTTATGATCCTCAAAATACTATAATAGTAATACGGGTACTCCTTGAAAACCAATAGTAAAACCATAATGGACTGCTTGAAAACAAAATTGAATGCTCAAATCATGGGTACTCCTTGAAAATCAGATTGACGGCTCATCCATATGTAAACACACAAGCCTAAGTAGATAAGCTACGAGGACATGTTAAGTATATGAGAAATTTGCTGAGTACTACAATGACGCGAGTCTAACTCTAATCGTTGTGCGCAAAGCACGTCACACACAAGTTCGAGTTGCCTAGTGCAACCTAGAGCAGGCTAGTACCTACAATGGATCCAAAGTAGCGTAGTGGTACTGAAGGGAAATTGTGAGATTTATGTGGGATTTCTAATGACTAGCATGCATATACAATTCGAAATTTATAAGCATGAGCAATGGAAGCTAAATTATCAGAGCAATAGTCATGCAAATCCACTTCAAGAAGCATAGGTTTGTATTTGATGCATCTACTAAAATTGAAGAACAAAGTGAAGGTGTAGTCTTATACCTCTTGATCTAGCTTTTAGACCAAGGATGGACCACCTCCAAGCTTTCTCTTCTTGGAACTCCTTGAGCCTAGCCTCCCTCCTTGCTTGCTCCACCTTGACCAAATGGAACTCCTCTAGGTTCTCCTAGTCCCCAAAGTTGAAGACCTCTAAGGATCCACACCCACCAAGTGATGGAATGGATGATGGATCACAAAAGAAAGAGAGAAGTGTAGCTCTCAATTTCCCTTGGTTTGGCCGGCTGTGTATGTTGAAGAAAGGGAGAGATTTTTTTTTCTTTTGGTTGACTCACTCAATCACAAAGCCATACATAGTTATGGTGTGAAGTATGGTGTGGAGTGACTTATGTAAGTTTCAATAAACTTTCCACATATATAATGGAAGTGAGTCAACAATTGACTCCACTCTCTCTCTCTCATTCATGGCCGGCCAAAGTGAGTGTGATTGGGCTTTTTGGGCTTTTACAATTTCAAGTCATCTTATGCTTGAATAAAAGGCCAAAGAGATTAGGGCCCAATGGGCCCGGATTATCCCGAACTTATTTCATTAAGCCCAAAGCGATCTTTTATCGCTTCTATGATTTCCTTAGACTTTCTAATTAATCATAACACTCAATTAATCCAAAGGATTATTTCCATCATTCACGTGTTGATCCACCACTATAGTGTATTCGGTGTACAATCGGTTTAGGTTCTAATTAGCAAGGCAGTGAGGTGATTGGTATCAATCCAATTGATTAGTTCCAATCATCTAGTGAATTAAAACTTATTTTAATTCTTTATCTTCTTTGATGATTACTAATTAATCATCTATAAGATCTCACAAACCATGAGTGACACACTACACATATATCATGGCTACCCAAGCTAATTAAGAAGTTTGTTCGGAGAACCTATTCAATTGGAATTACAATGTAATTTGATCCTTCTCTAACACAATACTCTCAATCACACTATTAGGGTATGGATACATAATGTCAAACCCCTAATGTGATTATTCCATGTTATATAATTCAATTGAGTCGTAAAGGAACACTTTCCATTACTATACTCATTACTTCGGCCGAAGATTCCCGAATCATATCTTAGAGTATTCTTCCTCTCGTAACGAGGATTAGAGATCCCTTGTTGATCATTCACTTGCCTTTATGGCTAAGTAGCTTAACCCCAACTATGCCGTGGACACCCTCAAGATTGGGGTGACTTTGACATAGTCAAAGATCAAGGACCTAACCACAAGACAACTATGATGTCTCAGGTCAAAGGATTACTTACATATTCCAATCAATGGAGTTACTTGCTTGACATGTGAGTAGACCTCCATGCAAGTACTCCCTTTCGATTGTATTCAGTGAGCTCATTCCCTCAATGAGCACCTACATACTTGTCATAGTGTCACTACACGAATGGCTGAGACTTTCCATCCTTCTAATGTGAAGCTGACATAGTACGTACTGGTCTCTGGATTGTCAGTATCCCTCTGACAATCCCATGACTAGGAATATTTTGAACATCATGGTTATGAGAAGAAGGTCTCTGCAGTCTAACATCATTAGATTACTTCTTCCATCAATCCATTGTCCATGGATTCACTATTTGGACATATATCAACTATTGAGATTGTCCTAATAAGTGACTTTGCCCTTTTACCGTATTTAGGGTTATCCTTATATACAGTAAATGTCCTGAAAAGTTTCTTCCAAAGATTGACTTTCAGGGCATATTTCCAACAGGTACTGGGTGTGATACCTCCAAATGTCAAGGCTAGTCCTGGCCATAGGACTGAGTACTGAATACTGGGTGTTCTACATCTACTGATGAGCAGCAGTATAGAAAATGTATGGTAAATATAATACGGGTGTTTACCTCCAACAACCACATATTATATAAGTCGTGCTAACAATTTAAAGAGAGCGTTGAAAAACCATACATAATAATACATTTATCAAAACAAAGACCCACTCACTCACCTATAAGTAGCCGGGTCGTAGCCCCCTGTCCTGGGTAGCCCCGGTAGTCCTCTGGATAAGTCTCACCTATATAAGATATCACTATAAAAATGATTAACTCATAAAGGTTACTAATTAATAAAACCTATCCTTTGTTTGCTCAACACGGAGGTCTAAAAACACTCCGAAAAATACCATACGTACTGCCCCTAGGTAGTACGCGTCGTCAAGAGTCACCTCGTGTAGACGGAAGTCGAAAATAACGCCCCACGTGACACATCCCGATCCCGGACGAGCCAGGTGTCGGAAGTGCTGGCCGACACGCGTTAGGTGACGAAAGCCATTTAGAAAGTTGAAGGATGAAATAAAGAATAATGAATATTTAATTGAATAAATAGAGTGCGGAAGAATTGTTAGAATACACAACGAGTAGAGTGAGGGATACAAATTACACACAACATAGAAAATCCCTACATTGTCATACCACCGCGCCATCGACGTCGCAAGAATCCCAGCCAACTAACCTGGAGGGGCGCAAAACATAAAACGGTGAGTGGGTCAAAAAGTAAAGTTTGATAAAACCGTTGTTTTCAAAAGTTTAGTAACCCCTCGTTTGAAAACAAGTATAATTTGAGAAAATACGTCATACCCGTAGGCATGAACCTCAAAATACTGTCGTGAAAACATGCGGGCACTCCCCGCTAATACTTTACTGACATTTGCTCACCCATATGTAAACACACATGCCCAAGGGGCTAAATCCCACAAGGAACAAGCTAGGTATACAAGTAATACGCTGAGTACTACAATGACGCGAGTCTAACGCTAAGCGCTGGTGCACAAAGTGCAGTCACACAAGTCCGAGTTGCCTAGTGCAACCTAAGACAGGCTAGTACCTACAATGGATCCAAAGCTGCGCAGCGGTACTGATAGTGACTACTCCTAACGTCAAGGCTAGTCCTGGCCACAAGACTGAGTACTAATACCTGGGGTGTATACATCTACTGATGAGCAACAGTATGAAAACATGCATGGCAATATAGTACGAGTGTTCTACCTCCAACACACGTAATGATATGCAAGTACGCTAACAATTTAAAGAAAGCGTCGAAAACCATAAGTATAGATATACATTTATCAAACAAAGACCCACTCACTCACCTGTAGGCAGCTGGGTCGAAGTACCCCGTCTTGGGTAGCCCCGGTAGTCCTCTGGATAGGCCCCACCTATATGAGAAATCATCGGTACAATGATTAACTCAAAAAGGTTACGAATTAACGAATTAATTACACCTATCCCTTGCTTTCTCGATTTGGAGGTCCAAAACACCTCAAAAATTAACATGCATACTACCCCGAGGTAGTACACGTCGTCACGAGTCGACCCGTGAAAACAGATTCGAAAAAGGACCTTCCACGCGCCCTCACGCGCGGCTTGAAGTTCGGGAGCTCGGCTCCACGCGCGGCTCCACGCGCAGCTCCACGCGCGAGCCGGTCAACTGAGCCGATGAGCCGGTCAACTCGGCTCGGCTCAAGCCGTCAACGCGGCTCGGCTCAAGCCGTCACCGCGGCTCGGCTCAAGCCGTCACCGCGGCTCGGCTCAAGTCGGTTTAAGCTGCTGACGTCAGCAAATCCGGTCTGAACCGGTCTGCTGACGTCAGCATGGCCGATCCAACCCGGTCTGATGACGTCAGCGCCGGTCATCCCTGCCAGGATTCCGGTCGCCGGCGCCGCCGCCGGCCGCCGTGCCGGCCGCCGTCGCCGTCGCCGGAATCTGGGAAAAATGGCTGGATTTCTGGGAAATTTTCAAAGCTTCATAACTTCTTCGTTTTAAGTCCAAATTGGACGATTCAAGTACCAAAATGAAGCTAGAGATGAGGGGAACAAGATTGTACCATTTTGGGGACCAAACACGGGCCATAAGTGGCCTGAAATTGAGGAGGAAGATTCGGCCAAAAACTGGTTTCTCCGTTCACGATGCCAACTCGACTTCCAGACCTTGGGTTGGGTTCCCAAGGGCTCCAGAGGTCATTTGGTGATGAGTTTGGGCTCCCTTGAGCTCCAAAAAGCCGAGAAGAAAAGGAAGAATGCCACGGGGTGGCTTGATCAAACCTCACCATCTCTGGGTTCCTGGGTTTGTCCAGGTTTTCTGGACACCCACGAGCTGCAGGGTTCGATGATGCACAAGGTTTGTGTTTGGTGGAGAATGGGGTTGTAAAAGTGGCCAAGATTGGCAACGGTTTGGTGCTTGTTTGCAGAACAACAAAGGAAGAAGAAAGGGAGAAGGGCCTCGGCCACAAAGAGCCAAAGCCAGACCAAATCCCAGGTTTCCAGGGATTGGTCACATGGCCGGCAGCCAATTGGGCCCCAGCCCAAATAATTCAAAACAGTCCAAAAGTGAATTACGGGAAACGTCGAAAATCAACGCCCGTAAAATATTCGTTCGGAGTCCGAACGACGTACGGCTCGCGTCTACGAATTCGTATCGACGAGCACGTCAAGAAAATACAAGTGGATGCGTCGTACGAGTTACGACACAAAAGTCAACCAAAAAGTCAACCCAGGGGCAAAAACGTCATTTCCCACCTTCGGGAATAAAATAAGTTAAATTTTGAACGGGCTGTGACACCATGCGCCCCCACGCGCTGGGTCAAGCTGACAGTTGACGCCGTTATATTTAACGAAAGATTCCGGTATCTTCGTTAAATCTAATGGAATATTCCTAACAGCGTTAAAGGAATATACTTAGAAATATTATCGGTTTGAACTGGTTGCTGACGTCACAAGCCGGTTTGGACCGGGTTCAGGCTGATCTGAACCGGTCATCGCTGCAACTCGAGTCGGTCGCCGCTGTCGCTGTCTGCTGGAAAACTGGCCAGTTTTCTGGAAAATTTTCAAATCTCCATAAATTCTTCATTTCTTAGCCAAATTTCACGTTTTTTGTGTCAAAATGAAGCTAGAGATGAGTAGAATGACTGTATACCTTTGGTTTGGTCGAAAAGGCTCGAGAAATGGCATGTATTTCCCTCGAAAGGCCTTGGCTACTGTAGCTTCATTGATCTACGTTAAAACTCGACCAAATCAAGCAAATGACATATGAAAATTCATCTACTCAACGAGAGTAATACAATGGTAGTAGTTAGAAACCTCACCTCGGTCTAGAATGGCAAGAAAATCACCGGGAAGGTCCGGTTCTTCCGTGTGCTTTTCCCGTCAAACGGTTGAGAGTTTGGACAAACGGTTTGCATCGTTGAGTCCAGGGCGTCGAGACGAAGAGGGTGGTGACTTTAGATAGCCTTGGTTCGACGAGTTTTCGTCGACATGCACTGTGCACACACGGTGAGAGAGAGAGAGAGAGAGAGAGAGAGAGAGAAAAGTGACGGGGAAGAGGGAAGGAAAAAAATAGTAAAATTACACGGTTTCGTGTACAAAATAACATGCACGTGTCCAAAATATTCACTCAAAAATTATTTTATAACAAATTTTTTACGGGATGTTACAATAATTTATGGTCAAAAGTCACAAATGGTTCATGTGGTTTGTGTTAAGTGTTGTTTTTAAGTTGTGTGGTTTCAATTTCGTCACTTTTACCATTGTTGTTTACTTCTGATACCAATTTTCGTCAACTAGTCTAACTTGGTGTTTACGTTCGCTTCATGTTTATGGGTATTATAATCTTCTCGTATCCAATTTCACCTAATAGTTGGAAGAAGCAAGCTCAAGTTTTAGAACACGATATTTTGGGTAAATTTAGGCACTTGCAACCTAGTTTATTTGGAGCGAAATTAGTGTTTACTCCAATTGATTAAGTGAGATTGTTGTACACAAAAAGATTATACATGGGCAAAACATGTATGCCAAGTAAAATTAATGTTACAAGTAATGTCATGTTTGGTTGCTTATCTTAAAACACACACTTACGTTCATAGCCATTTTTTCAGGAAGCACTTGGGTTTCTATGAGTCATACGCAGTCAAAAATTTTTTTTAGCCCTTCCAACAGTAATCTCAAACATACACTACACAACAAAGGCAAATTAACAAAATTGAAACAACAGTTCTTATCGTGACATTTTGAATAAAGCATATAGATTATAACATTAAGTGTCAATAGGACGGTAAAATTCTCATTTATTTGTCATATATATATATATATATATATATATATACATGTGGCACCACATTTTGTCAATTCCCCTTTTGGATACCACCGCCAAAGATATAGCTTAATTTGGTGTGTAAAACACTGAGTAATAAAGAAATGGTTGACAAATCTTTCTCATAAAGAACTTATAATTTAATCTTAAGACGTGTGTTCTTTTTCCAATTTTTCGAAAAAGTACACAACAAAAGATCAAATTACCGCCCCACTCAATTTGTTTAAGTGGCTAAGAGAAGAGTGTGCTGCTCTAAACCCACAAGGCAGAGTAGTGCCCACTAGTTGACCTAACGATATAAATTGGGTTTTAGTGTTGCAAACTGCATCATCTTTTCCACTGGGTTTCAAAAATTTTCAAAATTAATTAAAAATCATAGAAATTAAATTCCTTAATAATATATAAATATGTCTTGCATATTATCATCTGCATGTGTAAGCTTGAGACGAAAATAGTTTTATGTTCTTCAATATATCATTTGAAAATAATATCTTAAGACATAAGTTTGTACCAAAAAATGTTTAGGCTTATGTCAGTTAAGGTTCAATAGTTACGTCACCATCGACTAAACGGTCTGAGAAGTGATTTTTAGTTTACGGTATTTGGATTGAGTAAATCAAAATAGAAGAAGAAAAAATGAAGCATGTGAAAATCACTTCACTATTTTGCTTGAATGGTAATTAATTTACAATATAGACTTGCATGTTTCGCTTTGTCTACTTCAGATTCTTTTGAGGTGCACCCGATTTTGTTCAAAACGCCCTTTTGAGAATTGAGTTTTTTGGAGTTAGATTGTACGTCTTTTTACTGTATCTTGTTTAATGATCATCAATAAAGTTTTTCTCTCATACTGTATAGGTTCTCTAAAAACAATTAAAAGTATATATATATATATATAGATTGAACACTCAGCTTGTCAAGAAAAGAAATACTGTACTAATCTTTCTTAAACATTGTTAAAAAAAAGAGGTCCAAATCTTATCGAAAATGATTTGTAGGTGGCTCGTTTACAAATGTCTTGATAACAACAAATATTGCTGGAAAATTATGAACCATGCAAACAAATGAAGAAGTTTTGCTGAAGACAAAAATGGAACGGAAGCGTGTTGGGTAGAGCAACAACACAATTCCAATTCTTTTTCATCCGTGTGGGTCACCAAACTTTGTTATTTATTTTATCTGCAGAAACTATCAACTATAATCATTTTTTAAGTAGTGGATTGTTCAGATGGTTAGGGCTTCATTGCGTCTCGAGTTCAATCACTCCCTCTCTTCTAATAGTCTAGCTTAGAATAATAATATCGTTTGTTCTAAAAAAATTCAACTATAATAATTTTTTTTTTCTCTTGGTTTAAATGAATTAACTGTAATGCTTTGAGAGAATATAAAAAAAACTGTCATATTTTTAGAGAAAATAGAAGAGTGCTATCCACACACTCCTCTCAATTTTCGATCGTTGGATCGAATAAATTGAAAAAGATCAAAGGACATAAATTAACATGAGTTGTGTGAGAGGTAAAAATGGGTGTGTGGATGGCACCACCCCAACTAAAATGCGTTTACGGCTACGTTTTAAAAAAGCTAAAAATATTTATGGGTGCTAAAAGGATTTTTTTTAGAAGCTGATGACATGCGGTTTTTTTAAGAAAAACTTGAATTTTTAATAAAAATTTCGACGTGTTTTTAACTAAAATACTTTTAGTAAAAATGCTCATGAACTCAAATGCTTCCTACATATAAACTCTCGAGCAAATTCAATACAAGAAATTGAAAGATAAATTGTGAAACTGCTGTTACGTACCAATATGTACTAATGTTATGACACGCTTATTTTTTTAATACTATAGCTTAAGTTCATAAAGTATTAATTATGTTGTCTCATGATACTAAAACACGAAAAATAATAACATCATGTGTCCGTGTGGCTGTAACAACCAAAAGTTTTACGAATTTAAGGAGTCAAACAATTCAAAGGTCTATGTCAAAGTTATCGACCAAAACATATCATTCTCAAGGACTGTGCTGGTGGAGTGGTGGCTTCTCCATCCACATGGTACACGAATACACGTAAAAATGTGCATTAGAGTTTTTGTAGATTGAATTTGCCAATACGGCCTGTTTTTATATGAATTATGGAAAACCCATATGACACAATGGTTTGAACCCTAATTATTTGAAATTCAAGAATTACTGAAAATGTAGAAAACATAGACCTTATAAAAAATGCACACGGCACACAAAATGAAAACTGAAAAAAAAAACAAAAAGCTAAGAGTCCGTTTCCATTCCTTACTATTTTCATGTACAAAGTGAAATGAAGTTGTCTTCACTTTCAAGTTTTTATTTTCATATAATCTCTCCTTAATTCTCCTTGCTCCCTCCCGCCTCCTTTCTTTGCCCTTTTCCATTTCTTTTTATTTCTCCCATATGCCTCATTTCCATTCATTATTTCTCTTATATACTTTTCTTCTATCTCTGTCACGTAAAGTGAAAATTATAAGCTGAATATGTAACGGTTTCAAAAGGGCCTTGAACTCTTTTAGGGTTCGTTTGATAATAATTTCATTTTTAGGGGACAAATTGTTAATGATTTCATTTGTCTACTGCGAATTAGGGGACAAATTGTTAATTATTTACTTCCTCCAACCTAAACTTTGACCGAATTATGATAATTTTACCAATCTGTTCCAAGTACTTAAACCCATCAAGAGAGACATTTCGAAGTACTTAACCATTCTCATTCCTCAGTCCAAGAAAACCATTCCAATTCCACGACAAGTAAACAGACTATAATTTTCTGATAAGAAAAACTTCAACGGCTGTGATTTTCTGATTTACTTACATCACATGGTATCCAACTCATGGCACTGGGCCCCAAATTTTGCCCTACATTACAAAGTGCAGCATAAACATCCAAATAGTTGCCAACCCTTTCCCATTAGATATATAATAATATTAATAATAATAATAATTTACACCTTATTAAAATTAATTTTTTTGGTCTGTTATTAAAATTTGTTGAATTAAAAAGAAAACGAAAATGCAAACCGGCTTGGATGACGAGTTTATATCTAATTATTATGGGATATAGCTAGATGGCTTATCATTCGTGTTTAGTTAAATCTCCACGCTTTAGAATAGAACATCATTATATAAATAGAAAAGAATGAAAATGCAAACCACGATGTAATCAAGATAATCATAGCAACGTACCTCATGCAACACTTAAGTTCGAGTTCCCATCCCCTTATTATTTAGAGTAAATTAAAATATCGCTTTAAAAAAAATCAGAAAATGAATATATACATTCCACAAAACAAAACAAATTGATACAAATTGATAATTATTTCTATATAAGCCACCAGAAAACTGAGCATAAAGTGCCAAATACATTCTTCTGACTGTTAAATCTCCGCCCTTCCTTCCTTATCACACCCATCTCTCTCTATATCTTCTATTTTTCCTTCTCCACCTTTTTTTCGCTCCTCCATTTTCCCATTATCTTCCATTGTTCTTCCTCTCCTCGTTATCCAAAACTCTCAAGCTCCAAACTTAGAGAGAGAAACAGATATAGAGAGAGAAAGAAAGAGCAAGCTTTCCTTCGTATCTTCTTCTTCTGCATAATTATTATCTTAATTATGGTTTTCTACATGCATGGTTATTAATTGGTGCAGCAAGCTCCTTGTTTTCCACACTTAGAAAAAAAAAAGTCTTCCACTTTCCAAATACTTGGTAAATGTTCAAAGTCCTACAAACGTTCAAAGTTTTCAGTGTTTTCTTTAATTATATATTTTTACTTAAATCTTCAATTCAGCTATGTTTTTTTGTGCTAACTTTATGAGTTTATGGATTACTAATTTGTGGTTAGTATTGCCTTGTCCTAGTATTTTCCAATCTTATAAGCTCATTCATTCACGAACAAGCCGAGAAAATGGCACCCAGAAACAGCCGTGGAAAGGGAAAAGGAGACAAGAAGAAGAAAGAAGAGAAAGGTATTTACCATTATTTTATATTTCTTAGTCAAATTGCTAAATTCGATTACTTAAGTTAAGCACCAATTAAGTTAACTAATTAATCTCTTGTGTCGTTTGTTTTTTGGCTCTGCAGTTCTTCCTGTTGTTATGGACATCACTGTGAACCTTCCTGATGAAAGCAGTGTCGTTTTGAAGGTTGTTGGATTATAATTTTTTAATTTAAAAACCTGGCTAAACTCCCAAGTCTTTCTGTCGTTCTTGTTATTTGACTCTTTGGAAGACAAGTACGTTTTGTTTGTGTTGCTTCTAAATTTCTAATTCGCATGGGCAAAATTTTAATGGTTTCTTCTGGGCTGCCATATTTGAATTTCCATATTTTAAGTGTTTTTTAGCACTTAATAATAATATTTGAAGTGTAAGAGCACATGTTTAGTGCTTAAAAAATTAGGTCATTGGTTGGATTCGAATATGTATTAACTGTTAAGTCTCCAAACTAGATACTTTCACCTACTTTCCCATGATTGAAGTTTGTTTTAGGGGGCTGGAAGCCTCTCTTGCAAGCACAAAATGTATGTGCTCAAGGACAAAAATTTATATATTTTATGGGACTATATTTACTGATTACATATTCTTTATAAGTGCGAGCTTACTTATGCACTAGAGTTGTGTATATGTAAAATAACAATATGATTTTGAGCAGGGAATATCAACCGATAGAATTATCGATGTTCGTCAACTATTATTGGTGAACACAGAAACTTGTAACATTACGAATTTTTCACTATCTCATGAGGTAATTTCCATTACCCACATTATTTTTTCTTCTTTTTCTCATTATTATTGTTTCAAAATTTTGAATCAATATTCAAAAGGCATCACGATTATTACTAAAGGAAAAAAACGACCATAATATTATTGTCGTTCATGACAGGTAAGAGGGCATCGATTAAAGGACACGGTGGACGTCTCCGCACTGAAGCCATGCGTCCTGACGTTGGTCGAAGGTAATAGTCAAAGCGCAATCCGACGTCGTTTTATCTCTCTTTTTATGATCCATCTGTATGGTCTGTAGCTGTAAGAATTGGACTGTTGAGGGCCCATTGGCCCAGATTGTCTGAACGTCGTCGTATTATGCTTCTTCTTCTTCTTCTTCCTCAAGTCAAATTTCTCACTCTCTATGCTCTGTTTTTCTCAGAGGAGTACGATGAACAGCGCGCCACGGCGCACGTTAGACGCGTGCTCGACATCGTTGCGTGCACGACGAGCTTCGGTGCGTCCTCTTCGCAGGCGAAGGACCAAATCCCTAAGCTCGATGCCTCTTCCACTGGCTCTGGGAAAAGTGCGCCTGGTGCGCAGGATAAGAGCTCCAAGAAATCCAACGCCACGACCGCCACGACCGCCACCGCCAATGCCTCCAAGCCTCAAGTTTCTACTGGAACCGATAAGCGAGACGTGGCGGTGGACTCGGAGACCGAGATGAGCCACTCTTGCCTCAAGCTTGGTTCTTTCTACGACTTCTTCTCTCTCTCCCACCTCACTCCCCCTCTGCAATGTACTTTCTCTCTCTCTACGTGTATATGTATTTGTATTTTTGTACAATGTACGTATTTATTTGTGAATTTGAAGGCAGAATTTTGAATTTTTGAAAGAATTGAGTTTATATGCTATGAATTTTGCAGTTATTCGAAGGGCGACGAAACGACATGGCGATGAGATTGCAGCGGATGATCACCTCTTTTCTCTTGAAGTAAGACCTTCGTCTGCACAGTCCACACGCACACAGACAATTTATTCATTTATTTTTCGGTCTGATCATCGAAATACATTGTGTATATTGGCAATTTTTCAGGTGAAGCTTTGCAATGGGAAGGTGGTTCTTGTTGAAGCTTGCCGAAAGGGGTTTTATAGCGTAGGGAAGCAGCGGATTCTGTGTCACAACCTCGTCGATTTATTAAGGCAGCTTAGTAGGGCCTTTGATAATGTTAGTAATGCTTTTGAGTTTATGTAGAAATTTTATTTTGTTTTACTTTCTCAGCTTAATTGTGTTTAGCGATTAAATTTTTCAGCATAATTATGTTTGTATTGATTATATGAATATTTTGTTTCTCTTATTTCAGGCTTATGATGAACTTTTGAAAGCGTTTTTGGAGCGAAATAAGGTATAGGGTCATTCATTATGGTTTCTTGTATGAGTGTTTGTGTTCTCAGTTCTGTATTTTGTAATTGGTTTTCGTTGATCTTATGCAGTTTGGGAATCTTCCTTATGGGTTTAGAGCAAACACGTGGCTCGTACCGCCTGTTTCAGCGCAGTCACCATCAATTTTCCCTGCTCTCCCCATGGAGGATGAGACTTGGGGTGGAAATGGAGGTGGTCTAGGAAGAGATGGGAAATTTGATCTGATCCCTTGGGCTAACGAGTTTTGGCATATTGCATCCATGCCTTGCAAGACAGCCGAGGAGAGGCAGATTCGTGATAGGAAGGCATTCCTTCTTCACAGCCTATTTGTCGATGTTTCCATTTTTAGAGCCATTAATGCTGTGCTGCATGTAATGGGAAAACCGGAATTGACTTGTTCAGTTCCAAACAGTGAGATTCTTTACTCCGAGAGTGTAGGGGACTTGAATGTCACAGTTATGAAAGATGTTTCTAATGCAAGCTGTAAGGTAGATACTAAAATTGATGGAATTCAAGCAACTGGAGTGGATAAAGCGAATCTAGCACAACGAAACCTGCTGAAAGGGATCACCGCAGATGAAAATACTGCTGCCCACGTAAATTATTTTCTGAAATAATGTTGTTGATCAATAATCTTTGTCTCTACCGTTTGGGATTGATTTATTTTGTAACTTTGGTGCAGTTGAGGTAATTCTTGTTAAATCATGTGTGCAGGATGTCAACACTCTAGGTGTTGTCAATGTCAGATATTGTGGTTACATTGCAGCTGTCAAGGTTGAGGGGAAAGAAAATAAGAAAGTCAGTTCTCCATCTCAGAACATTGAATTTCTTGATCAACCCGAAGGTGGTGCCAATGCTCTTAATATCAACAGGTACGCAATAATGTGTCAGTGAGTATTATGTAAAGCTACCAACCTTTTGTCATGGAGTTTTCAGTATAAGAGCCTAACTAGTACCTTGTTCCTTACAGTTTGAGATTACTACTTCACAAGACAATACCTTCAGAGCAGAATAAATCGGCATCACATGTGCAAACTCTGGAACACGAAGATCTTTCAGCCTCGTGTGTTTTTGTTGAGGGGGTGTTAGAAGAAAGTCTTGCTAAGCTTGAGAAAGAGGAGGTAGATTCTGATAATTTTGTGAGATGGGAACTTGGAGCTTGCTGGATACAACACTTGCAAGACCAAAAAAATGCAGACAAAGATAAGAAACCATCGACTGAGAAGGCTAAAAATGAGATGAAGGTTGAGGGACTTGGGACGCCTCTTAAATCCCTTAAGAACAGCAAGAAAAAATCAGATGGAGGCAATACAAAGCTACAATCTGAAAGCTCAAAGTCTCATGGAGATGGTGTTGTTGCGGAAGCTGAAAATACTTTATCCCCTTCTGTGGAATCAAAGCTTGAGACTAATGCCAAAGAAAATGAACTTGTGCTGACAGAGATATTGTCTGATGCTGCCTTTGCTCGACTAAAAGATTCAGAAACTGGACTTCACTGCAAGGTAATACATTATAGGTGTCTCTGGAGGCTTTACAATTTACTTATAGGTAGTACCTTGTGAACTAATTTACTGTGTGCTTGACAGTCTCTGCAAGAACTGATCGACTTGTCTCAGAAGTATTACTCTGAAGTTGCTCTTCCCAAACTGGTAAATACTTTTTTTGCTTAAAGCTTGTTATCTGTCTGCATGTAAGTATTGTTTTGGTGATTCCTGTTTCTTGAAATTTTTGTATAATGCAGGTAGCAGATTTTGGTTCCTTGGAACTTTCACCAGTTGATGGTCGGACCTTGACTGATTTCATGCATACTAGAGGTCTTAGGATGCGCTCTCTGGGGCATGTTGTAAGTTTGCTTCTAACTTTGGGTTTTCATATATTAATACACGCCTCATATTATTCATCTACCTAAACATTTGCTTTTGTGTCTTGAACTTTGCGGGGTGTGTTATGTCCCTTCTGAACTTAACTTTATTCTGTAGTTCAGATTTGTGGAGGTAGTGTGTTTATGTAGCTTTGAAGTATGTAATAGAAGAAACAAAAAAGAATAAAGATCATGACAATTTTCAGAAGATCACGAGCTAGCACTCCTTTTGTTATGTGTTGTTGACTGTTAGACAATGTTACTCAGTTGCCGTTATTTATAAGGCATAAATTTTCTAATCGTCTTTAATCATTTCACTTTAGAAGATATTAACTTGCACTGCCTCTCATCTCCAAGCTGGAACTTTCAGAAAATTTTGAAATGCTATATGTAGATGATGTGTGGAATGCTGCATAAACAGGTTATCATATTGAACAAAATGCCTTTTATTTCTTCACAGGTCAAGCTTTCAGAGAAGCTATCCCATGTGCAGTCCCTTTGCATTCATGAGATGATAGTGCGAGCTTTTAAGCACATACTTCAGGCAGTGATTGCCGCCGTTGGTAACACTGAGAAAATGGCTGTATCAATTGCTGCTGCATTGAATCTTATGCTGGGGGTTTCGGATAATGAAGAATTAAATAAGTCTTGCAATGTTCATTCTCTTGTGTGGAAGTGGCTGGAGGTATTCTTGCGAAAGAGATATGGATGGGATCTTAACAGCTTCAACTACGAAGATGTGAGGAGATTTGCGATTCTACGTGGATTATGCCACAAGGTATATATCACGACAATGCAATTCTTCGTAAATTTACACTGTAATTTTTCTTTTATTATACTGTCTTTTTATATTTACACTGACATTTTGTTTTCTCTTCCCCCTACCCCCCAATTAGGTGGGTATTGAGATGGTTCCAAGGGATTTTGATATGGATTCTCCAAATCCATTCCAAAGTTCAGATATTGTCAGCCTAGTCCCAGTGCATAAGGTGACCACTGGACAAAAAATATTAGAAGCATCTGGTTCCTTTCTTTCAATTTTTAGAAATGATAAGAGTGATTGCTCATCTTTTGTAATTTAACCTGTTCTTCTGCTTTTTTCAGCAAGCTGCTTGCTCTTCGGCAGATGGTAGGCAACTCCTAGAATCATCAAAAACAGCTTTAGATAAGGGTAAACTTGAAGATGCAGTTGCATTTGGCACTAAGGTACGTGGACTGGTGCTAGAAGGTTTTTCATCATTCTTTTATATTAGTATTCTAGTTGGTTACCGGTTGTACTTTCGCCTTTGTAGGCTCTTGCGAAGCTGGTAGCAGTTTGTGGTCCATACCATCGAATGACAGCAGGAGCTTACAGCCTACTTGCTGTTGTTTTATATCACACTGGAGACTTTAATCAGGTCTGTTGATATCCCTTTTGTTTTGGCGTTTTGGGACATATCTTACTTCTTACATCATACGACTGTTACTTTCTGGATCAAACGTAGAGTTTAAATTGGGGGATAGGCTACATATTTTTATGGTCAAAGGTGGAACGGAATGTGCAATAGTGTGCAAAATATAGAAAGTTTCTCTTTCATTTGGTAAAGATTTTATGCCATTAATGACCAATGATGTGTTCCCATTACAGGCTACAATTTATCAGCAAAAGGCCTTGGATATCAACGAGAGAGAATTAGGGCTTGACCATCCAGACACCATGAAGAGTTATGGGGATCTTGCTGTGTTCTATTACAGACTTCAACATACGGAGCTGGCTCTCAAGTATGTTTTTTACTCGTTCAAAGTGATCTCCATGCATATAACATCAAAGTCTACATGTTTAGGGGAATATTTTTTCAAAGTGATGCGAATGGGTTGCTTTCGCAATCTTATGGATGCAAGCTGTTTGCCATTTTTTGTTTCATGGGTTCAACCTATGGAGCTAGTTATTGGGGCATATAACCTGCTTTGTCCTTTTTCTTCTTCATTCTTGATGTTTTCCCATTTAAAGGCAAAGAAAACAGGGAGTCATAAGTCATAGCTCGATGCTGCATTGTCTGTTCATTTGTTAGTATACGCGTTTCTGATTTAGATTCCCTACAAGTATAAGCTCACAATTTCTGCTGATCAGGTATGTAAAGCGTGCTCTGTATCTTTTGCATCTCACATGTGGACCATCTCATCCAAACACTGCTGCGACATACATCAATGTGGCTATGATGGAGGAAGGCCTGGGAAATGTACATGTTGCCCTCAGATATCTACACAAAGCTTTGAAGTGTAATCAAAGGTTACTTGGCCCGGACCATATTCAGGTTGTGTATTTGTTCATTTATTTGTTGTTTAATTTATTAATGTTCTAAAGCATCAAAGCTATCACAATATTGAGGTCAGATGCTAAGATAATTAAACAGGAAGTGCCAAAAATGAGGACTCAATTTGTAACAACAAATAAGTATACCACCAGTGAAATATTACGTGTTGTAATGCCTTAACAGAAATACTGCTAGAAATTTTATTTTAGATAGTAAACTCTATATGCTAGAATTATTTATTTTTGTACATTTGAAAATTTGACCATTTTAATGTTCAATATCTCCAGACAGCGGCAAGTTACCATGCTATCGCAATAGCTCTCTCATTGATGGAAGCATACCCTTTAAGTGTTCAGCATGAGCAGACAACTTTGCAAATTCTGCGAGCAAAGCTTGGCCCTGATGACTTACGAACACAAGTATATTCCTCATC
This sequence comes from Gillenia trifoliata, assembly GCA_018257905.1. Taxonomy (NCBI): domain Eukaryota; kingdom Viridiplantae; phylum Streptophyta; class Magnoliopsida; order Rosales; family Rosaceae; genus Gillenia; species Gillenia trifoliata. Next base: position 18,680,167 of record CM031086.1, read on the forward strand.
TTGTTTTAGCCCACCCTTTTTCTTAAAAGTCTTTACCTCCTCTGAGGATTAACCAATCTAAAATGTTTTACCAAACACTGCAGGATGCTGCTGCTTGGCTTGAGTACTTTGAGTCCAAGGCTTTTGAACAGCAAGAAGCTGCAAGAAATGGGACTCGAAAGCCTGATGCATCTATTGCCAGCAAAGGCCACTTAAGGTTTGATAGCATTGTTAATGTCAATATGGATCATGTACATGCATTGTCACTACTGACCATCATTTGCGTATGTTATTTAACCTTGAATTCTTGTATTAAATCCTTTCTAATACCGTACTGTTCTAAACTTGGCAGTGTATCGGATTTGCTTGACTACATTAGTCCAGCTCATGATGCGAAAGGGAGAGAGGTGGCAGGAAAGAGGAAAAGCTACTTAACAAAGGTATGTTTTCATGTGTGGTTTTGTTTGCCATTTGTTCTTGTGTTTTCAATTTGTTTTATTTTCTTCCCCTTCTTGGAAAATGGAGTTTTCGCCGTGGTTATGTGTTCAACCCATCCTTAGTTCATATGAAATTTGGGATATTAACAAATGTAAGTAGAAATATCCAAAGTGCTGAAGTTGGAAAATTGGTTGCTCTTGGAACTGATAGAGGCCTTTATTAAAATGGATAAACCTCAACAAAACCTGCTTTAGTGCAAGGTCTTCAGCATTGGTAAAATGCTGAAGCACACCCTACTGGGAAAAAAGGAAATTATTAACTCAACTTTGAACTGAATAGAAATTATTCTGCCCCCATATTGCATGAAATTTCAAAGAACATTTCTAATGTACAGATGTACGTATGCCCTACTAAAAGGCACACTTTCTTTCAACTCTCTGTTCTCATTGTCATGCACATGAGCAAACTCTTTCAATTTTCTGTGCAGTTGAAGGAAAAATCCATCCAAAATATCAGCTTAGCTAGGTTCAATGAGTCTTCAAAAGAAACCACAAAAGAGGGTTCAGATGAAGAGAGTCAGGAGACAAATGTACTTGAGCCAAGTGATGGAACAGATGTTATCCAGGAGAACAGCCCTGCTCCGGTTGAACCTCAGCATGTCGTGGAAGAGATTGCAGAGGAAAATTCAAATGTTTTCGATCAGATATCTTCTGAAACATATATTGAAGGTGGTGACGATGGCTGGCAATCAGTTCAAAGACCTAGATCAGCTGGCTCATATGGGCGGCGTCTAAAGCAGTGGCGGGCAACTATTGGGAAGGTCTATAATTACCAGAAGAAATATGTTGAAAGTGACGTGGACTATTCTTCTGTGAAGAATACTAATCAAAACAGTCGGTATTATCTTGTGAAGAAAAGGCCAACATCTCATGGAAGTTATGCAGACAATCACACTGCAAACCCCTTTCAAGGTACTAAGTTTGGACGGAGAATAGTTAAAGGTGTAACATACAGAGTCAAGTCTATGCCTTCGTCTACCAAAGTAGATACCGAAGAGCCCTCTACAAATGGTGGTAAAAGTTTGAGTTCTCCATCAGAACAAAGTCAAAACGTTTCACCACATGGAATCGGCCCAGTAAAAAATTCCATAGTCAGTCTTGGCAAATCTCCTTCTTACAAGGAAGTAGCATTGGCTCCACCAGGTACTATTGGGAAATTTCAAACTCATAATAACTTTCCAGATAATCAGGAACATGGTGTCCGAGTGCATGAAGATGAAACAACTGAAGTCAAAGGAGATTCCAAACCAAACACTACTGAGTTAGAAAATATACTTGAAGAAAAGGACTCTGTGTTGGTTACGACAGACCACTTACCAGAGGAAACTGGAGCTGCTGAGAAGAAAGGAGAAGTTATTTTAAACGATGCAAAGGAAGATAAGTCTTCACTGATGGTATTTGAGAGTTTGGATGGACACGGATCCAGCAGTGCTAAGATTGATGAAGTGGTAGAAGATAACTTATTGACAGACGGAGTGCCAAAATCTTTGGGTTCTCCCAAGAAGGGAATCTGTGAGACGGATCCATCTGGCACTTGTGAACTGCATGACTCCAACTCTACCATGCAAGGTGTAGACGATGCTGTGAGTTCAATTGATACTAGGGGACTGCCCAGTAAGAAGCTGTCTGCATCAGCAGCTCCATTCAATCCCTCACCATCTGTTGCACGTGCTGCTCCGGTTCCCATGAACATTGCAATACCTTCAGGTGCGGGTAATGTCCCAACTATTGCACCTTGGCCTGTAAACATGAATCATCATCCAGGGCCTGGTACTGTCTTACCCACGGTCAATCCAATGTGCTCCTCCCCTCACCACCCATACCATTCTCCTCCTGCGACCCCGAACATCATACAACCGTTGCCTTTTATGTACCCTCCTTACAGTCAACCCCAAGTAATCCGAACCAGTGCCTTTCCTGTTACTAGCAGTGGGTTTCATCCAAATCATTTCGCATGGCATAATGTGAACCCTAATGTACCTGAGTTTGTTCATAGTACAGTTTGGCCAGGCTGTCATCCAATGGATTTCTCTGCTCCAACACCTGTTGCTGAGCCAATTTCTGAACCGACATTGGAGCCAAAATTTCACAGTGATGATTCTGCTCCAGTTCTGCCAGCGGACATTGACAATGTGGAGGAAACTAAGCAAGAAGTGAACCTTCTGACATCAGAGGCAATGACCAATGCAGTTGAAAGTGTAAAGGAAAACGGTCCTTCAAACCTTTGTGGGGTTGAACATGCTCACAGTGAACCAAGTGACAGCCCAAATGGAAATGCTGCAAGTAGTGGCGAACGGACAAACGATGGAGAGAAAACCTTCAGCATTTTGATAAGGGGTAGGAGAAACCGAAAGCAGACTCTGCGAATGCCAATCAGTTTGCTCAGTCGACCATACGGCTCACAGTCCTTCAAAGTCATATGTAACAGAGTAGTCAGAGGGAATGATGCTACCAAAGCCACCAGCTTTTCATCAAGTGAAAATTGCACAGCTACTGCTACTTAACGCCAATTTGTTTTTGTTACCAATCAGGCGCAGCCGGATTCTTTAGAAAAAAGCCGGATTCTCGACAACAATCACTTGATCTCATTTGTTAACAAGCACGTCAGTTTCTGCTTACACATGGTCCTCAAAAATTGAATTCAGGTTAGTGGTCTGGCTATACATTCTTCAAGCAATTTATAGTTTTTTTCTTCGTGAAATATGAATATATAGATACAACCTTTTAATAAAAAATAGAACTTGGGGAACACTAAGACAATACGCCGTATATATAACACCGTTTAGTGCCTCTTCATTATCTATTGAGTGTGCTTCCAGTTCTATTTTTCATTAAAAGTTCATAACCGGTTCCATTTGTTCGTATTTCCTTTTCGTCTCTTGTCTTGTTAGTATTTTTAAGGCAAGGTAAGCTTGTCTTCTCACTGAACGTTTATATGGTTGTGAAATGTCGATGTGCAGGTTACAGTAGGAAGCTTAATTTTGGGACTTCTGTGGGACTGGTTTTTATGGGGTGACAAATTTGGTTCATCACATATGAGAAATTTTGTTATTTTTGGATTATCGGACCACAGCATTCAAAACTGATACCAGTTTCTTCTTTTGGTTACAATAAATGGGGATTTTGATTTTTAATTTGGATCAATTGTATATGACCTAATTATTATTATTTCTTTTTCTTCATTTCTTTATCTAATTTTAGATGAGTATTAACTTGACATGGGATATATCGTTGTTTTTACAATAATGTAGTGAAACCACCGTCCAAGTTCAGATATTTAATTTTCTTGTGTGATTCCATTCAGGCAGCACATCTTTTCCTTTGGAAAGATTGATGCTTTGTGTCATGTTTTCACGCTTGGTTTTGGATGGACCTTTTCCGATGTAGATTCTTGGTGTTTTAATAAAGCGTCTCTTCCAAAATAAAAATAAATAAAAAAGACTGCGAAAATTCTATTATCCTTTGGGTATCGTATACGCTCTAAGGTTTTTGATTGTTAGATTGTGGTCATTGTATCTTTGATTAAGAGTCTAATGGCTATAACTCCAAAGTATAAGATACTCGAAGCATAATAGAAAATTCCGCATGATAGCTCAAGTTGATATACAAAAGTCTGCTTATCCCCAAAAACTAAATCAACTTTGTTAAATAAGAATTGTAACTTTTAAAAGAAATGATAGTCGTCTTATGTTTTTATTCAGTTAAATAAACGATTAGCAAAATTAAACGGGTGATAACCTATTAACGGATCTAAACTATACACATGGGATTTGACTTGGGTGTAGAGGAGAAGCACATTTGCTCTAGTCAATGTGGTCATGCACACGTCTACTTTTAGTCACTTTTGTTTAAGTAACTTTTCACTTCCGACTTATAACTTCAAAAATTAGTAATTTTGTCCTACAATAAAAGTATTTAGTGTTGGAAAATAAGAAAATAGGAAAGTATATTAAAACTTCTTTATAGTAATACTCTATTCAACCTCTTTATAGTCATAAAAATTTTGGTTCTAACTTGGGCCAGTTATAAATAGGAACAAACTCTACATTTTAATAAGTTATAATTTTTCTAGGTCATGTCAAGGAAATTTGCCTCTATATAGTAATAATTGTCAATAACTCCACAAATATGCAATGTCACATATAAAAGTTTCAGATAAAATAAAATATTTCTCTAAAGTTGATTGGGTCAATGCTTTATTTTTTAGAGTTGATGTCACATTTCTGAGCTTGCGGATACATCATACCTTGTCAACATGGACACCTTCTTGTCAAAGCCAAAGTGCTTCTAACTTCTCAATCATGTTTACAGTTTCTTGACATGAAACTTTTGTATGCTTTTAGAGATTAGGTGTCTCTCTTTTTCCATTGTTATATTTTGGAATCTTGCATGCTCCATTACTAATGTGGTTCTTTCGTATCTATACAAATTTGTAAGATGACTCAGTAAAAAAATAATGTTTTTTTGGTAAACTTAAACATAACGTTATATTTACACTAAAGGGTGAGGGACTTAGGCTAAACCACACAATGGGCAAGCTATAATAATTTGGTTCGAACTTGCCTTCGACGAGAATCGAATCTAAGACCTCTCATTCACATGTAAAAAAGAATACCACTAAATTGTATTACTAAATGGCGGTCTTTATATTATACAAAATGTACTTTTTGGTCCAAAATCTCTTAAAATTTAGGTTTAAACACTCGAAAAATAAAGATATAAAACCTAAATCTAAAGAATTTTGAATCTAAATAAACGAGTTCAAATACTGGTACATTAAACTCTCTTCAAAGTGAGCTTATCAAAAAGCTCATTTTATACTAATCACTTTTGAATCAGACATGGTCCTTTATATCACAATATCCTTTCAAGAGCCAAGGCCTAAAACTTAAATTTTATTTCGATCCTATTGGTGGTGTGTATGGATAATTTTGCTTTGGTTTATCATATGCAATGCGCCTTTTGCTTGGAAATTCATCCAATACCGCCATAGAGTGACTTTTTCAAGTAATGGGGTACTGCCTATCCACTGCCAAAGGTGTTGCAAAAACCCGAAAATTCAATATGGCTCCGATTCTCATCCTTGTTTGTGGGAATATATGGGAATATAATCACGTGGCTTCACAAGAACCATTCGATCAATTGGATCATTTTATTCACTAACAACATAAACTTTTGCAAAGTGCGGTACTCACGCCACTTGTTCATTCTTGTGTATGCATTGCTCATTCTTCATTCATGGCTTTAATGATTTTTCATTGCTCATTAGAAAAGTGCATCATTTGATGAAATTTTTAGATTTGAGAAGGAAATCTAGATCCTTGAAGGGGACCTTTTTGAGCAAGAAATAGGAGAACTGCCAAAAGGATTAAAAATCTTTACTTTGGCGATGTTCAGGAGCGCCGACATAAATTGAACATGCAGTGATGAATAGAGAGACATGACCATTCCAGTTAAAACTCGTCCAAGCCATCTTCAAATAATTGAAACTGAGTGAAGATTTATGAGTGAAAAAATGAGTGTAGAAACCTAGAAAACGAAAAAAAAGAACAATTTAAAGTATTTACATACCCCATGAACTACATCTTCTTATAATTTGTGAAGAAACAAACTATCATACTAATTAGATAATTAAGAGGGAGAAAGTTTTACCGTGCAAATTCAGGTGCTACATCATATACCAAGAAAAGAACGAAAACCAAACAAACTCAAATAAAGTAACATAGGAAGGAAAAAAAAAGGGCTAGCTACATTTTACACACTCAAGGTTTGAGGTTATTTTTAAATTGGGCCATGAGGTTTCATATTTTTCACATTGCCCCCTAAGGTTTTGAAATTGTATCAATTTACACATTTTGTATATTTGAATGTCTAATTATCTATTAAATTGATACAAAAATTTAGGCTATATAGTACAAATGTGGCTTACATGTCAACCCAATTTTTGATTTCATGCTCACTATGTCATCAATTTAATGAAAATTCAAATAATTTATTAGACAACATGTGTAAATTGATACAATTTCAAAACCTTAGGGGGAAATGTGAGAAAATTGAAGCCTCATGACCCATTTTGAAAATCACCTTAAACCTTGAGGGTGTAAAATGTAGTTAACCCAAAAAATAAATAAAATCCCAAAGAAAAAAAGATAAAAGCAAAAAAAAAAAAAAGGAAAAAGGAATATGTGAGGATCGATATGACTCTACTGACCCTCACTAGTCGGGGTAGGAAAACCTATCATAATTAGGGAGAGTCGGTAGCATCATACCGATCCTCCCTTTCTTAATTTTTTTTTTTTTTTGGGTTTTTTTTTACCTTGCCATAACACCAAATTATCATCTTCATATTCTACAAAATATACTTTTAAGTGCAAAATCTCTTTAATTCAGGTTTAAACATTCAATTAATAACAATATAAAACCTAAATCTAAAGAATTTTGAATCTAAACAAATGAGTTTAAGTACTTGTACATACAATCATGGAAATCAATTCTCTTCGAAAATATAGTGTTCAATAAACTTTTGTTGCCTTTCTAATGTTTTTCACTGACTTGCGGCTCTATCAATTTGAGATTTTATTCAAAGTGAGCTTATCAAAAAGCTCATTTTCAACTAATCACTTTTGAAACAGTTATAGTCCTTTACATCACAGTTTTGATCTGTTTCAAGAGCCAAGGTCTACAACTAGAATTTTATTTCAATTCTATTGGCGGTGTGCATGGATAGTTTTGCTTTGGTTGATTATATATGCAATGCGCCTTTCGCTTGGAAATTCATTCGACACAGCCACATAGTGGCTCTCTCAAGTAATGGGGTACTGCCTAGCCACTGCCAAAGGTGTTGCAGAAACCCTAAAACTCAACATGGCTCTGATTCTCCTCCCTGTTTGTCGGAATACAATCACGTGGCTTCGTAAGAACAGTTCGATCTCTTGATTATTCCATTCGGTGACAACATAAACTTTCGCAACGTGTGGTACACACACCACTTGCTCATTCTTGTGTATTTATTGCTCATTCTTCATTTATTGCTTCAATGGTTTTCATTGCTCATCAGAAAAGTGCAAAATTTGGTAAAATTTTTGGATTTGAGAAGGAAATCTAGAATGAAGGGGACATTTTTGAGCAAGAAGTAGGTGGATTGCCGAAAGGATTAAATTTTTTTACTTTGGTGATGTTGAGAAGCGCCCGCGTAATTTGAACATGTAGTGACGAATAGAGTGACATGACCATTCCAGTTAAAAACCATCAAAGTCATCTTCAAATAATTGAAAACTGAGTGAAGCTTTTGTGAGTAGAAACCCAAAAAATGAAAAAAAAAAGAAAAAGGAACAATCTAAAGTATTTACATACTCATGAACTACATCTTCTTATGATTTGTGAAGAAACAAACTATCATACCAAATTAGATAATTAGAGAGAGAAAGTTCAAACTTTGTTTAGCGCTCATGTTTGCACAAGAAAAACATATCTCCTAACCAAGATGTGATCAAAACTATATTATTTTTCAGTAATTGTGGTACATATTGTTAGAAAATATTGTAGTTGGTAGACGCTCCTTCGATCACGAACCGGCTGATGCTTCTTTTGATCACGAACAAAAATCAGGTTGAGGCATGTAAGTCACTGTCCTTAAGAGTAGATTTCGCCCCTCGGAGATAGTATCTCGGTGTAGCAAGTTATGGCGCCCTACCCTCCAGAATACAACAACCTATTGACCTTTGTAAGTGTACACTCGCAATACTCAGGTTGGACGAACAACTTGAATTTTTCCCTTGAATAGAAAATGAAATCGAAAAAAATACTCAAATAGAATAAGCACTCGATTAGAGAACAAAGAGGATAAGCTTTTTTCTTGTTTTGTGTGTATAAAAAGACTCAAGACTGCCAGTATATGTAGTAGAGGCTGAGCCCAAAAGCCCCTTGTATAATCATGGCAATTGAAATAGATTAAATCAAAAGATTGTAACGTCTATGCATTTAAATATAATTGTTAATCAATACATTAAAAACAATGACTCATGTAACTGAAGGAATTTTGTTTTTATCCAACTTGAAAACAATAGCTAGTAGAAACCAATTCTAATGCCATGTCCAAACAGTCCAATGAAATAAAATTGGAATCAAACAAAATAGTTATAAAAAAGTTTGATATCAAATGCATTGAAAGTGTACAATCTAATAAGTTATTTTTAAAGGTACGGTCAACATAGGTTATAAATGTATTAATGCCAAAAAGAATCAAATTCAATTGTGAAATAAAACAAATATATATAATAAAGGTTATTTAAGATGGGATTCTGTATTTTGAAATACCACTTAAAATTCTAACACATATTTCTCTGATCTTCAACTCGTTCTCAAAATTTGATTCATAAATATCTCATGTCTAGACCCATGCATGTTCTGATTTTGGAGTCAGAATCTTGATACGGGGGATGATTTGCATAGAGAAATGATGAAAATTTTAAATCTTTATAGTGGTTCTGTGTAGTTCGTCCAAGACTTCTACCTAAGAAAATGGGCGACATCAATATCATTATGTACATCAGTTCTTGCTCTTCGGTCATCTGGTCGTAGAGATTTTTCTCTTTTCGGGTTGTTGCATACGATACAACTGAGAGAGAGAGAGAGAGAGAGAGAGAGAGATGATGTGGTTTCTGTGCGAGGACCGAGGATTGCGAAGACAACCTCAAGAAACCCAGGTTGCAGGATCACTTCAAGACTTCAAGTGCTGCTTTGCTTGCAAGCTTTCTTGCATATTGATTGAGGAGAGATATTTGAGCAGCAAACCATTCAGCGTCTATTTCCATGGTTTTGTAGTCTTTGCAATACTAAACTTAGACGTGAGCAGATCCTGCTACCAGTGGCGGATCCAAGAATTTTTCTTCTGAGGGTCATGTGCAAACGTTCATATGGACTTGAGATGATTAAATATGTATGATAGCTAGTGCTAAATAGTGAATTAAATATATGTGATTTTCATACTGAAAGGCTTACATCCTCCAAAAAATGTATTACAAATTCCCAAACAAATGATAGTATGAAGCTCATAAACCAAGTGGAAGCTCTTAAATCATAAACCAACAAAATTATATCCACATTATATACATATTAGCCAACCAAAACTCATAGACCTCACGATTTGAGGTTTAAGAAAAATGAAGCTATATATCATTTGAGGTTTAAGAAAAAAACGCAGATCATAGATCATATTTAATCCCAATGCAGAACTTCAATAGCCCAACGAAATCCGACTTTTGAGCAAAGTTTTTACTAAACCAAAAACCAAATACATGAAAATTCACTCCAATAACAACAAAAATCATAAAAGAACCGAACAAACAACAAATAAATTTTTAAATAGACCTGAACTTCGGGTCAAACTTCAATGGTACTTACTATTGAATGGTTTAAGATTCATTTGGGGCCACCGCAATTGATCTGGATCATTCAATGGCCTTACCATTGAATGGTACGTACTATCCAAGATTTTTCCCTGAACTTCTTTCTTCTTTATTTACGAAGACCTAAGGTTCTTTTTGTTTTTAAATGAGTTTTTTTGGTCAAAGTTGAAAGAAAGCAGGGGTTGGGAGCTGCGCAGCGTGCACATGAGATGCGCAAGCTTCACAGAAGCTGCCCTGACCATTGAGGCAATTACTCGAGCAGGGCAGGTTGCAAGGGGGTAACTCATACCCTCAAAGGGGCAGCACTCAACTCTTTCATGGATGTTTTCCAGTCATGCCCCTTACTGGATCCGCCCTGCCTACTACTACTACCTTTGGCCAAAAATAAAAAAACGTCACATGCTAATCTTATATATCTATATAGCTATCCAGCTGTATCCTGTGCACTTAAATTAGTTTACTCCAACACCTCAAATCAAAATACAATAAAACTATAAGGTATGAAAGGAAACATCACTACTTTGATGCAAAATATCAAAGCCATTTCATCATATAGCCACATTTCATAAGTTTTTTTCTTTCGGAAAGATTGAGACTTGAGTGTTGGAGTGACTTCGTTCTCATGTAATTCACATTAGAGAACTAGTAATTCTCACTAATTACACTAACACCAAATGAGGTTTATTGTGTTTTCACAAAATTTCCTTAAGTTTGAGAAATTACACTAACATTCCCTGAAGTTTTAATTCCTTTTCACATTACCCCTTAAAGACGAATTTACACTTATAATAAATTACTTCAAAAAATAAAAAACCTTTATAAGGGTTTTTTAGATATAGGCCCCTACAACTCATATTTCTCTGACAAAAACCCACCTATGTTTAAACTTCCAAAAAAGACCCAAAATTTAAATAGATTGCCACGTAAGAAAATAAGTAACCTACTATAATAAGTTATTTACAACTTATACCACAACATTCTATAACCGTTTCTCGCACACATTCATTATTAGTTAACTATTATTCAATTTTGAATTGATAGGGCATTAAAATCTAACTAGTCCTCCTAATTAACGTTTTATAGTTTTTTTTTATTTGTCTTACAATGACTCTAATACACATATATTATAAATTATTTACAACTTACTACATCTTTTTTTAGGTAAATTATTCTACGAACACATATACACACACATATATATAATAGTAAAACATGAAATAGTAGATTATATTCTTAAAATAATAGATACATTATTTTGGTAAAGTTGAACGGTGGGTAAGTTTTTTCGTAAAAATTAAACCAAAGACAAATTATCTCCATTAAAACAAAACATAGATACATTATCTTGTATAAAAATTAAACAATAGGTAAATTATATTTGTACAAATTATATTGTAGATACATTATTTTTGTACAAAAAACAAAATAGGTAAATTAAATTCATAAACAAAAAGTAAGTAGATACATTATTTTTGAATCAAATAACATTTCTTTATTTTGTAGGTAAATTATTTTGAATGCATTATTACATATATTGTGTTACATCTCGTTCCGAAAAATAATAGTATTTTATTCCCGGAAGTGTGAATTGACGATTTTGCCCTTGGTTGACTTTTCGGTTGACTTTTGCGTCATAACTCGTACGACGCTTCCATTTGTATTTTCTTGTCGTGCTCGTCGTTACGAACGCGTAGACGCGAGCGGGACGTCGTTCGGAGTCCGAACGAATATTTTACGGGCGTTGGATTACCGACGTTACCCGTATTTTATATTTTTGGGACAGGTTGGTGGTTGGGCTGGGGCCCAAATCCCTGTTGGCCCATGTGTCCTTGTTCCTTGTCAGTTTGACCCTTGTTTTTGGGTCTTTGTCTCTGTCCCGTGCCCTTTCTCCCTTTCCTCTGCAATCCACACAAAAACCTCTCTTTCTCCCCGAGTCAACCTCCACTCTCAGACCAAACCACCACCACAGATCGTCACCAGTTCACTGAACTCAAAGCAGCAACCCAAACCGAGCCCTGCAACCCCAGCCAGAAACCCAGAAATCGGTTTCCATGAACTCCGGCGAAGCCTCAAGGTTTCCCGGTGAAACTAGCCTCGATTGGCCTCGTGGTGGTCACCAATCTCTTCCTCGAGGTCCCTGAGCCTTAATCTGGACCTGCATGATTGAAATCGACCGAGGATCGATAGTTCTGGAAACCGGCCTTTTTGACCCGAGGCCTTTTCTTCAAATTTTGACAAATTTCGGCCAGTTTTGGGCCTCCAAATGGGTAAAATCTCATTCCCCTCACTCCCAGCTTCATTTTGACACGTGAATCGTGAAAAATGGTTGTGATTTGACTGAGTTACAAGCTTTTGAAGAATTCCGGCCAAAATTTTAGTTTTCGGCAAAACTCCGGCCGGCAGACGGCGGCCGGCAATTGCAGCGGTCACCAGCGAGCTGACGTCAGCCGGCCCGACCCTGACGTCAGCGAACCGGTGATGACGTCATCAAACCGGTTCAGACCCGGTTGAATCGGAATATTCCAAGGAATATTCCGTCCGTTAACTTTAACGGCGCGTGTCACCGGCGACTGGCTGGCGCGTGACCGGCGCGTGGCCGCACGTGGATGGCTTCCACCGGCGCGTGGCGGCTCGTGGAGGCGCGTGTGACCTCACAGCCGCGTGTGGCGGCGCGTGAGGCCAAATGGCAGCGTGTGGCGGCGCGTGCGGCGGTGCACGGCGGCCCAAGGCGGCGGTTTTGGGGTTTCCGACCCCGAAACTCCGTTTTCGGGTTTCCGAACGCCGTTTTCTTCGTATTTTCGAATACTTTATTAATTGTGAGTGTTCTACAATAGGTTTGGCGACCCGTGGAGTACGGAGAGCGTGCAATTGGGCTACTTCGGCATCGGTATATGTGAGTGGGCCCTTTCCTTATTAAATTGATTATTTTTGTGCTTGGAAAATTATATTTAGGCTATGCCTACTTTATATTGTGGTATTTTCTTGGTTTACTAGCTTGGCTCGGTATTTTTGTTGGGCCTTGGAAATTAATGTACTTTCGCCTATACTTCCAATTGGTATTTTTACTGTATTTTAGTGAACTTCGTACTATTTTATACTAGGCTTGCTAGTATCGAACCGGACCTATTTTAGGGGGTTTTGGGGAAAATTATTATTATATTGCCTACTTGTGAAATTGGGGTTTTTATACCTATTTGGCGGCCCTTGGGCCGTATTTTGGTAAATCTTGGAATTAGTACCCTTGAGGTATAAACTTGGTATTTTTACGTATTTTGGTATATATTGGTATTCCGGGTATGACATCCGTGAATACCTTATTATACGATTATTTTGAGATTTATCTCGTAAAGGAAATTATCCCACCTGATTTTATTTAGAAATATTCCGTGGTATGTTTTCACACGCTCAACTAGGAATGCTTACACGGTGTCAGTAGTACTGTCCGGGGCCAGGACCAGCTTCACGTGGTTGTTCACACGCACCGATACGCTCGCTTGGATCCATAACAGGTGCCAGCCTGTTCTAGGTCGCCTTGGCGACTCGAACTCGTTGTGATGCGCATAGCGCTAGCTTCACGTGATTGTAGTACAGGAGCGTACCCATTATTCATACACCCAGCCTGTTCATGACAGAATATATCTGTATGAACTCGTGTGTTTGCCATACCTAACGAGCGTTTACCTTATAGTTTTATATTGTGATTTTACCACTGGTTTTCACTGATGCCACGGAGGCTTTTAGTTGATTTACGGGTTTCCCGTATATTCTTATTTTACGAACTTTCGGGTAAAGTATTTTATGACGAACGGTGGCTTTCTGCCCATTTCGGTCGGTAAGTATATTTCCGTACTTACCTTGATTTTCTACCTACTATATTAGTATGTTTTCTGAAATGGTTTTCCGCACCAATTACTTGATTTTGACGGCGAGGGGTTATTACTTTCAGAAAGGAAAGGTTTTACAAAATAACTATTTATGGCCCACTCACCCTTCTGTTTTTGCGCCCCTCCAAGATAAGTGGCTTGGAGCTGTAGACGTCGAGACGTGGTGGTATGACAAATGTAGAAATTCTTGGTACTTGTAATTATTCAGTATTCCGTACCTTGTACAACCATTTATTATTTTATTAATTCTTTCCGCCTGCACACTTTTGTGCTCTCTGATCTTTTATTCATTCGATTTGTTCAAATTATCCCTTATTTCTTCAAAATGGCTTTCGTCACCCCACGTGGTGTCGGCCAGCACACTCGACTTTTGGGTGTCCACCTGTACATCCGGGTCGGGATGTGTCATATTGGGCACATTTTATTATTAATATATATGTGCAAATAATTTACCTATATTGTTATATAAATTATAGGTAAATTAATTTTGAATCAAATAACATTTGTTTATTTTGTAGGTAAATTATTTTGCATGTATTATTACATATACTGGGCACATTTTATTATTAATACATGTGTCCAAATAATTTTATTATATTTTTATGTAAATTATTTTATAGTGCCCCTTCATATTTTCATTTGACAAGAAAATGGAAAAATTAAATTAAAATGGCCTAATTTTATACAAATTTGAAAACAATTACGAAGTCTTAAGGAAAGTACAGCATTAATGCTTCTTTTATGTTTTTTCGCCATAAGCATTAATCTCCAATTTGTTATAATATGCAATGAATTTAAAATTAATGCATTTTTTTAGAATCTTTAATCCCTCCCTTCAAATTTGCATACAATTAATTGTATACGTTAAAATTGTAATTAGGGGTATTTTAGGCATTCAAAAAATACAAAATGTGTAAAGTCAACAGAATTAATGAATTCGCTTATGTGGAGCCTAGTAACTGGGTTTTATTCAGGTAAAAAAACCATGTTGGGTTTTATGTAAGAAAACCTGAATTTCAGGGGCTAAAGGCATATTTTCATTTGTATTTTAGCTACGACTTCTCACTTATAAGTAACAATAATTGCATCAAATTAATCGCTTGCCCTAGAGTATAGGTCGCAAACGCCCAATATTGCCTTTCTCATATTGAGGTTTACATGCATACCAATGTGAATCAGACCATAATATTAGTTGGATGTGATCAAAAAGTAGATCAGTCTCATTAATATACAGAAAAGATAAATGTCATTAATATACAAAAGGGTACTGCCAAAATGATGAAAATAGCTCAAAACATCTAATTAACAAAATAAAAGAACAAAATACAGTCCTGGATTTACAATGTGGAGGCAGCAGTAACAAAATTCATTCGTGAGCCAAGAGGAACACAAATCCATCTATGCAATCAACTACCAAAGCATCCACCTTACGGAGCAGGATGATCAGCTTCCATGCCACAAAGTTTGAGATGTTATATATGCACTTTAGTCATATATATCTCATCCTGTTTCATACCATAAATGAATAGTTTAAATATGGATTCTAGTTAGTAAATGCGCGCATATTATACATGTACGTATATTTATTGTTGAAAAACACTTCCGACTTTCCCGTAGCTTTTTCAATGCACCTCTCAACTGTACGTACACATTATACATGTATTTGTCATTCATATATGTCAAAAAATACGCGTAGCTATTTCATACAATTTTGTTTTTTCTTTAATTTTTCGTTCTGTAGTTTACATTTTTACTCACTATGATATCTTGCATAACGAAAGACGAATAAAAAAGAGAGAGAAACCTCTTAGAGAACTTGATGAATCTTCTTGCTGCCTATTGAACTGGATTCATTTGAAAGTTCGGTGGAATATCATCCTTCTCCGCCGACCTTTTCATCCTTGCTAATGCTTCTAAAACAATGACTGAGAGAAGAATTACGCCTAGAAGAAATCCGTAACCAATCTTCCAATCATTTCCTTCACCTCCAATTTTGATCCCCAGAACTATGTTCACAGCTGCAAAGAAGACTGCAAACCTTCCAAGCCAGTGGTGGTACCAATTCCAGTACTTTCTAATATTCTTGGCATCCTTGTTGGGTCGTAGAAAAAATGCCAATATCTGAAAATTGCCTCAAGTCAAAACTCAGAAATATCAAATTACAATTCCTTTGTGGAACATAATATTTTTCATGCGTAATGAATTGAATGTAATGCTACTTAGACACATAAAACTGACACATTTATTGACAGATTTTATAATACATGTGGGTCTCACATGTAATGATAGGACCCACCTGTATAGAAGAATGTGTCAACACGCGTGCCAGTTTTGTGTGTCTAAATAATATTATTTTAACAGATTTAGTTGTGAGGGACAAACCTGAAGGATGCTAAGTACAAGAACAAAAATTCCTATGCCTCTATGTGTTGGAAAGTTGGCTCCTATTTTGGTATAGAGTTGCTGGCCGAGTACCACAGCTGCAAGCCCAATCACAAATCCAGCAAATTGAATAATTGAATGGAGGTAGTACCACAGAGGTTCCTTGTGCTTCAAGTATCTTGGTACAATTGCGCCAATAGGAATTATTAGACCCCATCCAAATATAGCCAATATTCCATGGTTTTTCTTCATTTGCCCAAGATCACTAGGTGCCTCTCCCACAGATGCAGAGACTGCAGAGAAATCAAACATGACGGTTGTTTTATCATTGTGTACGGTTAGGTGGTTGTGCTTGGGGTAACCGCTTCCAATAGCCAAGATGATTGGTTGACGAGCAAGATGAGTTTGGAATTTCATCTGAAATGCCAAATAAATTCTAGGGCCATGAAGCACAACAGAAGCAGGGATGCCAGTGAGTGGCAATTCACCTTTGTCTGGTATGACTTGTGACACCTTGGAGCCTTGCAAATAGTATTGCTTAATTCTTGCTTGGCCTTTTTTGTTAATCCATCCCACTATTGCACTCGAACCAACCATCATTCCATCTTTGGAAAATCCCATTCCTACCCATCCCGTGGTGTATACAGCAGATAATATAATGTTCACGACATGATCTTTTGTCTGGGAGTACTGCAACAACCAAAATAAAGAAAGAAATAGTTTGATTTATATGTTGCATATATAGTTTAAAACCGGATAATAATTTCTGCACACGTCTATTTTTCCGCACACACCTTTGTTTATTCTGACATTTGATTGAATAAATTAAAAAAGAATCTAATGACAAAAATGAATAAGAGCATGCAGAAAGAGAGCAAGAGTGTGCGGAAATTACTTCACTTTAGAACCAACTTAACAATGAGATAAAAATTGAGGACAAACTTACTCTCAAAACAAAAGTGTTCCAAATAGGCCTGCAGACTAGATCAGATGATGAATTACTATATGGTGGTAGCATAAAACTGCTCAGATCAGTATCACAAAGCTCTGATGCTCCGTTGCCCCCATTGACGCTATTAACCCCCGGAACATAACTATCATCATCAGCCATAACAAAAAACTTGGCCTCCAAGACAAGGGTCAGAAAACATAGCCTGAAAGCAAACCTCAAAGCCAAAACCAGCCAAGACCCTGAGCTCGCCATTGGAAAGACCAAAAACTTTGGAATGAGATCAAAGGCTCAAAACAGGCAGTGACAAGACCATGGACAATGTAGGTTGTGAAAGAGAAGGCACATTCAGGAGGTTGGGAGGTTTTAGTCTCTTGGGTTTGAAGGAAACTGGAATGTGGTTGGTGGTGGTGGGGATGCTGGTTGGTGTTGGCAGGTGTTAAGTGTTAGAGTGGTTTAATTATTATCATATTAGTGACCAAAAGTTAACCAAAACAAAATTTTTAAGACATAATATCTTAGTATTCACCATTTCTTCCAATTCTTGCAAATTAAACCCCCCAACTCTCAATAATAGTATATATACAAGACTAGTTTGTTGGGAGGGACATCATTATACGGCAAAAGTAATACCAGTTTAAGTTTACTGGGGTTAGCACAGTAGTGAGGGTGGGTAGGGTGATAGGTATAGAGTATACTAATTTAGAATTCGAAACCCTCTAATGTATGTAACCACCCAAAAAAGTATCATTTTACCTTTGGGTAGCATGGTGAGGGAGGGCGGGATACTAAGTTAGAATTATAATAATCAGAGATATTATTGACTCCTATGTAATAAAAATAGTACAATTTTATTACTTGGATATTAGACACAACATCAAATAAGAACTTGTGGGCCATATATGATGGTTGGATATGAACAACTGAAACTTTGAAGTCGACTTCTTGTGTATTACAAGATACCATCATCAAGGGCTTATAATTGCATTCAAAAGCATCCCATTCCCTTAACCAAATCTAACAGCCACAACTACAGTCTACACCATAGTGAAAACGGGTAAAGAAGTTCACTTGATGTACAATGATTATTGATGAGCTTTTAAGCAATACATAGAACTAGAGACTTCATACAAACAGTACAGTCAACAAGTCTCCTGGGATCTCTTTTGCTACATGATGACAAATAATAGTGACATTTTTCATAGTTAGGAAGGCCGCCTTGTAACCGGTTGTATATTCTCTGTTATCTCTCTCATTACATGGAGGGATATACAATCGGAATGGCTAAGCTAATATTGCTTGCTAGAACCTGCATACTGAGGCAACAATTGAATGGGTGCACCGCAGACTTAGCCATGCATGAACGCATCCAAATTCCCCACCCTGCTCATTTTTGATTGGGTGCAATCACATTTTTGGCCTTGATATCACTGATCACTGCAGAGACTTGTTTGGAGAGTTCACGTATAAATTAAAAAGATATCCTCATTATTTCTTCTCCCCTTTGCAAGTTTGATAGCAAAAGAAAACATGAAAAGTGATTTAGCCAGGCACCCTAAAGATATGCTCCTCACCACTTTTCTCATCAACCTTGACAACCCATTTGCTCTTACCACTCTTCTTCTTACTTCCTCCACGCCAATCTCCCTTGCCAACCTCAATGTTCTTCCCAATAATGGTGACCTCCATTCCTTTCCCTATGGGATTCTTTGTAGACCTCACCGGAACCCTCTTTTCCCTCACTCCCAAATGCCCTTCCAACCCTTTTCTTTCACCAACCAAGTTATTAGCCACAACCACAGATTTTCTAGGGTTAACATCTAGCAACTTCAGCAGCCTTGTGTACTCATCATTCTTGCAATCAACCAGAGAGAAATCAATGTTCTCGTAATTCGACAACAGCTCAGAAGGGTCACCGGTCTTGAACTCCACCAAGTCTTTAAGGCCTGAGTCTCTGATTACTTTCTTTGAATCATTGAGGACTGGCTCGGGAAGAATGCAAACCAGTTTTCCTCCTGTGTGTTTTGCAGCAGCTGCTAAGGCTATCGTTGATGGCGAAACAGTCGAGGTCACCTCCACTATGAGTTTGGCTTTCATGCCGGCAGCCAAGGCTGAGACAAATTCATTGCTGCCTGGTTCTTGTGTTTTCCATGAGCCACATTGTCTCCCACAGTCATTGCACTGCAGAAATGAATATGAATTTGGAAACATTGGCTTACATTCTTCATTAAACCTTTGAACAACACAAGAAAAAAGGTACAAAATTGAAAAACGAGGGTGGTATGTATATATGAAAATGTTGTTTTATTTGACTTCGCCACATGTTGTCAAACTGTCAATCTAGACAATTGATGAAGTAACCTTTTAGCAGTCTGAGAATTAACATGCAAAATATATCGCTTTACTAAAAGAAAAGAAAAAATGTCAAACGTCTCAAAACCCTAAGAAACACAAAACCCATTTCCAAAAATTATGAACTAAGAAACCCAAAGGACCAGTTGAATCAATCATTGGTTCTAATACTCTTAATAAACAAATTGGAGGAAAAAACAAAACAGAGAAATTTACGAAGAAAAAAAAACAACAAAGAAAGATAGAAAGACGGAACAAGAAAAGTACGTACCAGTTTTAGGGTATCAAAATAAGCGTTTGTAGCGGATGCAGCAGACCATTCCATCATCCTCATAGCCCCCATGATCTGATTATTATAACTTGTTTCAATTCCAAACTTCGCACCAACCACAGAAAACAGAAGATGCAAAAAAACAATTAGGACCGGGGAATTAATTAGAACGTGTTTTTTGGTAGGGTTCAGGACAAGAATTAAATCGTTTATTGTAGCCCTGGATTTGTTTGTGTTCTACAGTTGATATATATACTTCTCTTTTCTTTTGTTTGTTTGGTTTTTTGTTTTGTTGGTGACGATATAAATATAAGAGGAGAAAGCTCAGAAGCAATGAAGCATGATTGGAGCTGGTTATTGACGCGGTGATACGTACGTAGTCAAACCGTGTTAATGCCGGAAAACCCTAGAGCAAAATATGCGGGAAATTAGCTATAACTTGGCTCATTTGTCTAAAATTGGGAAACTCATAGTTTGACTAGATGCTTCTTTTTTTGGTACACACTTAAAAACTTCTTGTGAACTTGGTCAGATCAATATGCTTATTAAGTAGAAATCTTCCCACTCGATGTGCATGCGAAAGGAGGTAATGAAGTAGAGCAAAGTCTCATTTTCTGTTTTTGTATTAATCAACAAATGTCATTTACGACCTTTACAAGTCACATTTTTATGGGGTTTTTTTTTTTTTGTAAAAAGAAATAAGCTATATAATATTATTGAAATGAAGCAATTACAATATAACTTGTTAAAAAATTGTAAAAACAAATAATTCAAGAGATATCACAATGAAGAGTAAAACATGCATGGCGTCAAATATTAGCAAGCATTTTTTTAGACAATCCGTATAGCTTTCACTATTATGGATTATGGACGCATGAGTGATGCATTGCGGGATTTTTAAAATTTTAAATTGTTTGGGTCACAAATCAAAATGGGTGGTGCTATCCATACCCCCTTTTTTACCTTCCACACACTCTGTATTAATTTTTGTCATTTGATCATCTTCAATTCATTTGATTCGATGGCTGGAAATTGAGAGGGGTGTGCGATAGGCAAAAATGGGTGTGTGGATAGCATCACTTATAAAAATTAAGCCTGCTACATGGCTCAATAATATTTATTTTGCCAAAGGCGTGCGATCCAGGCCCGTCAACAGCAAGACGTCTCCCCGAGGTTCCGCCTTCGGGCACGAAGACTCCCTCGAGCATGAAGGTCACCTCTTCAAGATCTAAAGTTCACGTAAGCAACGAAGTCCAAGAATCTCGCACTCTATTGATTGAATGAAGAACGCGTCATCTGACAAGGGGAATGCAGAGGCGAGTTACCTCGCACGAAATGCAGTTCTTGCCAAGGACAAATGATCGATCTACCATTAGCCCAGCTGATGTAGAACAAATGGCAGAGTGGATTGAAGACGGAATGGAATGAAGGAAGACAAAAGAACGTAAGGGAAATTTGCAGATTTGGCATCTAAGCTCCGTTTTGGGCGCATTATATATTTTCAAAAAGAGCACGACGCCGCTGTTCAAACATACAACTTTGCTAACTTTGCTGTGATGTATGAGGGATCTTGGCCATCCGAGGTTGTTTAGGCTTCCAAAACTGCATTTTAAATTTTGTAATAAAAATTGGACTTTTCGTTTGTCGTCCGATCAATGTTGTTTTAATGTCTTTTCTTTTCTTAAGGCTCTTTATCTTCCCCAGGGCATTGAGTTTGAGTTTATTTAACTAAAAATATGACTTTAGCCTTTGAAATTTAATTTTCTCTATATAAAACCCGACATAAGTTTTTTACTCGAATATAACCCATTGACTAGACTCCACATAAGCAAATTCATTAATTATGTTTGACTTTACACATTTTAAATTTTTTGGTTGCCTAAAATACCCATATTTGAATGTTTGATGTACACAATTAATTCCATACAGGTAGTAAGAGAGAATTAATGATTTTCCAAAACGAAAAAAAGAAAAAAAAATATTAATGTTACAAATTCATTGCCTTATATATAATAACAATAAAACATGCCTAATATATGTAATAATACATGCTTAATTAATGTCACGAAAATTATGTTTTACATATAAATGTAGGTAAATTATTTTACACATACACATGTATAATAAAAAAAAAACATGTCTAATATATGTAAAAATTCATGCAATATAATTTACCTACAAAATAAAGAAATTTTATTTGGTTCAAAATTAATTTACCTGTATTTTACATAAAAATATAGGTCAATTATTTGCATATAAAATAATAATAAATGCAAAATAATTTACCTACAAAAATAAATAAAGTGCTAATCATAAATAAATTTATATATAGGTAAATTAATTAGTACATATAAATTTTTATATATAAATAAATTTATATATATGTTATTTGATTAAAAATTAATTTTATATTTTACATAAAAAATATAGGTAAATTATTTGCATACCATAAATTTATAATTGTGAAGTCAACTCTTGAAAGAACACAATTTTTCACTCCCACAAATAGTGCACCTACTATTTGAATTTTAAAATGTTAAATTGCTTCATTAACATAATTAGGGTATTGTGGCATAAGTTGTAAATAATTTGTAATAATAGGTTACTTATTTTTTCACATGTCAACAAGTTTGAATTTTTGGTTTTATTTGAATGTTTAAAGATAGATGGGTTTAAGTTTGGAAAACACGAGTTACAAGGGTCTATATCTAAAGAACCATTTGTTTAAACCAGTGGCTTTCCATGTAAACATTTTCATTCAAGAATTAATAAAAAACCTTTTCGGTTTTCAACCAAAATCTGGTGGATTATAAGATATTGTTCTTTAAGGGTTACGCTGGTGCTGCGTCACCAGCTCATCGATAAGATCGAGGAGGCACTCCACCAAGCCCTATAAATAGCAGTAGAGGCCTCCAAGCTCATGATCTTTGTCAAGTTCCATCTCTACGATTATCAAACTTCAAGTGATTCTTCAATCAAACACTCAAACACTTTTCAACACAACTTAAATGCTCTTCAGCACAAACCAAAGCTCTTCATCTCAACTCACAGCTTTCCTCAAAGCTTCCTTTCCGATGATCCATGAGGTCTAAAACATTTATAGCTCTACTACTACGTGGTATGATTCAGGTTGATGATAATATTCCAACTGACCAGTCACCTTTCCGAGGCCCAATGTTTCCTACTTGACTTAGCCCGATATCATATATTGCATGCTTTTCTTCTCATCATTATTATGCCTTACATGTCTTGAATCTTCCTAACTTATTGATTTCTTTACATTTCAAGTGCATTTCCTTTTCAGTTCACTTAGTCAAGTACATTGGCTTATAACCCACGCATTTCTTTTCAAGAATTGTAGTTCTGTTTCAGTTATGGAATGATTAAAACCAATTTTCCTTCATTTCATCTTCTTTATTTACGTTTTTAGGAAAGCACAAAACACAAAAATCCAAAGTCCTCGTTCTAGAGGCATAAAAAAAAACCTAACCGAACCATCGGCCATTCAGTGCTCAATCATTTTGTTCAGAGATTAAAATCCGTGCAAATCTACCAATGACTACACAAAATTACCTGTTGGCAGCTTTCAACAGTAACACACCTATTTTCATACTTTCTCTCAAGCCTTTCCTTGGCATTGAGATCGAAAGAAACACACAAGACAAATCATGTGTTGACATAAGTCTGGCTATATCTGATTTTTGACACCAACAAAAATCTATTACAATATCTGGAAGTGCCGATGGTGTTGGAACTTATTTGGACTCTATTAATCCTGATAAGGATTAGTTGCCACATCATAATAAGCATCAGTTAGAGTTAATATTTCATTAATCTACAATTCCTTTAAAGTAGGACTTGAGGCAGACAGTTTTAGAGTAGTGGAAACCCCACGTCTACAAAATAGAGATGCAGCAGTTATCAAACCAACAACCATGATAGGAGGGAGTCGGTTTTATTCAGCATCTATAAAAGGTTTTGGTCCCTACTCATGAGAAAATACGTTTTCATAGAGATACTAGACCTATTACTAGAGAGAAAGCATAAGGTTCTTAGTGAGCAGAAGATCAATTCCCAGAAACAAACAGTTGTGATGCATCATCAGGTTTGCTACTAATCTTAATTGATCTTACAGTCACATGAACACAGAACTTCTTGATCTTTTTCTTAGTAATCCAATGTGTTGTACTAACTGTTTAATTTACAGATGGTTGACTTGAAAGTTAGGCTAACAAGTTAAAGCCTATGGTATAACGATTTGTAACCTCATGGTTGTTTTTGTCAAATTATACATACATGTACTAAACTGTCACAAACCTCAATAGTTGAGATTGAGACACTGAGTTTCAACAATGAATTAAGGGACTGGCTGCAGTGCTCGCAAGCATTGAATGTTCACATCGATCTCACCCTCCTTTCCCCCCTCTCTCCTCCCTCCTCCTTCATTTTAATGGTGAGATCGGTGTGAGCATTCAATGCTTGCGAGCACTGTAGCCTACTCCATGAATTAGATCTTCTTTGCAGTTTGTTATCGGCTCTAATGAGTTTTGGTTATATTGTAAATTCATTGTTCTGGTTTTTCTATTGCAGTTGTTAAACACGTGTACCAGAACCCTCTGGCTAAGTGGGTCCCCCCTCCCCCTTTTTTTAGTGTAGAATGCATTATGAACTACTTGTTCTTACACTTTTTTTGCCATCGTTTTTCTTGTACTTATCAAAACAAGTTTGATAGAAAAATATAGGGTCAAACTTCAATGGTATGTATCATTCAATTGATACGTATTCTTAAATGATTTAAGATTTATTTGAAACTTATTGTAAATTAACTTGGACCGTTCAATGACCGTACCATTGAATGATACGTACCACCCAAGATTTTTCCAAAAAATAACCCTAAGTCATTAATTGGGGTTAGTCCAAGTGTGAAGTAGGATGGGTTAATGCACTAAGTTTAATATGACTCCCTCCAACTGAACAGTGAAATGCAAATTGTGGACAAATTAACTCTTAAAACAAAAGTTTTTCTAATCGAAATGCGGACTATATAAGATGAATTACTATATATATATGGTGGTGAAACTACTCATATCATTGTCACAAAGCTCTAATGCTCCACCGCCCTCACCGAAACTATATTAACCCCCGGAACATTACTGTCATCGCCAGCCACACCAAACATCTTGGTCTCAAAGTCAAAGACACAACGCCTAACCTTTTCCATTCAAAAGACCAAAAACTTCGAAATGCGATCAAAGTCTTAGAACAAGCAGTGACAAAAATCATGGCCAATGTAGGTTGTGAAAGAGAGGTCACATTCAGGAGGTTTTATCTCTTGGGTTTGAGGTAACATTTTTTGCCCCACATCTTCGTAGCTACAATAACAAGCCAAGAGATCCAATATTAGGTACTGTGCTAACAGACAGATTGCCAAAGAATTGAATAACTTGCGCACCAAGGAACTACTAATGATCGAACGGACAGTGACTTTCACACTCTCATTTTCTCATTCTCTGTGTCCTCCTTTTGTGTTTATCCCTTCTCCTTTGATTTATTAATTCAGTCTAAGGCTAGAAACAAGAGAAATGAATGGATGGGAAAAAAAGTGGAGCGCACCCGAACGAAAACAAACAGCCAGAATTACAACATAAGTGAAAATGTAAAAGTGATTCAAAATTTAATTATATTCCAGATTATAAACATTTATTACACTTGATTTTTACTCACTCATCACTGATGAGTTTTTAAGCATCGCAAAGAACTATGAGATTTTCATACAAAAAGTACAGTCAGCAAAACCACTAGTTCTCTACTCTCTCTGGCTATGATGACATAGCAACCTTTTCCATAGCCAGGCAGGGTCGAAGTTGATTCAACATTAAGATGCAAAGCCAACATTGCTTGCACGAACCGGAAGATTGAGGAGGCAACAAATTAAACATGAGGGGTGCAGTGCAGACTCAGTCAATGGTGTTGAATGACATTTTTATCCTTGAGATGACTGATCACTGCACAGACTTGTTTGGAGATCACATACAGAAGACAATCCTGATTATTTCTTCTTCCCTTTGCAAGTTGAAACCAAAGGAAACACGAAATTTGATTTAGCCAGGCACCCTAAAGATATGTTCCTCACCACTCTTCTCATCAACCTTGACAACCCATTTGCTCTTACCACTCTTCTTCCTTCCTCCACCCCAACCTTCCTTTCCTTTCTGATCAATGTTCTTCCCAATCATTGTGACTTCCATTCCTTTCCCTATCGGATGCTTCGTAGACCTCACAGGAACCCTCTTCTCGTTCACTCCCAAATGCCCTTCCAATCCTTTTCTTTCACCAGCCAAGTTATTAGCCACAACCATTGATTTTCTAGGGTTAACATCAAGCAACTTCAGAAGCCTTGTGTACTCATCATTCTTGCAATCAACCAGAGAGAAATCAATGTTCTCGTAATTCGACAACAGCTCCGAAGGGTCACCGGTCTTGAACTCCACCAAGTCTTTAAGGCCCGAGTCTCTGATTACTTTCTTTGATTCATCGAGGACTGGCTCGGGAAGAATGCAAACCAGTTTTCCTCCTGTGTGTTTTGCAGCAGCTGCTAAGCCTATCGTTGATGGCGAAACTGTCGAGGTCACCTCCACTATGAGTTTGGCTTTCATGCCGGCAGCCAAGGCCGATACAAATTCATTGCTGCCTGGCTCTTGTGTTTTCCATGAGCCACATTGTCTCCCACAGTCATTGCACTGCAGAAACGAATATGAATTTGGAGTTAGCTAGCACATTATAAACCACACAAGAACCAAGATACACAGCTAAAAAACTAGGGTTTATATGAAACTGTTGTTTTTATTTGACTGCGCGACATGTTGTCAAACTCTCAATCTGTACAATTGAACAAGTAAACTTTAATTTGGTGGAATTTGTGACATTCAGACAATATAACATGTCAAATATCAGGCACGATTTTTAAGTCCCATTTCGGTAATGACCTCTAATTAAGGGAAACAAGCCCAAGTGACTTCTTGAATCAATCATGGGTTCTAATTCTCCAAAAGAGAGAAATTGAATATGAAAATAAAAAAAATTCAAATGGAAGAAATAAGGAGAGGGATCAAGAAAAATACCAGTTTTAGGGTATCCAAATAAGCGTTTGTAGCTGATGCAGCAGACCATTCCATCATCCTCATAGCCCCCATGATCTGATTATTATAACTTGTTCCAATTCCAAACTTTGCACCAAACACAAAAGATAGAAGAAGATGCAAAGAAACTTGGGCGAAAATAATCAAGAACAAGGAATTAAAACGTGATTTTTGCTCCGGACGACGTTCGGGACAAGAATTAAAACGTTTAGTGCAGTCCTGGTTTAATGTTTGTGATCTACTGTTCATATATATGCTCTCTCTTTTCTTCTTGTTTGTTTGGTTTGATTTGGTTTTTTTTGTTCTTCTTGTTGGGAACATATATAAGAGAGGAGATGCTCAGAAGATTGAGGCCGTTACGTATGATTGGAGCTGGTTAATGACGCGGTGATCTTATCTAGTCAAACCGTGTTAGTTTGTAAACCGTAGAGCAAAATACGCGGGCAATATTTAACTATGACTCATCTCTCATTTGTTTAAAAATGGGAAACTGGTAGATTTTGCAACTTTCTAGGGCCTCTAACATTTTGGTCTCTCCCCTAAATTGTTAAGCATGGAAATTCCATACCTTATAATTTCAGATTGTCTCACCATTGGCACTTCATTTAGTAATTTTTTGGTGTATCTGAAACACAGTCACGTGATGCTACAATTTCACTCAAATTATAACATGGAGATTTAATTTTTTATTAATATATTCTAGAAGTGGGATATATCAACTTTCCATCCTCCCATATTATAACACGTAAAATAATACATCACGTGACTTGTGTTCTCACTTATAAATTAAAATTTTTCCATGAAAAAGTAATGGGATGGTACACAATATGTTCAAAATCAGATCGTAGGATTGAAATAAAGTCACAATCATGTCTACTGTTCACTATAGTTTTTCTTTTTTTTTATACAAGAACCGATATAGTGGTATTCCATTAATCATCACAAACAAATACAATGGTGTCATTGGGTACATTGCTCCAGTGACAATAAGTTGATATGGAGTGAATTTGCACAATTAAACAAACAAGAGTAAACCCCTACAAGGCTACCACAAGCACAAACGCACAATAATCGAGTGCACAATTGCCACCAGTTTAGATCTGTCACAATAAATGATAGACGCAATAACAGGTCAGTACATCTCAGTGAAGGACAAGGACACTCATGCCAAGGCCACCTGCAACTTCACCGCTCTAATGAGATTTCGGTTTCCACGAGTCAAGGCCCCAAGATTTAGTCACATAAGGCAGCGAAGCCGCCAGATCCAAAATGCACAACAAAGTGGAGCCGCCGGATCTGAGCACACTAGTCGGCGCAACCACAAAAGTAGTCGAGGAAAGTGTCACTTCACTATAGTTAGACTGCAAACAGATATCAATTCTATACTACAGTAGTGCATAACAATTTTAACGAGGTACACACTCCAAATCATGAGAGCGTACAGTGTGATATGACCCCATACAAATTTGCATATTTAGGACATAATTACGATGAAAAATTCTTGGGTGTTCTCGAGTATTGTGTATTTCGGATATTTTAACCGTTAGATTTTGATTTTTGTATTTTTAAATGAAGATCTAACGGTTGAAATATCCAGAGTACCGAATATTTCATAGCACTCAAGAAAGTCCCCTCTTGTATATCTGATTTGATAATTTATGGTATGTAATTAAGTTTGTCTAAGTTAAACTTTGATATCTAGAATTTGAGCATCTGTTGAAGATTCTCTTCGTAATGTTTTTTTCTCTTCTCACAAAAAGAAAAAAAAAGGGCCAAGGTGAAAATTAATGATAACAAAACTTTAATAAGCTCTTTCTTAACAAGAAAGTTAACCCAATAGAAAGAAATTCCCTAAGCCACGAAGCCAAGGTAAAAAAGCTAAAGCTATTCGCTCTTTTTTTCTCTCCACATGGTAATTAACGAAAAAAGAATTGGTAACTAATCACGGATCAAAAGAATTACTGCGATCCTATTTACTAAATTCTAACTCCTAACAAAGAAATTATTCACCTCTCCTCTCTCTCCTCCTACTTAGACCAAGCAACTGCTTCAATCTCAGACTGGGCACTTCTGTACAGCTCTAGCCTCTTTGCGAGCAATGTACGCCTCTGCATGACCGCCGGATCCTCGTCCAGCAACTTAGCCAACTGTCTTCCCTGCAAACGAAAAAAAAAAGTTACAAAAATCTAATTAGTATAATTCTAATTTAACTGAGGTTAGCTTCTTTGTTCTTCTCAAATATTTCCGTAAATTTTGCCCTTGTAGAGAATAATCCTCACCTCCTTTGCACCCAACTCTGCGAAGAAATGATCGAGCAAGCAGCGTTTGGCCTCTCGTACTTGACAGTAGACAATGGACTTTGGAATAGCAATCCTTAAACTTGAACAAACCATGTTGACATAGTTTAACACATTGTGTCCTGTTTGTTTCAATCACAAAAAAACCATGATCATCAACGCAACCACATAAACTGATAAACCTAATGATGAAGTGACGGTAGAAATGAAATGGTTATCAAACAGGCCATTAATATGTCTCATTTTAAAATTGTATCTCCCTGTTCTTCTCAAGTTATTCAAATCTTGGATATGATTATAGAGGTATTTAGAGTTAGAGAGCAACTCACCAACCCGCCGGAGGTATGAATCATTGTATCTATCAAAGAGTGAGTGTGTCGGATTTCCACCCTTCTCAATATCTTGAGGAAGCTTGCGGAAAAAGTCAACTGTCAGGTAACCATACTCCATATCTACTAGCTGTAGAGTTGCTCTCTTGCTTTCTTCTTTCATCCTTTCCAGCGACTCAAACGCTGCATTCGCAACTTCTACTCTTAAAGTGGGATACTGCTTTAGTTCCTACATACCAAAGAAGAACCATCCATTAAGAGAAAAGATTAATCATGTTTGGGGAAAAATAAGGAATGATAAGCAATGCTGACAAAATGTCCTAAATTCCTAATTTATAGACAGAATTCAGGAATATAAGGTAATGAACTTACCGTAGTCTCGCTGATAGATTTCTGAGCCAGATCCTTCAATATGCCATGAACCTGAAATCATGACGAAAGAAAATCAAGCAAAATGATTTGAAGCACCGACGCATTATAATACATGTTTGTAATGAAAAAAATGATGCTAGCACCAGCAGCAGCACCGGGAATAACAGTTGGAGAACTAAAACAAACAAAAGATTGTGCCGGATGAAAATACAAAAATCAACATCTCATATTATCAACACATTCGTGTGCGCATCACATGCTGCAAAAAGCATTTTTCCCTCAGGTATGAAAGTCTTTTGGCCACATGGAAACTAAGACACTAGCTTACTTGTGCAATATCACAGTCTTATATGGACAAAAACATTCCCGTGGTTTAATTGCCTAAGGAGACTACATGCGAAGATATGTATGCATACCGCATCAACAGCCGCCTCTGCAGGACCTCTGATACAGATCAATGAAGATTCAATAAGACGGCGGTAGCCTTGTTCAGGAGCAATTAGATGAGGTTGGTATCCATCTGCTTCAGTAATTAGCTTTCGGATGTTGTCCATTGAAAGATGCTTGTCAAACTGCAACCGCTTCAAAGCAGCTGGAAATTGATTGTCAAACACTCCATAAACTTTCTCACCACCAGAGCGCCTGGAGAAATTGGAAATTATCATAAATCCCAAGGTTGAATAAGGAAGCCAGAATGAGGTAAAAACAAACTTTCCAATTAACTTCAAATAAGACAATGATATCTGATCAAAAGTACGAGAGATTTCCATGATCACAATACATACACGCCATCCAGATGTTCTTTAAATATCTGATCGAAAGTACGAGAGATTTCCATGATCACATATAATTTTCCCTGCGTGTGGAATAAAACGATCAAACTGACATTAGCAATGTTTATTTTAATACATACAATACAACAATATAGACCACTCAAGAAAATTTTTGCTATGTATAAATTAATTATCATGGTAAAAAGGAAAGGATAAGACAAAACGAACTATTTATATGTATATCCTTACTCCAGCATCAGCAGCAATAGGCTTCCCGAGTCGGCTTAGTTCTGCCTCTAGTTCACCAATAGTTTTGCTGATAAGAGACTGAAGGCCTGGAATTCGAGACTTGATGACGACTTCCAAATGCTGAAAGTTTGATTAAATTCAGTGCTAGGTAAGAAATTTTTCAGTGGAACAAAATAAAACTGACCACCATTACCAATGTACCATTAAAAGGAAGCAGACTGCATCTCTAAGTATGCTTCTATAACATTTATAATCTAAAAGAACATATAATTGTGCATGAAAGTTCAACAACTGCTGAATAGATAAAATGCATTTAGGCGAACAAACCGGCATACCTTAGAAAGCACCCTGCCTAAATGCTCAGAGCCCATCCTGTTTACAAGATGCCTGTACTCTGGGCTACTAGAAAAATATTCACGCTCTCTACGCCTAGCAGCAATCATATCAACACTCTTGTTTATATCAGCTTGGGAGCGATTGACAACGCCAATCCAGGGGAATTGAAGCTTATATGATCTTCCTTCCAAAATCTGAAAAGTAAAAGTAAAATAAACCGTAGGAACTGGAAACTCCCAATGTAGGCAGCCATAATGATACTGTATGAGACTTTTGAGTACAAAACAGATCATGAAAACATGCATGCAGCATTGATTATCTCAGAGCACCACCTTTACAATTTACTCATAACATTAGGTTTCACAGAAAATGTCATCAAGCAGGTAAACTGATTATTTCTTATCTTAAAAGCAAACATGTTTGCTCTATTTTCTTTTTTTCCTTTTTCCTCTTTTGGCTATGAATTCGGAAATGACTTACCTCAACTGCATTTGTACCCTGGTCCATAAGATCAATCTTCGTAAGAACTCCAAATGTCCTCTCCCCTGAGAATTTGGAAACCAAATACTCCTAATAAGAGAAATCTGCCACTATTGAAATGACATTTATGTTTTGATCAACCGAAGTCGAGAGAAGTTCTCAAAACCAGAGGAAACAAGACTTAAGTAAGGTTCTTGTTAGACATATGAAATCTTGATATCCTTTGACCTCACTGCTGCAAATTAAAACTCATCTTCTTGTCTTTTTTGTTCCTTTTCACATCTTTCACGCTGCCTGTTTACAACTGCTCAAACTCACTCACCTGCTCAATCTTATTTTTCATTTTTTTTTAATTCTTTGAGACTAAGTAGGCTTATTAATCATCCCCACCATGTACTTTTAGCTAGCAGAAGAAAAATGCATGGCATTTCCATAAGGGAACTGTTTAAAATCTTACCTTTAGGGTCTACTTCACGAGAGATCTTAATTGCATCAGACGTAGCAAGATCTTGGTTGGCAGGGGAGATCGCCAAAATAATACAGTTGGGCTGCAAGAAAAGGCATATTGTTCCAATAAATTAAGCATATTTCATAAGATGAAACACAAAACTCACTCAACATCATATAGAAATTTCAATCAAAACCCTTATTCATTAAACAGGTCTCATAATCTAATAGCTCGTAAATGTTCTAAAAAAATCAGTAAGAAGATTACCTTCTCGATGAAGGAGCGAACCATATCCTCAATGTCCTGCACGATGCTCTCTGGTTGACCCTCTACAAGACCACAAAAATTGACACAATGTCAACTTAAATAAGGTGCCAACTTCCAAGGGAATTTATCCGACGTAACTTGAAAATGCTTAAAGGAATTTAACTCACCAACAGCGACTTTCGTGAGTCCAGGAAGATCGATCAGTGTCAAGTTCACAACTGCCAAGATTAAACAAATCATAAAGATAAATAGAACAGATTTTAGAATAAAAAACTTAGTCAAGATTATGGCAAACTTAAAGATTACCACGAAAAATTTAGTGAAAGAAAACTAAAACCATGCGAAAGCTTTGCGAGCTCCAGAGTAAGCAACCTCCCTTTCTTTCCTTTTTCTTAACATTTATCTTTAAATTAATAAACGATCAAACCGATAAGCTACATTTGATCCTAGACCTCTGGTTTTTGTGAATGTCAAATCAAACGATTTGAAGGTTTCGACAATTCTATCTCACCGTTAGGGGAGAAGATACTAAGATGGATAGGAACGCTAGAAATCGCCCTCGAGCGGCCGGTCTCTCTGTCAGTTTCATCAGCTATCTCCTGCCTCACAGCAGCTACACGTACACAAAGAAACAAGATCAGCATTTACATTGCAAGTCAAGAAACCGGAACAATTTGCAGGAACAACGAAGAAGAAGAAGAAGAAGGAAAATTACCAAAATCAGTGAACCGCTTCCTCGGGAGGTGCATAAACTCCGCGTATTCTCTTCCTTCATCGATCTTATGCAGCTGCAAAACCAGAGGACGCCGCGTAACAATTCCTGCACGCAACGTGTTCGAATCAAAATCCGAACCGGAAAACCAATGCGTTAGCACATGAAACCAAAAACGACGGCTTTTTGTACGTTACCTGAACCGCGAGGAAGAAAGTCCTTGCCGACGACGCTCTCCAACACCGAAGACTTGCCGGAGCTCTGTCGAAGCAAGAAAAGAAACGAGAAATTCGATGAGATTGAATTCAAGAAAACGAGACATTTGAGAGGGAGAGATGAGAAATGAGAGACCTGGCCGCCGACGACGGCGATGGCGGGCAAGGAGTCCCAGAGAGTGGGCATGGCGCCCTCCTCGCCGTGGTCGCCGAGGGCTGTGCACGCCCGCTGTATTTTGTTCACCAGCGATATCAGATTCTCCATTGGACGGACGATTCGGATCGCTGAGTCGAGTCGTTTCAAGGATCGGTAGGAGGTGGGAGTGTAGAGAGAGAGAGGGAGAGAGAGAGAGAGAGAGAGAGAGAGTAACAGAAATTTGGATTTTGGAGGTTGGAGAAGGAAACGACGGGAAATGGAATTTTGGGTCGTTGGTGCGAAAATTTTCCAATGCTTCCAAAGTTTGAAAATTGGGCGAGTTTTGGATCAAAAGCCCAAAGAGATGCGTGACCGATTCTTCCGGAGCTAAAGCTTATCATGGGCTTTAAACGAATTCATTTTTGAGCCCAACTCCTAACCATATCCAAAAGTACCGCCTTGGAAAATTTTGGTTTTCCCATATTCGTCTTCATATCTAATGCTCTATTCAAATTTTACGATCTAGAAGTATTTATCTTTACTTAAGTGATAGGTCTTATGAGTTCGACATCAATTTATTCTTTCATTTTTTTTGTCTCGATCACTAAAGCCACATGTTTTAAGTGTCTCGTGCGTGCATTCAATTTGACTACCACGTAGTATCTCGTGCCAATAATACAAGAATATGTGTTAGCTTTTTTCTATATATTATTATGTTATTAGCACGCAACACCACAATAACAGTAAAGTCGTATCATACAAGTTGTTTTCCTTAATTAAAATTGAGTGCACACACGAACACAGGTATTGCCCATTTTGCAATTTCGAATTCTGGTCCCATTACCCACCAGTGAGAGTGACAAGAAGGAAGTGCGAGAACATTCATGTATCAATTTCCAAAAAAGTCCAAAAACTAGAAGAGGAAAACGGCACTCAAGACTCTCTCTAGCATATTCCTTGCTCATTTGGATGTCCAATGGCAAAACCGTAAAATCAACCCAAACGCCTTCTTCTCCGCCACAAATTCTCATCCCATATAAATTCACCATTCCTTAACGACTCAGACTCTGCTTTCCACTTTCTCACACCTTCTCGCATCCTCTCTCACTTCTCTCTCTCTCTCTCTGAAATGCTGACTGAAACCCAAAGCCTCCCATGGACTCAGTTGTAACGGCATTCACTTCCTTCAATCTCTGCTCCTTCCACACCACCACCGCTGCCGCAGCAACCTCCTCCTTCTCCTTCTTCAGATTTTCTCACTCCAGAAAACTCAGAACTTCACCGTCTTCAATCTCCTGCTCTCACAGACCGCCTTCCAATCCGAAATACCCAAAACCCAGATGGGATTCTCATAATTTTCCCCTAAATCCTATCTGGGTTTTGGTCCCGGTCCTCCAAAGCATCAGAGTTTTGGCCTCCTCACGAACCCAGAAGTGGGTTTCTTTCCTACAGGCCTACAGAGGGCCAGCGAGTTTCGTGGAAGCAAAAAGCAGTGATTTTTTACACAATAGCGGAATTGGGGTGGCGCTGCTGAGCGTGACGACCAATGCCAAGGTGAAAATTAGTCCTTTCGTGGCGCAATTGGCTGCGAATCCGACGTTCGTTTCGGGGGTTTTCGCGTGGTTTATGGCGCAGTCGATGAAGGTTTTGCTGAACTTCTTTGTGGAGAGGAAGTGGGATTTCAGAATATTGTATGCCTCCGGAGGTATGCCGTCGTCGCACTCGGCGTTGTGCACGGCGTTGACGACGTCTGTGGCGCTCTGTCACGGCGTTGCGGACTCGCTTTTTCCCGTTTGTTTGGGGTTCACTCTCATTGTTATGTATGATGCTATTGGTGTTCGACGGCATGCTGGAATGCAAGCAGAGGTAAGCATTAAATTTCGTTTCTTTCTATTTTTGTTCAAGTGTTTTTGGATGTAGTTTTTGAATTTTTGCATATATCTGTAGTTTTTAGGAATTGTTTGCTTTGTAAGCTGGATTTTCTTTACAGGTTTTCGGTATGATTGATTAGTGTGATATTGGTAGGAAGGTTTATGGGACTTTTAGAATGTCTCGAGTATATCAGTAGACTGGCTTTTGTGTTTAGGAATATGAGATGTATGTGCATTGGCCCCAATGGATGGGGTAAGGACCGGTGGTTCGCAGTATTCGGGACCTAACAATGTTCGGTTATGAAGTTAATGAAAACTAACCACTTAACAGGAACGTACAGTTTAATGTGATTATCGAGTTTGAAGGTCTAGAGTTAATTGTTAAGGCCTTGGTGTGGTTGGTCATTAGTTGGATAGGGATTACACCTTGATTAAATCATTGGGGTTTAAAGTTAATGTTGTTACATTCCTGAGGTAGCTGAAAGATACTTATGTAGCATATGTAGTGGTGTCATGCTCATGCAATAGCTATGAGGCCAATTCGTGAAATGGCAGTGCGAAAGCACAACGATATACCCCATTGGTTTAGTTTATATGTTCGAGTTACAGGCCTCTCTGCAATACATTAACATGTTCAGTTCTTTTAATGCATGTTGTTAACATATTGTGACAGCTCCTGTTGATCCTAAAACCTATGAAGGCACCCTAATGCTTTTCGGGGATTCTTAAGTGAA
This sequence comes from Gillenia trifoliata, assembly GCA_018257905.1. NCBI lineage: Eukaryota > Viridiplantae > Streptophyta > Magnoliopsida > Rosales > Rosaceae > Gillenia > Gillenia trifoliata. The sequence continues at coordinate 18,716,246 of CM031086.1, forward strand.
GAAACAGAGAAAACTAAAAGTTTAAGCGTATAATTATTGCAAAGAGTATTTTGGGAGGGTATTGTAGCATTAGCTCAGGTACAATAACTAAGAAAATCTTCTTTGACTTTTCATGGAACTGAATTTAAGAAAGAAATTTAAGGCGATATGAATCCGAATCCCTAGAGTGTGTATGAATGAGAGGAAAATCTAAAGGTGGCATGCATGCTTCATTGATTTTTCTTCTCATCCCAAGTTATAATGGCAATCCATCTTACATGGTTACTAGCATCTTACAAATTCTGTAAATCCGTTGTAATCTCGAGCAGTCTCATTGTGTTTAGTCATCTTTGAACTCCTTAATATGTTTTTGCCTGAGAACATTCTGTGTCTGTTGTGTGGGGGTGTCTCTGTTAGTTATTTGACGTACCAGTGGTCTTTAAGATCCGATGACTCCCGATGCGCTGTAGTATATTAATTTTCTTATATATATTTCGAATGCTTTGACACAGGTCCTTAATATAGTCGTTGAGTACTTGTTCGAAGGGCATCCCATCAGCCAGAAAAAGCTCAAGGAACTACTTGGGCATACTCCCTCCCAGGTTATCGGTGGAGCTCTCCTCGGCATTGTGGTCGCTTGCTTTTGTTGTCAGGGCAGCTTGGTTGCCACCTGAACTGACCTTGCAGGTAATTATGGTCAGATTTTTGTTGAAACACAACATTCTGGTGTTGACACGGCTAGATAAATCATTGTACTTTAATTCTTCAACAATTCCGGAGAGACTTTGGTTCAAAAAGTTGATAGCAATGTTATTTTGCCCCTCTCAAAACCGATCCCCGGCCCCCTCTGCCTATGAACAAATTTGAGAAACGTATTCACAGGGCCGGAAATTTGTTCTAAGATGTTTCAGAATTCCAAGAAGTTGGCCTGAAACCTGGCTTGAAAGAGGACTGCTGTAACTCTGTAAACAATTTGTGTATGTTTCTGTGAATAGTTGACGACCTTGGCATTGTCTCCATAGAAGAAGCTGCAAGATTATTGCATTTTACCTTTCAACCAACATGCTAACATTTTTTGTTCTTTGCAAAAAATGGATCAAAGCAATATTTAATTAGCATTTTATTTGATTTCGTTCGAGCTATAGCTATACTTGTTCTCTTTTATTATGTAAGTGGTTAATTGCTTTGGTGGATTAAGTCGTCTTTTTTTTTCAACGCACTACATTTCAGGTTTAAACCTTCCTCCTTTTTAGTAACTTGCAGTAGTAATATTGATTGTAATAAACATCCTGCAAAAGCTCGTGAGTGAGGAGAGGGTAGACTGGTGAGTTAGGATCGTGATAAGTTAAGCATTCGATTCTTTCTAATGTAAGTGAACAAAAGCGATTTCCTAACCGAAGAGCGGCTTGTAAGTGATTAGGAGCATTTATTATAAACATAAGATACCAAACAACTTGGGAGTTGGGTTCCTTTTTATTCTTTATATTATATTTTGATGATGATGAAAGCCGTGACCAACAGGTGTGAGGCGTTGACCAATAAAAAAAGTACAGTAGTTGCATACGCGCATTTAGCCGACACGTGTTCGATTACCGTTTGCTTACAACCTTGGACTGAATCGAACAAGATACGTACGTCTGTATATTTGTCTCCATCTTTGTCCCTTAATCCACACGAAGTTAAAAGATACTGGAGTTTTGGAAACTATCGCAGGAAGAAGAAAAAGAAGAAGAGGAAGTGCCATTGATTTTAATGGGCTGCTCCATCTCAAAGCAAGAGAGAGCAAAAGCTGACCTATGTGCCAGTTCAGCATCGTCCGGGTTGGAGGAGCATCACGCTGTTCTAGCTTCCAAAATCCCGTGTGAGTTTAATTTAGGACACGTCTGATAACCATTTCAGTTTTTGATTTTCTGTTTTTATTTTCTTTTTGAAAATTGACAACCATAATCTGAAAGCGCTTTTTTTAGTTATCAAAATTCGAGTTGAAGTTTTCGAAACTCAAACTGGTTACTAAACAAGTTTTCGAATCTGATGTTGTATTCACGTTTTTGCAATTGGCAGTTTCTGAGAGTGAGGTGGAGTCCTTGTATGAGCTGTATACGAAACTGAGCAGTTCTGTAGTTAAAGATGGGCTCATACACAAGGTCTGTTTTCCTCCTTTTTCTTCAGAATTTGAATTATTTTTTAATATTGTATTTGATTTTACTTTGCATTAATTCTAAAGAATAATAAGTATGATTCTTTGAAGCAAAAATTTGGAAAATTGACCCTTTTTTTAACACATCCAAAGACTTTTAGTCATTTTTTCTTATGAATATAGAAATATAGCCACTCGAGGCCCCTCTATCAGTGCTTGAACCCCCTTCAAGTAGTTAAAATTCTACAAGTCGAAAAGCTTGAGCTAAAAGTCTTTTAACGTATCCATAATTTGGCTACTTTTCAAAATTTCCCTTTTATTTGAATCATGTATTATTTTTTTATGTGCTTTTATAATTTTGGTGCTTATAAACAGGAAGAACTCCAGGTTGCCTTTTTTCAAAATCACAAAAAGAGGAACCTCTTTTTAGACAGGGTAAATATTTGGTCTTAAATTAATTATCATTAATATTATTGTTTTTTCATGTACTAATGTAGGCTGCGTTTGCATTAGGGTTCTAATTCCTAAAAGTTCTGTGTTCTGCTATGCTTTATAGATATTCGATATTTTTTATGTCGATGACAATGGCCGTATCGAGTTTGCAGAATTTGTTCAAACATTGAGTATTTTCCACCCAAAAACTCCTGATGCAGTCAAAAGTACATGTAAGAACTCGACTGGTGATGCATATTGACCGATTCCCATGTGTTCGGAATTTTTCGATTTTCAATTCGCAGTAGTAGCAGTAGTAGCATATCTTAACTCAAATATGTAGACACTAAATGGTTACATACATTGATATGGCAGATGCTTTTAAGTTATATGATCTGAGGCGCACTGGTTACATCGAGCGTGAAGAGGTAAGTCCACTCGACGTTTCTTGCTTACTCTTCTTGGTTGCTCCTTGAGCTAAGAGTCCTTGAGGTTTAAGTTCTTGTTTGCTCCTTCATGAATCATGATCTTGCTTTCAAATGATATAATTTGGAACAGTTGAAGGAGATGGTGCTGGCTCTTTTAAACGAGTCTGATCTGGTTCTTTCAGATGATATTGTCGAAATGATTGTGGACAAGGTAAGGATTTTGACTCGACTGCTCTTTGATGATTGCATTTCCCCAATTTCTGGTCTCGAACAATCGTACTTTCTTGTATGCGACAGACATTCAAAGAAGCAGATGGAAAAGCGGATGGTAAAATGGACGAAGAAGAGTGGAAGGAATACGTAGCACAAAACCCTTCTTTGCTGAAAAACATGACTCTTCCATACTTGATGTATGTCCTAACTCCTAATTCTGCATTCCGCAAACCTTATTTTGCTTGCACCGCAAGCATGTGTTTGATGTTTCGGTTTTTGGTTTTGCTTGGAATTTTAACAATTTCCATATGTAAATGTATGTACTTTCGGCAGGGACATAACTCTAGCATTTCCCAGCTTTGTGCTGAACACTACAGCAGAAAAATAGACATAAAACCAGAAAGGTTGCTGCCTGCAGGAAATATAGAGAATTTGCAGAAGCAAGTTATGCCTTGGAACGAAAGACAATTCTGAATCCGCTTTGTCTCCGAACAAGAAAACTGTAAACAATGCAACTATGAATCTCATGGAGAGTTCGATCCTAGCTCAGGATGAACGCTGCCGGCATGCTTAACACCGTGGACATAGGAGGGTTCTAAATTGCTTTGTTCAGTCTGCCTTAATTTGTTGTGTTTTTGGTTTAAGTTCACTTATTTGTAAGGCCAAACTAAGATGTTCTCAAATGGAAAGCATTACAAATAGTGCAACACACAATTTTTCTGTGTTGAAAATGTGTTAAAGATGGCAAAACCTTCCGTTTAAGAGAGGCACACACCCCTCTTTATATCTCTCTCGTCACGTGATTGAGTGCAACAAATATATACCACGAAAGATAAATTAGTTGACAGGTAATGATACTGATGTGAGAATACTTCGATTTTAAGAAAGTAATTACAAAGCCTTGAGACCACACGATGAGAGAGACAAAAAGATCAAAATGAAAGTTTTTGAAAGTATATTCCTCTTTATCTATGTCTCTCCCATTGAATTTTAGAAGAGAAGCGAGCGTCTTACTCATTTTACTTAAACCAACCCTTTCCAAAATTGGTCCAATACGGCCCAACCAGTCCTGATTGTGAAGTCCAAAAGGGGAATTATACTTGATCCACCCACTTTAGCATATTCTCAAAAACATCTTTAACAAAGTTAATTATTTTAATTTTCTTTGAAACTTTCGGAAAAAAATATATTTTCACAATAATTCCAAGTCATAGTGGGAACCAGCGGGGCGGTTAGGCCACCTAATTATTATTTTTCTATTATTTCTGGTACCGTTCAGGAAAAATCTTGAGTGGTACGTACCATTCAATGGTACGGCTATTGAATGGTCCAGAATAATTTGCAGTGGGCCCCAAATGGATCTTAACCATTTAACAGTATGTACCATTGAATGGTACGTACCAATAAAGTTTGACCCTACAATTCGCATTAGGGCAACTTTGTTTTTCAAATTTCAAAAATGTGGCAATCGGACCGTACTACTATATGTTTGAATTTGGAATCTGACTTTCTTTCATTCAGCAAAAGAGAATATTGAATTGGACTTTCTTTGTTTTCTAAACGGCACTTTCATAGTATTTTGTTCTAAATGCATTTCAATTTGAGTGACCGTTTCAGTGTTATGTTGATTTGTAGAACATTTTATTAATGTGCAGTCTCATATGTTTATAATCTACATAAGTTGGGACGGCTTGATAACTCTCCTTGTAAAAGGTTTAAAGACCAACTTAAAATATAAATGGTTCGCGGACCAAAGTTGAGCGATCACTAATATTCGAGATGCAAATTGATAAATTTTTGGCCCTCATTTGATAAATCATTTTTGTTTTTTATTTTTATTTTTGTGTTAGACATAAAAGAGAAAAAAAATTATTAAACTAGCTCTCCAATTTTTGTTTATTGTTGTGACCTATATTTAGAGAGAGGGTGCGGCAAAGAGAGAAGAGAGAAAGAGAGAAGGGCTTGAGGAATTGTAGTACATATTCCTTATGTCTAGTGCCTTTATTTATAGTAAACCACAATGAGATAAAAATTTGATCTCCAAGTAAGTACATACCTAATAGGATAGAAACACTAGATTTACAATAGTATCCTAATTCATATCTACCTAAGATTGACACGTCCTAGTTGGGAGGCAGTTCATTTGCCCCAAACTATAACTTCAGACTTCATATTTTGGAGGTGGTGCAAAGATACTTCACTCTATTTTCTACAGTGGTTACATGATCATTGTTCTCTTGAATATCCTTAAAACTCAATAATGTTCTTCCAGAACGGAGAAAATATAAGGGCCCTTAATGGTAATTCAGTACCATTAATACAACGAGGAGCAGTGACAATGCCCTTAATTAGGTTAGATAGACCTGAATTCGTTGCTAGATTGATGATTTAGGTATGAAGTTAGTGTGCGTAGTAGCACATTCATCCAGACAACGAACTTCCCCACATTTATACATAATCACGTGTTAATTGAATTCGGTCACATGTATAAGAAACATGATTCAATTAACTCATATTCGAGGACAATATCCATAATAATATCTATAACTAAAACAAACACCAAACTTGAATCCGAGAACATAGGAAATTGTTCACATAGTAAACCAAATTTGGATAAGGGGTTTGGCCAACATGGCATTCCATGTCAAAATTCTGCTTTTCCATATGTGTTAGGTGGAGCAAAATTAGTCTCACAGATTAACTACAAGAATGGTACTCATCAACAACATTGGTGCACAGATAAGTGCATAACCAATGACCTCTTCCATCAAAACGGAAGTAGATTTTGCATGATTGAGGTTCGGGAATACTGTCCCTTATTCTTGAAGTTTTGGGTCTTAGGTGCCAAGGGATCACGTGTCTGGTCATGATACCACTCCCTTGGTAGACCCTGATTCTACCACTATTCAGTATTCTCCATGTTGAAGATGGATGTGCAAATTCGGTAGGCGTATATCAAAGCAGAGCCTTTTGTTCAGCACACCTCTGCCGAAGCAGAGTGTGACCTTCGGTACATCCCTACCGTAGCGGAGTATGTCATTCGGCGGGATTCAACTGAGACTAGAGTCCAGCTTCGATAGATCTTTGTCGAAGCAGGCCTTGTACTTTGGTGGACTCCAACCAAAGCTGGGTCACACCTTTCAGTAGACTCTAGCAGAAGCTGGGTCTATACCATTTGGTACCTCACAGCCGAATCATTAGAGTACCTCTTTCATTGTTGTGCTTTTCAGTGAACATTGTGGTAGTAATCAGATTCAAGAATTTAGTGAACCTTCGCTCTCTACAATGCTATTTCAGGAGCATGGAAGGACGAGAAAAATATTCTCCAGTCAAAATTCGATCGGATTCTATAAACTTCAAAATTGTACCTATTTACGAATGAGTTTCAATCATGTCTTGCGTCAGACAAGATATGTCTTGCTTCGGGCAAGATCATCTTTTCATGATTAAAAGGGTCTGTAGAGTGAGTCAAAGAGCCATGGAATCCTCGTCATCAAGATATTTCCATTTACAATGCTTCAAGCATAAGTCTTCGAATGAAGATCACAACGAAGGCTTATTTAGCTCTATCCACGTCATTGTTGGCTTCAATGTGTCTCAGCTTTTCGGTAGTCAAGTGAAGCTTCACAACTCATGCCCACATAAAGTAGTTTTTGCCAGAAACTTCCATGTTAGTGAAATCGAACTTGTTATGGTTCGATAATCCACTGGATAGAGGGAACAAGATTGTGGTTGGTGCTTGTGGGAAATAAATTCTCCATAATAAGCATCAAAGTGAGAACATTCGGGTTCTAAGACATGGTTTGGTTTAGTGGATTAATCATGGAGCACTTTGGGTGTTTACATGAGTGGTGATTTTTTCGAAACTTCAGGTTCGAGATTAAAACATGAACTTCAAGTTCATGGTACCTGCATTTGAACACAATATACAATACAATATATAAAGCAATTGAAACAGATAGATGAACGTAAGTTAACAGAGCCCACGAGGTGTAAAGGTCACGGCCCAAATAATTTAGGTGGACTGGGTTTGGGACTGCATGCCCAAACTGTATGACTGTTAGGTTGTAGGCCAACAGGTGGCACGGGCAAGATGCCCAAAGCCCACGTGAGGGGTGAGTGATAATGGGCTAAGCCTACTTAGGCTGAAAGAAAGTAAAAAAAATTAGAAATCCAGACCCAACAAAAGGTCGGGTTTGAGTGTGGGCTGAGAAGGATGAGAGGTCCAAACGGGGCCAAATTTGTGAGTGGGCCGAGAAGGCTTGGACGGCCCAACTAGGGTCGAGTTTGGAGTATGGGCCGATAGCAAGAGAAGGCCCAACAATCATCAGGTAGACTGATGCAGTGTTTGCGGTTATGGTCACAAGGCCAAGCTTCTGGCTTGAGACCTCTCATTAGATTCCGTCGAGGGTGATGCAAATCAGGCATCATACGGTCGCGGCGGTGGTCCAAAACCGACGATGAGATTTTATTGGAATCTCCAAAAAACCATCAAGATTTCGACTAGAAACTTGGTATTAATCCATCGAGGGCGACGTGGTGGTCACTAGAAGACAACTTTAGGTGGTCGGGGGTGACATAATCCGTCCATAGACGACTGCAGGTTGTTGGAGATCAAAGGATCTCGTCGGAAAAATCGATGTCGCGATGAAGAAGACGGAGAGATCAAGGAAGACGAAGCTGAGAAACGGCGTCGTTTTGACCTCTCTAGATTTGGGGTTTTGGAGCTGCTCGGCTCAGCTCGGCGCAGCTTCACACCATCATCAATTCACAAAATAATATATATTAAGTATATATAAAATTAAATACGAACACAATATTTAGCAGAATATTATAATTCTTTTAAAAGCATAAAAATTGGGTTCATGCATCATAGTGAAGGTTCATGCAATCAAGGTTGAAAAAATATTGAAATTGAAGCCGTGTTTTAGAAGTACTTGAGATGATGATGGTGGATCAATTTGTAATAGAATTGCCTTCAACTCCGGATTTCCATCTTCAATGAATTGAATCTCGTTCAACATAAAGTAATATGGAGAAAATTGAATCAATAACAAATATATTAATTCAAAAATAAAAGGTAAATCAAAATAAGGATTATTGAAAGTAATACTCCCCATGATTGAAGATGACTAAAACTCCGGTATAATTCTCTTTAGCACAGTGTAAAGAACGTGCTGATAATGTGTTGTGATCTATATTTAAAGAGAGAGTGGCAAAGAGAGAAGAGAGAAAGAGAGAAGGACTTGATGAATTGTAATACATATTTCTCATGTATAGTGCATTTATTTATAGTAAACCACAATGAGAGATAAATTTGATCTGCAAGTAACTACATACCTAATAGGATAGAAACACTAGATTTACAATAGTATTCTAATCTTCTAATCTATATCTATATAGGATTTACACAATCACACTATGCCAATATGAATTATAACATATATATATATTGTTTTTTTGGATCGAAAGGTTAGGAAAAATCTTTGATGGTACCGCTATTGAATGGTCCAGATTCATTTGCGGTGGGCTCCAAATGAATCTTAAACTATTCAACAGTGAATGGTACGTACCATTAAAGTTTGATCCAAAGGTTATAGTAATTTCACAAAATAATCACCGATTAATCAGTATTATACACGTGGCCTTCCCTAATTGGGCTAGCCACGCAACTCAAAAAGGTTTTAACTTTTCCCACCGTCTTCCTCTTAACTTGGTCAGCACTGCAACTATCTGTCGTGTTGCTTCTCCGAACATTCCCACGGCAAATTAATTAATTACTTAAAAATATAAATACTTATTCATCGTCAAAATCCAACACCTCACCCCTCTCCACTCCTCACATCTCAGGCTGCTACACGCGTCTTCCTTCCCTTTCCCTCTCTCTCCCATTTTCCCCCAAATTACAGACCCTAGCTTCTACACGACGAATCGCAATCGAGCTGAATTCTCCTCAGTCACTCCCTCCTTTTCGGTTCTTCAGTCTCGGTAGGAATCGTAATTAATCTTTGTTCTTGATTTGCCCCTTCATTGTTGATTTATTGGGTCCGATTTCTGGGGTTTTTGTTTTGCCGATTGGTTTGTGGGTTCTTGGATTTTTACGTGGGTTTTGTAATTTTGGTTTGCAGGTGATGAATTTATAGGGGTTGGATCTGTGGGCACTTTTTCCCTTTTCGTTGGAGGGGAGGAGGGTATTCAAGTTTGTTCATTTTGCTGTATAGTTTGTGAAAATTGAATCTAGGGTTTGTTTGATCATCTGGGTATCAATCAGGTGGTCAATTTAGGGTTAGATATGGCTGCATTCTTGTAAATATGTGTATAGTTTTCGTAGGGTTTGAAAGTTCTGCATTGATTTGGAGAGCTTTTTGACTTTTTGGAAAATTTCGAATTAAGAGCATAATGTCGTCGGCCGGTATTGCTGCTCTTACTCCGGCTCACAGTGAGCCTGCGTTTCCCCAGTCGTGCATGTCTTCAGATGAATCGATATTGATATATCTCTCTGTGTCTGGTTCAACTACTCCCATGAGTGTTTTGGGATCGGACTCTATTGAGTCGGTGAAGCTTAGGATACAAACCTATAAAGGGTTTTTTGCTAAGAAGCAAAAGTTGGTTTGTGGAGGTAGAGAACTGGCTAGGAGCAATTCCATACTCCGGGAATATGGGGTAACGGATGGGAATATTCTACATTTGGTCCTTAGGCTTTCTGACCTTCAAGAGATCAATGTCCGAATGACTTGTGGGAAAGAGTTTACCTTCCATGTGGAACGTGGTAAAGATGTTGGATATGTGAAGCAAAAGATTGCAAAGAAGAGTAAAGAATTTGTTGATCTAGAAGAACAAGAAGTTGTGTGTGATGGAAAACTACTTGAAGATCAGAGACTTATTGATGACATATGTAAACATAATGATGCTGTCTTACATTTGTTGGTTCGGAAGTCTGCAAAAGTTAGGGCCAGACCAATTGAGAAGAACTTTGAATTGTCTGTTGTGGCGTCACATTTGGATGATGGGAAAAATTATGAAGTTGGTGGAGATAATGTGAAGCGACAATATGATGCTGGTCAGCAAGACTTTAAGAGAGGCTATGAAGTTGCTGAAGTAGTTGTGCCGAGAAAACCTCCTGACAGGGGCTTTTTGTTGGAGCCTGTCATTGTTAACCCCAAGATTGAATTACCTTCGCAGGTTTGGGATATGGTTGATGACACATCTGATGGACTAGATAGTGGGAGTTATCCAATTAGGTCCATGGAGGGTACGGGAGGAGCCTATTTTATGCCAGACTCGTCAGGTCAAAAGTATGTATCTGTTTTTAAGCCGATTGATGAGGAGCCTATGGCTCAAAACAATCCGAGGGGGCTTCCATTGTCACTGGATGGTGAAGGATTGAAAAAGGGAACAAGAGTGGGAGAAGGAGCATTTAGGGAAGTGGCAGCTTACCTCTTGGATCATCCAATGGGTGGGCATCGCATGCTGTTTGGCAATGCAAAGGGCTTTGCTGGGGTCCCCCCGACATTTATTGTCAAGTGCTTTCATAATGTGTTCAACCATCCTGGGGATGCAACTGTTAAGATTGGGTCCTTGCAGAAGTTCATGGAGAATAGTGGAAGTTGTGAAGACATGGGCCCTGCAGCTTTCCCAACTGAGGAAGTGCATAAGATTTCTGTTTTGGATATCAGATTGGCTAATGCGGACAGGCATGCTGGAAACATTTTGCTGGGCAAAGAGGGTGGAGATGGCCGGACTGTGTTGATTCCAATTGATCATGGGTACTGCTTACCTGAAACGGTAAGTACATTCACTTCAACTTTTATTAACTGGCAGTGATTTGTCTTTGTTGTCATTGTGTTTGGCGTTTCTTTTCTCGTTTTCATGAACTTTATCTGCATCTTATATTCATCAGCTCATTGCCATGATATTATCTAGGAGATTTATTTTCTTTTTGTTTTCTGATATTGTAATTCTAATTTCTTGTGTATTGTCTTGTTCCTGCAGTTTGAAGACATTACATTTGACTGGTTGTATTGGCCACAAGCACACAAGCCTTATGCTGACGAGGTCATTGATTACATCAAATCACTGGATGCAGAAGAAGATATTGCCCTTTTGAAGTTCCATGGATGGGACATGCCCCACAAATGTGCTCGCACACTTCGTATTTCAACCATGCTGCTGAAGAAAGGGGCAGAGAGACGGTTCACTCCCTTTGCCATAGGAAACATAATGTGCAGAAAAACCTTGAACAAGGAATCCGTCATTGAGGAGATAGTGCAAGAGGCAGAGGATTCTGTGCTCCCTGATTCAAGTGAAGATGCTTTTCTTGAGACCGTGTCCCAAATTATGGACCGTCACCTTGATGAAATCGCAAGATCACCTTCGTAATGGAAATGCTGAATCATGTGGAGAACATAGGTACATAAAGTGTGTATGACCATGTGATTAGCGTACATATGTTTGTATGGCAAGAGGAGTAGCCCTCCTTTTGCCCATACACCTTCAATTTCGTATCCGTTTTTTCATTGTAGACCAGTCCCTTTCGTATTCGTGCATTTCATTACAGACCAAAATCCAGTTTCGTTTGACTTGTAGTGAAGTTCGTGGTTCGTTTCGTGACAATTTCTAATCCGTTTGTAACAGCACTGAAGTTTGTATTGAAGACAGAAATTTCATTTGTTAGGTTTGGGATGCTTTTTTGTTCTGGATACTGCATATACCTATATTTTGATACATGTGGTAGAATAAAGTAGGGAAATGGTACCTGCTATACGAGTAAAAGGTAACTTGCTGGCATGCTGTAATTTTGTGGGAGCTGTCAGGTTTGCTGAAATTCACTTTCACTTTAATTTAAACAGATCATACACCTTCGTCTACCCTATTAATACTCTGTATTTTTTATTTCTGCGAAACCCGAAAAATTTTGTGTATCTGAAATTTATGATAATTGAATTTCATTTCAGAAATACGCCGATGCTTTTTCTGGCTTGTTAAATTAAGCTGGAATTACAGTAAGATACAAGGGGAAAAGGCAATGAGGTTGGATACTATTCACAAATTAAAGCAAAATATCGGAATTAATATTTAAGGAACCAGCTCCGACGATGTGTTGCTGCAAGTGACCGCTCGGAGTCAGAAAATTGAGAGCTAGCTGAACTGCAATCTCCAGTCTTGGGTGAGAAGAATGCGGATGATTCGAGCAGAGTAGTCGCTTTCCACTTTCCAGACCACATGTACAATTTGCCAGTGCAACTACTGCGCCGCGCAAGACACTGGCTTGGGTAAAAGGTAACCTGAAAGGTAAATGCTTGGCACCAAGTCATAGAAGTCACGAAGCTCCGGTTACTTGTGCAGAGTTTGTCCGGCGTTTGTGCATGCATCCGGAGAATGAATGTGGAGTTTGACATTACCATGAACTTCTTACATGGTCGATTACTGCCATCTCTCGGAGTACGTATATGATCAAGCATCACCTTTCTTTCTTGCTACGCTTCTTCAGCATTTTCTTTGATCTTTTTCTGCAATCAAAGACATCTAAGATGTAAGAACATGTTCGTACTAGGAAAATAAAATGCAAAGATAATATAACACGAATCAATGCTTTTGTGTTCTGTGCTAATTAAGTATTGTATGGAAACAATCCATCAGAACGACGAACTTACTTAGTGGGCTTGCCGCTGAAACCAGTTGCATTCTTCATCGTCTGCGTTGGTCTTTTTCTGCGATCGAGACAGCAAGGATACAAAAATGTGACTACTTCGAAAATAGAATACAATGAAATCGTGTCCTACAAGCCAGGTAAGTAGGTATTTCCATATAATTAAGAAATTACTTCATAATAGGTTTGCCGCTGAACCCAAATACACCCTTCATCAACGAGCTTATATCCATAGAGCGCTCCTGCATGATCTTATCATGGTATATTTTGCTCCCAATCTCACTGATCTGTTCCTCTACTTCTTCCAAAGTTTGGTCCACATTGAGCGGAAGCTCTCCTTTCCTAATGACAGTTACACCGAAGCCATTTGCTTTGGCTTCCCGAAAAACATCCTGGAGGGGAGATAAGTGACAGTTCAGATAAATAGGTAATTTTCTCCTTATCATCTACATATACTGGATAGAAAGGGAAATATTGACCAGCAGTCAGGAAAGAGATTTACAAAAAGCCCTTATCAGAGAAAGCCATGCGCACTTCGCGGTACCACATATGAAAACCATAGAACATCAGATCTTCAGTCTCGACTTAAAACGTAAAAAACATTACAAGTCATGTTCACTGAGTGAGTGATATCGGAAACACTAATAGGTCATTCCATCTAAGTTGACCTCTTTTGAGAGAGACAGAGGATAATTTGCTAAGAAAAGCATGGAAATTTCCAACAATTGCATATGAAAAATGATGGTCTACTTGAAAAAATTATGTTCAGAACTGCAAACAAATTAATTCTTTACCTTAGGTGGCTGGGCAACAACAAAGGCATGGCCATTGCCAAGCGTTTCCATTTGAGCCTGGATGATATAACCAAGATTTTTGCAGTCATTACCGTCCTCGAAAGCAATCACATGGTACGGCTTTGGTTCCAATTCAAGATCTGCAGCCATCTCCAATGAATAAAATCCAATCCTTTGTTCTTCATTATCAACTGTGTAAAGCTCAATGCACTGGCAAATAAATAGAGAGTTGAGTATTTTCTGTATAATGGGGAAATATCTACATAAAACTTAAATCAAGATGGATGGTTAGAAAACAAAATAGTTGGCGAATCAGGATGAGAGATTTGAAACCCAGGACATTCTGGAACTCTAATACCGTGCGTTGGAAAACAACTAAACTCCAAAAATTAAAACTATCTATCGAGGAATGAACTAACAGTGTAAATCAAGCTAAACAAAAAAATAGCAGAAAAGTCGAAACGCATATCTAACTTACCAGCACATAAGGAAGATCTAACCACCATAAGTAATCTTCTTTCTTATCCTCTGTGTATTCACGGTATTTGCTCACTACAGCTTGTGGCCCAAACAATTCCATCTCTCTCTTAAGCTTGCTGAGTTTCTTTTCCATGAATTCCTTACTTTTTTCCGGCATTCTGTCCATCAGATCAGCGGCTTCCTGTATTTCTTTTTCAGTGATCCACCGATCTAAACCCTTCCCCATGTCCCTCATAGTGGATTTAATTTCTGGGTCCGTCTCTTGGTTGTAGGATTCCAAAAACCCCTGAGACCATTTTTTCGTGTGTTGCCAAAACTCCTTTCCTGATTTTTTGCCAGCTCTAACAGAACCATCACTCCCTTCTATAATTGTCTTTGAACTTCTAATATCCTTCTTATTTGAGTCATTGGTTAAGGAAGTAGTGGCAATATTCTCATGGGATTGGGATCCTGTTGAGTTCTGAAGAAAGTTCTGCTCATCTTTATTCACCGAAATCCCATCATTCTTGGCAAAAATTGCCCTCCGTTGCTCTTGGAAATAATTCAAGAACTCAGGAGTCTTTTCTAGTGGGGGACCTTTCCAGCGGGGTATAATTTTCTCTGGTGGATCATAGATGCTGATACCATCTACATGGAAAGCAAAATATTAGTCCAAGAAAAATATGTATATTCCAGAAAAATCACATATCTAATCTTCACATTAGTTGGTCAGATTTAAACCTAAAAGCTACTGCGACTACAGCCCTCCATTTTCCATGTCCAAGAGGAAGAGTATATTAACAATGGCCTATCAAGCGTTCAATGCATCTAGTTATGTAAGGAACCGGTCTAGCTAACAAATACAAAGAGAAGAGTAAACTACCATCAGAAAACCTAGGAGTCCTATTACACTGGTTGCAGTAAAAACTTGAAACATCTCATCACAGTGCTCATGCTATACAATTAAATTGACCTTTTTGAACTCACATAATTTTCCAAATAATAATAAAAGCATCTATATCTTCCTCAATGCTGAAAAGTAGATCAATAGGTATAAGTCCAAAATTACCTGCACCATAATCGAGGTTTTCAATGTTCGAATGGAGCAGCTCATGCAGTTTTGTCAGCTTTTTATTCTCTTTCTCAACTTTCTTCTCAAGACCCTTGAAGAATGCATCTTTATCTTCATCATCCATCATATAAAACGGATCCCGCCCTGCCAACTCATTATCTCGGACTTGAAGAACAATTTCCCTAAGACTATCATCTTTCATCCATTCAAGTTCACTGTCATCTTCTTCATTAGATCCAAGCTGTGACATGTCCGAACTCATAATTGATTCTTGATCTCCTTTTTCTCTTGAAACCATGTAATTATCTCTAAATCCAACTCCAATCTTCTTAGCTATTGGTTCAAATTCCTTAAAATTTTTCTCCATCCACTTCTCATATTTAACAGATGGCTCCGTCATTGAATCACTGTCACTACTTTCATGATCTAAAGAAACCTGTTGCTTTTGAGCATCGTCCGTGAAGTGTCTTTTCTCAGTTTCATCAGGTTTATCACTCTTTATACCTTCAAATTTGTCATCCTTCAGATCATAAGCTTCAGAAGCATTATCAGTAGATGGAGAATCTGATGTTTCGTCTGGAATTGCATGAGCAAAACCATTGTTAACCATGAGCACTCCCTGGCTTCCATAGTTACCAGAGTCTTTATCACTTTGTAGCCTTCCAAGAGCAGCACTTCCTGAGACAGGTTCAAACTGGGGCTCTTCATTTCGCTTTGTTTTGTCACGTTTTTTAGAAAGGTAATCCTGAGCTTCTTTCACTGACCTAATGACCCTTGGTTTTACTTGAAGGGAACCATTCCTGGACTTGCTGGACTCCCTAAAAGGAGCATCGTGTGGTATGTGTAAATTCTGTTCACCATCTGTTACATCCTGTTTAGTGCGTTCCCTTTTATCTGAAACTTCTATATCCAAAATACTAGAAGTTTGAATATTCCTATCTTCGGAAAAGTCTAACTTTTTACGAGAAACAGCATCATCACTACCCTCATTCTGCCTGTAATCTCCATTTAAAAGGTTGGCCAGAAAATTTGCTTCCTCTTCTTCATGCTGTTTCACAATTTCGATTTCATCTGAAATTTCATCATTCACAGTTGCATCCGAAATTTCATCATCCACAGTTTGAATATCGTTTCTATCCCTATCCCTGCTCTCAATTTCTCGAGCTTGCCTGGCCATATTTCTGATTTCCTGAACTTTAGCATCAAAATCTGTATAGTCGGCTGTGGTCATGGCATTTGAAGAAACTTGTAGAGCCATGTTACCATTTGACGATTTTTCTCTGACAATAGCTTTCATAAGTTCTTGCTTGTCAAGGCTAGGCTTTTTAAAGGAAGCCAGTGGCAGTTCCGAAGCTGCTTGAACAACTTCCACGCTGCTCGGTTCTAACATCTCTTTCTCTTTTCTTGCTTTGATCTTTCTCCTCATCATTTCCTTCTCCAATTCCGAGTATTGTTCTTCTTTATTTCCGGAAGTAAATAACTTCTTCAATGCCCACAACGCAATGAAACCATACAACACCAATCCCCCAACTTTAGACACTTTTGGTATCAACTCCGGTCCAAGAGTAAAACCCTGAATCGTCTTCACAACACCCTCACCCTCATTAACAAACTTAGCTACCGAACTATTCCTCGGAATCACATTCTTCCCACCCTCCATCTCTCTAGCTAAACTCTCAGCCTGCAAAATTTTCAAGTTCACCTCTGCCGAGCCCTCCAATTCCCCTCGCTCAACTCGGCTTCTCCTCAAGATTTCATCCTCATTAACTGCAACCGCTTTCACACTACTATTAGAATCTTGCACAACAGTAAAAATATGACCCGAACCAATGCCCCAGTACTCGGTATCCCTCTTATACTGCTCCATCCAACTCTCCAATTTACTCAACAAAACCGAATCACCAAGACGTTTTGAATTCGATTTTTCTACATTACTCGTTTCAGCTGCACTATCATCAGCAACCCCCTTACTAAATTCACTCCCTTTCACACTATCATCAGAAATCAAATTACTAAATTGACGCTCGGAATCAACAAAATTGCTATTGGAAAACTGAAATTCAGAACTTGGGTTTAAAGGAATGGAATTCTGGTTCACCTTTTGGCCGTCAGTGAGCTTCTTCCTCAGCGAGTTTCTGCGGCTGGTGGGTCCACCGAACTGTGCGAAAGCTCGAAACTTTCTGCTGTTACAGGAGAGTAAATAGATGGAAAATGATGGGGTTTTGTGGAAATTGAAGCTGGGAATGTTGTATCGAAATGGGGTTTTCTTGTTTGGAGAATTGGCGGGAAATTTGGAAGGGAAAGGTGAAGTAAGAGAGAGAACCTCCATGGACGAAGATAGAGAGGTTACATGGAGTGAAGGAATTCAGAGGCTTCGCGGAGATTTTGGAGAGGTTTTTCAGTATTTTGCTCGTTGGTAAAGTGATAATATAGTATTATACACACGTCGTTCATGAAGGAGAACGACATGTAACAATATGTCGTATTAATTAGAGATTTCAAAAGCTTTATAGCATTTTTTGGGTGAACAAATATGATGTTTTCTTTACCTTTTATACACTCTACACATTAATATGCCATAACGTGGATGAGGAGTAGTAAGTACTTACATGTCGGCGGAATATTATTGTAGCCGTATTTTAAGTTGATCACTTACTGTTATGCATTTACATGATTAGCTTGAAATACCGCCACAATGACATTCTGTTGCATGTAAGTTTCTCTCGTGAAATTTATGCATGTAGCTCTCACAATTTAAAACCGTCAAACTTGCATGCTCACATGGACAACTAACAATGACAAAATTCATGTGAAGGATTGCAGGTGTACATATATTTTTCATTTATGGTCATTACAACACATTTCACCTATGTCTAAGTTGTCTCACCATCTATACTCTCTACACCTTTATAGGCTTGAGAATACAATGTACATATATCCTTCTTGTATGGTAATTACACCAATCCAGGTTGGTTCACCGTATGTAGACCAACGCCAAAAAAACATACCAATTAGAAACCTTGAACCTACCCTATAAGAACATTCTCCCTGCTTAGTAAAATTTGTAGTCTTATCTTACAGCTTAAACTCCACACCTAGGGCTAGGAACCATGGCCTCAACTGTGATATTCTCCCTCCTTAGTTTACTAATTTCAGTCATGATCACAATACCTCCATCGGCCATGTCTTCTCCTAAGACACCAGTCCAAGGTTTCGAGGCACGTCTCATTCACCGCGACTCTCCTCAATCTCCGCTCTACAACCCCAAGGCCACACCTGCCGATCTCATCAAATCAGCTCGCCGCAGAATCATAGCCAGACAAAACTACTTCAAATGGCTAATGTCAGGTAAAACACGGCGCAATTCCATCAGCGCGCCGATAGATAGAGACCATGGAGACTACATCATGAGGTACAAAGTTGGCACCCCAAGAGTTGACAGCTTTGGGATTTTCGACACGGCCAGTGATCTAATTTGGTTTCAGTGCAAGCCTTGTGAAAAATGCTACGAACAAGGCATACCAATATTTGATCCTGCAAACTCAGACACCTATCAGAAGGTAATGTGCGGCTCTATTGAGTGCAATACAACCTCAGATGCCCATTGCCCTGATCCGAAAGGCGAATGCCAGTACAAAATTGCGTACCAAGATGGAGCCTCCACTGAAGGAGACATTGCCACGGAGACCATCATGCTTGAACATGATGGATCAAGTGGCAACATTAACTTAACAAACATGATTATCGGATGTGGTCACACTAATGTAGAAACAATAGCAGGTCATCATCCACCAGGAGTTGTGGGACTTAGCCGAGAGTCTTCTTCGCTTGTTGGTCAGATTTCGTACCCCCACCTTTCGTATTGCATTTCATCCGAAAATAATGGCACCTACAATAACAGCAACGTGAAAATTGGGTTACCGGCAGTGGTCACCGAAACTGAGGCAAAAATTCAAACACCTTTGTTGAGCGGTGAAAATGGTCTGTACTATCTAAGCTTAGAGGGCATTAGCGTCGATGGCGCAATGCTCAATGTTTCGAGCTCAGTTTTTAATATGACCGCAGGTGGAGAAGGAGGTGTTTTCATGGACTCGGCAACAACTTATACTATGCTTGCATTTGAAGCTTTTAGTGAGCTGGAGAAGGTAATCGTGAATACTTTATCCGATTTCCATAGAGTAGGAGATTACGATGGCATTTTCATAATATGTTACGATGATAGCCGGTTTCAAGTGGATAAAACGCCGGAAATTGTGTTTCATTTCACGGGACTGGAGTTTCCGGTGAGTGCGAATAACACTTGGGCTGTGAATTCTCAAGGACACTACTGCCTGGCTATGTTGCCAAGTTTTGCAGGTTTTACTATCTTTGGAATGTACCAACACAGGAATGTGAATGTTGGGTATGACTTCAATAACAACGTCACATCCTTCAAGTATACAAATTTCTGTCAGTATACTTAAAATGTTGGACGGATTTATACACTGATGGGCATGGACTCTAGCTAGCTTTAATAATTATTAGTGATGATGTGACCTAAAAATGTGGTACTAGTAGTTTTCATTGGCATCATCTTTGTAACATGATGTCTTCGGAGTTGTTTTGTACTCATTTTCCCTAAGTAATATTAGACCTATTTTTACTTATTTTATTTCTATTCGCATTATAGCACGTAGAACAAGGGCTTCAATCGAGAAATTCATCAAATAAGCTAATATGAGGAACACTCTTGCAAATTTCATTTTGCATTATATTTCAGTTGTCGAACCATCTAATATTTAGGGAGAGTGTGGTTGGTGAGTGTAGTTATGAGGTGGAGTGTGCTCGTTGTGTATAGGAAGAGGTTGAACTGTGGTTCGTATGTATCTATTGTGTGATTTTTCATACTTTCTTGGAATTTAAATATTTTTAGATTAAAACATTCATTAAATTAAGCAAAATTAATCTAAGCAAATTTTTTTTTTCAAAATGTTAACAGAAAAAAAAAATAGTTAAAGGCCTAAAGCCAATAGCCTAAATTTTTTTGGTCATTGGCCAACCATTGGGTCTTAGTTCTATTTGAGATTTATTGGTTTTGTTCTCTAAGTTTGATAATTAGATTGCAAAAATTCTTATGTGCTACGGAGTACACGATATTCCGGGTGTTTTAACCGTTCGATCTTGATTTTTATATTTTTAAATGAAGATCTAACGATTGAAATACCCGGAGTACTGGGTACTCCAGAGCACTCAAGAAAGTCCCATCAAATTGTGGATACGTTATCCACTCTTTGTGAATGTTCCTGATATTAATAAATGTTTGTTACTAAAAAGTTGAGATTCCATCATAAAACCAATTGACAATATGGAGAGTAGTCCAATTACTTATAAATTACTTATAACCCTAATGTGAATTGATACTCTCAACATGCTCCCTCTCGTGTGACGAATTTTCAACCCTAACGTGAAGCATGTGTGGCCATTGAGCTTCACATGGGGGACAACCTGCTTTGATACCATGAAGAAATGTGAGGTTCCACCATAAAACCAATTGACAATATGGAAAGTATCTCAATTACTCATAAGCACACAAAAGATCCCTCCTTTCTCCGATGTGGGATTGATACTCTCAAACAGTTTCTTTTCAGAAATATGATAGCAATTTTAATAGTTCCTATGTGCATGCCCCGTCTCCACCTTCGCTTTATTTTTTTATTTGAATAGTTAATTGAACTTAATTCCTCCTTTTTTTTATAGGCTTATTTTTTGCTATACCCCTCGAAACTTTACTTTAATTTCTCTTTGTCACCTGAAACTCAAATTGCACTACTTTGCTCTGAAATTCAATTTTTGTATCACTTTCCCATTTTCTATCAGTTTCATTAAAAAAAATATGTTAAGTCTTTGATGTGACATGATTAGGACCCAATTCTTTCTATTGCGATTGCCATATCATTGTCATATGGTACAAAAAAATTTTGATATACAAAAACTAAAAAAAAATAAAAAATCCAAACTCTTCCCCTCCTTCCGTCGCTGCCGCGCCTAATCCAAATTACCTACCCCCACTTAAAACGAAATCACAGCTCTGGTAACTTTCCAAAAAATTTGAACTCTGTTAAATCCTGTTGGCCATTCGAATCAAGAACCCATAATTTAAAAAATAGAAAGAGTGAATTTCAATTGTTGAGATTTTAGAGAAGGAAAGAAAATAGTTTTGGTAAGCCAAAAGAGGAGGATTCCATTGCTGCAAATGTGATGGCTGCTGCAAAGCAGCGTATGAAAAATCTAGGAAAGAGTATGAATGATGAAGAAAAGCTTTTAAGTCTAGGCTTAGTGCTTATTTAGTTTTTCTTATCAAAAATTGTATTTCTCTTGTATTTCTTAATCATATAAGCTCAATGTAGTAGTTGACTTAGTTATTAAGAAGGTTGAAGGCTATGCAAGTGAAGTTATCAAGAGTTTTCTTCATTGGCAGGTTTGATTCATGCATCTGTATTTCACACAAGTTCGAGTTGCCTAGTGCAACCTATAACAGGCTAGTACCTACAATAGATCCAAAGTTGCGTAACAGTACTGGTAGTGACATCTCCAAATGTCAAGGCTAGTCCTGGCCACAAGACTGAGTACTGATACCCGGGGTGTTATACATCTACTAATGAGCAACAGTATAAAAACATGTATGGCAATATAATACGAATGTTCTACCTGCAACAATCGCATATGATATGAATCATGCTAACAGTTTAAAGAAAACATTGAAAACCATACGTATAATACATTTATCAAAACAAAGACCCACTCACTCACCTGTAAGTAGCCGGGTCGTAGCCCCTCTCTCCTGGGTAGCCCCAGTAGTCCTCTGGATAAGTCTCACCTATATGAGATATCACTATAGTACTGATTAAACTTATAAAGGTTACTAAGTAACTAATTAATTAAACATATCCATTGTTTGCTCAACACGGAGGTCCGAAACACTCCGAAAAATATCATACGTACTGCCTTTAGGTAGTACGCGTCGTCACGAGTCGCGTGGAATTGACGGAATTGAAAAATAACGTCCCACGCGCCCTCACGCGTGGGCCTGCCTCGGCTCATGCGCGCCGCACGCGCCAGTCAACGCACCGGTCAACACGCCAATCAAACTAACGGCATCAACTGACGTCGTTAGATCTAACGAAATATTCCAGCATCTCCGTTAGATCTAACGGAGTATTCCTAACGCCGTTAAAAGGAATATTCTAGGAATATTCTCAGCTTGCTAACGTCAGAGGTCTATTTGGACTGGTTGTTGAAGTCAGCCGGCCGATCTGGACAGCTTGCTGACGTCAGCCGACCGATCTGGACCAGTTGCTGACGTCATCAGCCAGTCGCCGGCGCCACCGTCGCCGTCGCTGGAATTTTGGCCGGTTTCTGGAGAAATTTTCAAATCTCCATAACTTCTTCATTTCTTGGCCAAATTTCACGTTCTTTATATCAAAATGAAGCTAGAGAGGAGTAGAATCACGGTGTACCTTTGGTTTGGCCTTACAAGCTCGGTAAATGGCCTGTAATTTCCTCGAAAGGCTGCGGGTACTGTAGCTTCAACCAAATCAAGCAAACCACATATGAAAATTCATCTACTCAACGAGAGGAACCCAATGGTGGTAGTTAGAAACCTCACCTCGGTCTAGAATGGCGAGAAAATCGCCGGGAAGGTTCGGTTCTTCTGTGAGCTTTTCCCGTCAAACGGTTGGGAGTTTGGACGAACGGTTTGCACCATTGAGTTCAGGGCGTTGAGATGAAGATGGTGGTGATTTCAGTTTGCCTCGGTTCGACCGGTTTTCGTCGACGTGCACTGTGCATAAACGGTGAGAACGAGAGAGAAAAACGGAGAAAAAAAAAACAGAAAAAATGAAAATGAGGATAAGAGGGAAGGTGACGGGAAGAAGAGAGAGAAATGAGATATTTTGGGTTTTGGGGGTATTGTGCACTTACCAAAACAGTAAGATTACACGGTCCCGTGTACAAAATAAACACACAAGTGTCCAAAATATCCTCTGAGAATTATTTTATAACAAACTTTTTACGGGATGTTACAGGTGCGGCGATGACGGGTGGGAAAGAAGGAATAAAATATTTTTTTTTTAATTTTCAGAGTATCAAAATATTGTTTTTAATATTATTTTGTACACTTGTTGATGACATGGCAATCACCATGGAAACAAGTTGGACTTGGTCATGCCACATCAGAGACTTAATAGATTTTTTTGACGGAATTAACGGAAAATGAGAAAGTGAAACAAAAATTGAGTTTTAGGGGGAAAAGTGGCGCAATTTGAGTTTCAGGGGCAAAGTGAGATTAAAGTAGAGTTATATGGGGCATAACAAAAAATAAGTCCAAAATAAAAACACAAGTCACTCTTTTAATTTTATACTCCAACAACCAAATACCCATTTTCTTCACACCTCCATCGTAAACCTCCATTTAATTGCAAATCTCAGTCAACCTCAATTACTCCCTCCGTCAACCTCACCATCGTCTCCTCCTTCAACCTCTCTTCTCCGACGACCCACCCACATCCCCTCCTTCAATCTCTCTTTGTCGACCCCGTCTCCAATCCGTTCTCTTTTTTTTCGAGGAAGTCATTGCAGCACCACCAAAGTACTTTTGCAAAATCGTCGTCATCTTCCACCCCTTGCTGCCATGGCTGCCTAAGGGAATAAGAGAATGGATTGAAGGCGGGGTCAATAGAGAGAGGTTGGTGTAGGCTAACATCTATTACCCATGTTGGCGGAGGCTGAATCACAAAAATCGTTTGGCGGCGATGATCACACCAGACTCACAGGTCTTTGGTAGTGATGGCCAATATTGGTGGAATAATAGAACTATTGGTGGTTAAAGAGTTAAAAAAAAAGACTTTTGAATGACGGATGCCATCATATTATTAGGCCACATAACATGGTGAGTAAAATGGGTACTCAACCTAAGTATTGTCCATTTTAAAATTGATTAAAAAGAATAATACTTAAGTACTTACTAGAAAGTACCCAATTTGCTAATCAAATGACATGACCCAATAAAATCAAAACAGATGTCTCTTTAATTCTTTATTAAACTTTTGCTATGTTGAGAACCAAACAACCCTTTTCTTCCTCCCATTACCCCTGCCATGGCAGATCTGGACAAGTCATATCATCCTCTAACCTCTCTCCTATTTTACCCATGAACTCAATCAATCATCTTCTTAACCTATTCTCCTCCACTTCGTCTTCTGCAACAAATCAGCGAATTCATAGCCATTGTGGCCTTGTCGGCTCCAGCATCATGTGCACGCTTCAAGCTCACTCGCCAAGCCGACGTCGAGTCCTTAACCGAGAAACCTCACTGTGGTGTTGGAGTCACCGGTTGGAGGAAGGTAGGTGGGCTGAATATGGGTAGGTTGGGCTTGGTGGTGGTGGGATAGGATGGTGGCTTGGGATAATGGGATGGAAGGCTGGTAGTATTTCGGTGAGGGGGAAGACATATGTTTGGATAGCAGAATAGCATATGTTTGGCTAGAAGAATAAAGCCTGATTGGTTATGTGTGGGGAGATTTGAGATGGACTCAGTATTGTTATCTAGTTGTTCCACGTATCCAAGTCAGTATACTAGGTACTCCCCAGTGAGTATCCAAATTGCCCAGTTAAAAATTGTTTTTCTTTATTTAAACCATCTGGCAATATGTGAGTGGTTGTGCGGTCCTCATATTGTGTCACGTCAACAAACTAACAAAAAATCTAACGACATTAGATGACAAGAACTAAAATGATAAGTTAGGTAAATTTCAGGGACCATTAGTGGTAAAAACTCTTTTGAAAATTCACTAATTTACCTACATTCTTTTGATACAAACTAATTTACCTACAGATTTGTGGTACAAACTAATTAGCCTACATTTTTGTAGTACAAACTAATTAGCCTAAATTAATTTACCTATATTTTGAAAATTCACTAGTTTACCTACATTCTTTTTTTTTTCAAACTAATTTACCTACACATTTGTGGTACAAACTAATTAGCCTACATTTTTGTGGTACAAACTAATTAATTAGCCTAAATTAATTTATCTATATTTTGAAAATTCACTAATTTACTTACGATCTTTGAATACAAAGGAATTTACCTACACATTTGTGGTACAAACTAATTAATTAGCCTACATTTTTGTGGTACAAACTAATTAGCCAACATTTTTGTGGTACAAACTAATTTACCGACACATAATGCACCTAAATTTATATATATATTGATTTGCCTACATTTTTATGTATATTAATTTATCTATATTTTCTTGTACAGTAATTTACCTAGCTGCAAGAGAATACATGCAAATTAATTTTCGAACACAAACATAAAGAGCAAGAACATGTTAAAGAGAGCAGCAATGTGTAGTATTGTGTTATTTTTCTTTGATCAAACCAATGTCAAAGAACAACAATTATGTCTTTCAAAGAAAAAAAAAACCAATTATGAAATTTGAAATTTTGATAAAAGAAATTAAAGTGGGAAAAACTGGACATGTTATTCCCAAGAGATTATGAATTAATTAGAAAATGTAAACCGTTAATGAAAATGTTACCATATAAGCAATAAATTCCACCAAATTTGTTTATAAATAATGACAGGCATTTTAGTACGAAAAATTTATAGACTATGAGTCATTAAGCTATAAATGGAAATTTGCTTAATTGGATACTAGTCATTGGGTTTAACTATAGAAAAATAAATAGGATGGGTTAAAGGTGAGAAAAACTTAATTTCTAGGGGAAAACTCAAATTTTCCATAATAATAATTATGTATTCCTATTTGTTTTATTGGTAAATATTGACTTTTTCATGCACTAATCAAGAAGGTTTCAATTCTATTCCTTGTTTTTACAATTCGTTCAAAACTTTCACAACTTACTTTTCAATTACAAACTGACACATCTTGATTCTGACACGCCAGGTGTCGGGAAGTGCTGACCGACACGTGTTAAGTGATGAAAGCCAATTATGCATGTATATGTGAATGAGTGAAAAGATATAGAGTCGAAAGCGGAAGTCAGAGTGCGGTGATGGGTAAAAACCCATTATTACAGGTGCATAACAGTTAGAGCATAGTAAATAGTGCAAGAAATATAAACATTCACATCCTCGTGAGGATGGATAAGTAAAAGTTAACTAAAAGTAGGAGCAAATCCTACATAGTCTGGAGGAAGTGTCAGAACCACCAACCACAGCCGAAGCAAGCCCTCGTCTCACTGGAAAACAAATATGTCACTAAGCCCTGGAGGAGCGCAAAACATAAAAAGGTGAGTGGGTCAAAAAGCAAAGTTTGATATAACCTTTGTTTTCAAAAGCATACTATCCCCTCGTTGGAAAACAAGTATAGTTTTTCAAAATACGTCATACTCCCGGTATGATCCTCAAAATACTATAATAGTAATATGGGTACTCCCCGATAATCAAACTGAATGCTCAAAACACGGGTACTCCTCGAAAATATGACTGACTGCTCATCCATATGTAAACACACAAGCCCAAGTAGATAAGCTACGAGGAACAGGCTAAGTATCTGAGTAATACGCTAAGTACTACAATGACGCGAGTCTAACGCTAATCGCTGTGTACAAAGTGCGTCACACAAGTTCGAGTTGCCTAGTGCAACCTAGAAGGCAACTCGAATAGGCTAGTACCTACAATGGATCCAAAGTTGCGTAGCGGTACTGGTAGTGGCATCTCCGAACGTCAAGGCTAGTCTTGGCCACAAGACTGAGTACTGATACCCGGGGTGTTATACATTTATTGATGAGCAACAGTATAAAAACATGTATGTCAATATAATACGAATGTTCTACCTCAAACAATCGCATATGATATGAGTCATGCTAACAGTTTAAAGAAAGCATTTAAAACCATACGTATAATACATTTATCAAAACAAAGACCACTCACTCACCTGTAAGTAGCCGGGTCGTGGCCCCCTTGTCATGGGTAGCCCCGGTAGTCCTCTAGATAAGTCTCACCTATATGAGATATCACTATAGTAATGATTAAACTCATAAAAATCACTAATTAACTAATTAAATAAACCTATTCCTTATTTGCTCAACACAGAAGTCTGAAACACTCCGAAAAATACCATACGTACTGCTCCTAGGTAGTACGCGTTGTCACGAGTCGCCTCGAATTGACGAAATTGAAAAATATAGTCACACACGCCCTCACGCGCTGGCCTGCCTCGGCTCATGCGCACCGCACGCACCAGTCAACTCGCCAGTCAAACTAACGGCATCAACTGACGCCGTTAGATCTAACGGAATATTCCAGCATCTCCGTTAAATCTAATGGAATATTCCTAACGCCGTTCAAAGGAATATTCTCGACTTGCTGACATCATCACTAACGTCAGCCGGTCGGTCGCCGCTACAACTGCTCCGATCGCCGGCGACGTCGACCGTCACCGACGCCGTCGCTGGACTTTTGGCCGTTTTCTGGAGAAATTTTCAAATCTTCATAACTTGTTCATTTCTTGGCCAAATTTCACGTTCTTTATATCAAAATGAAGCTAGAGATGAGTAGAATGATGGTGTACCTTTGGTTTGGCCATACAAGCTCGGGAAATGGCATGTAATTGCCTTGAAAGGCCGCGGCTACTGTACCTTCGCTGATCTACTTCAAAACTCAACCAAATCAAGCAAAGCACATATGAAAATTCATCTACTCAACGAGAGGAACCCAATGGTGGTAGTTAGAAACCTCATCTCGGTCTAGAATGGCGAGAAAATCGCCGGAAAGGTCCGGTTCTTCCGTGAGCTTTTCCCGTCAAACGGTTGGGAGTTTGGACGAACGGTTTGCACCGTTGAGTCCAGGGCATTGAAACGAAGGATGGTGGTGATTTCAATTTGCCTCGGTTCGACGGGTTTTCGTCGACGTGCACTGTGTACATACAGTAAGAACGAGAGAGAAAAAGAGAAAAAATAAGAGAAATGGAAATAATGGGAAAAATAGGAGAGTGACAGGGAAAAAGAGAGATAAATGAGATATTTTGGGTTTTGGGGGTCCAAAATAGTAAAAATTACACGATCTCGTGTACAAAATAAACACGCACGTGTCCAAAATATCCTCCGAAAATTATTTTATAACAAACTTTTTACGGAATGTTACACAAACCACATTATGAATACATGAAAAGTTAAAACACATACCAATGTGATGATATTTTGTGTTCATATCCATTTTGGAGTTTCCTTCCCACCTTAAACCTTTCTCTCTCTTTTTTTTTTCTATTTTAATTTCCATATGATTAATTGAGTGATAGCCATGTAGATGTGGACCATGTGGTGCCCCAAGTCACAATCAAACTTAGGGTTGGACTCATTTGCACTAGCTTCATTTGCACGTACCGATTATGTGCATGGGCGTGATGGTGATTTGATGATAAAGTTTCTTTTCTCATTATTTCGTTTCTTGGGTAGGAAGTATACCTCTTACGTATTCATAAACCTCATGTATTTTGTCCAACTCCGACCTAATGCTGTTCCACCACACTTAGTGTGAAGACTGTCCTAGTAAGATGATCTTACATACCGAATATCTTCTCTAATTCTAATTAATTTATCCTTAACTTTTAACCATTTTATACACAAAGAGGTATCTTTTTTTTTAAGAAAAAAAAAGGAGTATAAATAAGAGTAATTTCATTCGGTTTCACCTACTAGCACTATACATATCATTCATTTCATTCTATTTCCTTGGCTCCTTAATTAACCCCTTTCTTTTTTAACTTTTGTCCACTCCAGCAAGTTTTCCTTCGTTTTGGCTCCTTTTGCCAAAACAGATATGATGATGAAGATACAGTAAAACTTTTATAAAGTTATAAAGTTTGGACCAAATCAATTTTATAACTTTAAAAAGTTATTATTAATAGAGGTGTAGTTAAAAAATATTATTTATTAATTTATTTATCCTTAATAAATGTTGTATTTTCTAAATAGAATTCATAAGGATGACAGTATAGAAATACCAAAAGTTTCATACCAAGAAGATGTAAACATGCTTAAGAAGTTAGAAACATTTTGGTTTCAACAAAAAGGTGTCTATGTTGACGAACTATTACGCACTCGCAAGCTCAAAGACATGACATCAACTCTAAAAACTAAAGCATTGTCCCAAACAACTTTTAGAGAAATATTTTAGTTCAGCTTAAACTTTTATTTGTGATATTGCATATTTTCGTACTCATTCACAATTATTACTATGTGGAGGTGTGCTTTCTTAAGATGGGACCAAAAAAATTATAACTTATTACAATGCATGTAAAGTTTATTTCTATACATAACTGGTCCCAAGTTAGGACTGCAATTTTTTATAACTTTAAGGAAGTTATTCCTTTATAGAGAATTAGTTTAAAGAAGTTTTACTGTATATGGCTGATTCTGCTTCACCTAGTAGCAGTCTATGCAAGTGATATGATCCATTTCAATATTGGATTTTGCTTCCCACCTTAAAACTTGCCTTTTAAATTTGATTGACATGTTGATGTGGATCATTGAATGCCAAAATTACTATTAAACTTACAATACCTTGAACTTAGGTCCCTTTTTTGTCACTGTGTAATTAATAGCCTTTAATTATAGGGACTATAAATCAGCTCCAAACAGTTTGAGCCGAATTTGAGTTAGAGAAACGAGTCGTGCCGAGGTTTGAGCACCTTAGTAATCGGCTCGACTCGGCTCGGCTCAATTTTAATTGACCTAATTGATGATCTCAAAACCGAAAAAAAAAAAGGGTAGAGAATGAATAAGAAGTATCACCAGCAAGTAGTTTGCAGCTCAGTTGGTTAAGAGCATTTGCCCTTGCACTCTTTGGTTCCGTGTTCGAATCTCCCTGCCTGACTTCCCCATAGTTTAATGTAAATTATCCTATCGGTTGTCAAAAAAGAAATAAGAATAAAAAATATCACCATATCTTATAAAATAAACCGTATATAGTATATAGACCACCACAATAGTAAATGGCTAAATGCCAATCAAATAATAAAGCCAGCTTGATATCACCTTATAAATACGACATTGATATGTTTGATTAGTACACGATCAATTATTGGAGCATAAACTCAAATACGACTCCCTCTCTCCCTCCATGGCCTCAACACTCCCACTGTCCCTCATTGCCCTAATTTCGATCCTCATCGCCATGCTCCCCTCCACGTCTTTCCCTAAAATACCACCAGCCCAGGCTTTGCAGCACCCCTCATCCACTGAGACTCGGCTCAGTCTCCGCTTTACAACCCCAAGGCCACACCTGCTGACCTCAGAGAAGTAGCTCACTGCCGAAGTGCAGCCCGACAGAAATATATCGCCAGCAGAGTGTCACCGAAAACAAGGCCAAATGCTGAGTATCCCGACTAGTGTAGACTATGGTGATTACATCATGAAGTACCAAATCGGCAATCCGCCAGTTGAGACCTTTGGAATTCTTGACGCTGGCAGCACCTTGACATGGCTGCAGTGTGAACCCTGTGAGGTATGCTACAACCAGACGGGACCACTCTTTTGGCCTACGAATTCATCCTCTTACGAGAGATCAACCTGCGGGGATCCGGCTTGTGCGGACACCCTAGACACCTGGTGCGACTTCCCAGCAGAGACTTGGAAGGATCACTGCTTGGCCTTCAAGCTGAGCTACGATGGATCTTCTATCCTGGGAATGTACCAGCAGAGACTTGTCGATGTGGGATTCAACTTGAGCGGGGAAGGAAAGTTTGTAACTTTTCAGTACAAGAGTGACTGCAGGTGGTGATCGATGTAATCCATCCAAAAATCATGTTGCACAAACAGTTTGACTCAGATGAATAAATACATCACCTGCCATATATTATTATGGATAATGCTTGTGTCCCCCACTTACTGTTAAGGAATTTTTACTGTCCAAACATCATAATGGAACCATTCATTCTCTTTATCATCATCTAAAGATTATATCTGTAAAAAATCATATAGTTTCGTCATTTATACATGTCAAACCAATCATTCAATTTGCAAATTATATCTGCAAAGAATATATGGCAGGTGATGTATTTATTCATACTGAATGGCATGAAACTGTTTGTGCCACATGATTTTTGGATGGATTACATCGATCAACACCTGCAGTCACTCTTGTACTGAAAAGTTAGAAACTTTCCTCCCCCGCTCAAGTTGAATCCCACATCAACAAGTCTCTGCTGGTACATTCCCAGGATAGAAGATCCATCGTAGCGCGGCTTGATTTGTTTTATATCCAAGACCTCTTGCACACAGGGACCATGTTTAGCTATAAGTTTGCAAAATTGCTTTTGGAGGATCCTTCGCAAACTGTGAGTGGCTCCATTGACTCAGAATCTCAGATGCAAATGTTACTAGTTTTGTGACTGCCATTTTGGCTATTCCTTTGGTTTTGACTCATCTGCTGGTTCTGAAGCCACCTAAAGCCCGTTTGGGTTTAAACAATAACATTCAAGTAACTAACAATGTAGACTCACTCATCAAAGAAATCTTGGTCCAGTCACGCTTCTTCCACATCTTAATTTTCTGCCATGCATCCTTCCTCTATCCTTAATTATTTATCCCTCATTTGAAAACAATTTCTTCTTTACTGTAACCAAAATGTGAAAACAAAATCGTTATCAACCGACCTTAAACTTTTTTTCTTTAAGAAATTGGTTGGGGTAGTATGACCTCTCCGGTATTGCAGACAATTTATGAGAGGTATTGTGGATTGTGAATTGATTCATGAGTACCAGCTGGAGAAAAACATGGTTGCGGATGACCTTGCTAATTAGAGCTATAATATGGATCTTGGGTATCAATATTTTGAGAATCCACCTGAATGATTGGGAGTCGTTTATTTGATGATATGATGGAGTCACTAGGACTCGCCTTGTAATAATCTTTTTGAGCTAGTTTCGGGGTGTTTCACCCCCGTTTATTACCAAAAAAAGTCTAAACTTCAAAGGGCCATTTTCACGTGGGAATCTCCTTGAATTTGTTCGCATCTTATCAGTGAAATTTTTGTTTTTGTTTGGATTTTATTAGTGGATCTTTGATATTAATTAATGATTATGTTATCACAAATATTAACGCGTTAAACCTTTTCGGTGTTTATTACCCCTCCAAACTGTAAAATGAAAGTGTACATTCAAATTTTGTTTCTGGGCACTCTTGTTTTTTTGGACGCTCAATATACTCTCACACATTTTTTTGGACACCTAAAATAATTTACTGAACTTTCAAGAATACCCTTCTTTTACTTTTTATGATTTTATTTTTCTATATACACCTATGTTTCATTTTCTTTGTATTAATTATGAAGGCTTTCTCTTCAATTTTACCGGAAATTCAACAGTTACGAAGTTCATCAGTCGCTTGGTTACCTAGTTGTTTGTTTCAAAACTCTATGGGTGTCCAAAGAAAATAATTATTTTTCTTAAGAAATCACTAAGCCCTTTGTAGTACTTTTATATATGGGTATAAGAGTCTTTTTTTTTTTTTTAAATAAAATTGATAGGTGCCCAAAGACAAAACTTAGGTGTACAAAAAAGGACTCTATTCTTTATTAGATAATTTTTCTGCATTTCTCTAAAATTTTGATAATTTACTTTCTTTCTTGTTTGCCAAAGTGATAGGAACTTTGTTGGATTCAAATAGAAATACATAAAAGATGATATTTTTGTCCATATGAATGTCTAACGCATAATTATTTAGTACAGAAAATTTAAACTAATCAATCAGATTGTATCTCAACCATTAAAAGTGTATGAATCTAGTGGCTTAAAACTTGTGTTTAAAATATAATATCATAAACCTGCTCTCATATTTAATACTTATCGATAAAAAGGAAACGATATTGTGTACTTTTGTACATTCCAACAAAAACAGAAAAATATACTATTGCAGATGTAAAGTCACTTACCACATAATCCACGTATTTTCTCTTTCATAGTCAATTAGTCATTACAATTTACATTAAATTCACTCGTTTTCTAGTGCTTCACCATAATCTCACCAAACTATAAATCTTTAACCATTTTGATCGGTTATTACACATTCAATTGTCCATGCATAAACTTTAGAAGCTGCAAAAGTTTATAGTTTTAGGGCTAGCTAGCTAGAACATTTAGCTTCAATAGCAGGCTGAGGATTCGACTCTCGCCCTCCATGGCCTCATCATTTGTACTCTCCCTCATTGCACTAATTTCAATAGCCATCGCCATCCCCCTCTGCATGTCCTCTCCTAAACCACCACTCCGAGGTTTCGAGACACGTCTCATTCATCGAGACTCGCCTGAATCTCCGCTATACAACCCTAGTCTCACTCGTGCTCAACGCAAAGAAGCAGCTCGTCGCAGAAGCATAGCCAGACAAAATTACCTCACAAGGCGAATGTCACCAACAGCGATAAGTAACGCCAGTGCCCCCATTGATCACGATAATGGAGTCTACGTCATGAGGTACAAAATTGGAACCCCCCCAATTGACACATTTGGATACTTTGACACTGCTAGCACCTTAATTTGGTTGCAGTGTAATCCCTGCCAAAAATGTTACAATCAAAGCATACCAATCTTTGAACCTGGAAAATCATCCTCCTATCGACAACTGACCTGTGACGGTGACCTTGTGGAGTGTGGCCTAGTCCCAGATAACCAATGCCCAAGTCAGGATGGTTTGTGTAAATACATTACTGCTTATGAAGATGGAGGGTCTTCCGAAGGAGTCGCTGCCAAAGAAACAATCATGCTCGAAGGTGAAACAATCCCCGATATGACTTTCGGATGCGGTCTGAAGAATTCAGATACGTATCCGGATGAAAATCCGCCAGGAGTTGTTGGTGCAAGTAGAGAACCAAGTTCACTTGTTGCGCAATTAATCAGAGAACGGACTCGTTTTTCGTTTTGCATTTCGCCTTTTAATAGAGGTAACCGTAGCAATGTGAAATTCGGTTCAAAGGCAGTGATCCACGAGGATAATCAGACCCCATTGTTACCTGGTCGAAACGGTTGGTACCATATAGGGGTAGAAGATATTAGCGTGGACGGTACTAGGCTCAACATTTCGAAGGAAGTGTTCAGATGGAGGCCAGAGGGAAGAGGAGGCATCATCATAGATACAGGAACAACATATACTCATCTTGCAACTGAGGCGTATTACGCAGTCCAAAACGCGGTGATAAATGCGTTATCGGATTACACACACAAGATAAATCCCGATACGGAGTTCCTGCTGTGTTATGATTCGGATGATGGTTTTCATGTGAACTTAGCACCTGAGATAGTGTTCCATTTCAGAGATCGTCGCCGACAAGGGTTCGATTATACATTGGATCTGAATAATGTTTGGGATGAGGATAACTGCATGGCTATGAAACCAGATTATGGAGGCGTTTCTGTGTTGGGGATAAACCAGCTTAGGAATGTCAACGTCGGGATCGACCTTCAAAATAACGTCGTCTCGTTTAAGGATACTGATGACTGTCAGAATACCTAAAGTGTGCATGGTACAAATAATTATTGATGAAATTATTATTATTTTTCTTTTTCCAGCAATTGTGATTGGTAATGAATTTTAAACCTTACAAAGAACACGCTTTCTACATTAAAGACGTCATATTTCTCCGGTGTGGTTCGATCAAACGATTGTAACCGTTTAGTTTTTAGATTCTCTTTCAAGAATTATTCATGTAAAAGAACTTGGCTAAATTGACAATTTTTGAGCCATTCGATTGTCCGCATTTTCAGTTCAACTTTATCGAACATTCAATGAAAGATTCCATATGATACAACTCTACTCCGATACCTTCACCGAAACATCACCATCTACTCCGATACAACTCTACTCCGATACCTTCACCATCTTGATATTGATCGTGATGCTCAGAGACCCATCAAGTGGGTCAAAGAGAGGCTACTATCGATCGATCCAATTCAATGGTGTTTGAGGTTCGAGATCGTTGACAATGACATGGGCTTTAAGTCATACGTTGCAATCATACAGGTATTGCCCATCTACGGCCACGATTACGCCAACCACTGCGGCTGCAAGATCGAGTGGTCATTTGTTTGTAATCCGATTGAAGGGTGGAGATTTGAAGATTTTCTATCTTTTCGTGGCTCGTCTCCAAACAATAGCAAAGAAGATGGAGCATGCTCTTCTAACGTTGACTAAATAGCATGGTATTGGTATAATTGTTGTACCATTCTCTCTTTCATTCGGATTCGGATTTCTCATATTTATCGTAAAGGTAATCAGATGACTGATTGTTTAGCAATCTTTGGTGTTGATCATGCTGGGGTTCATTGCTGGGATTCTTGTCCTCCTTTTGTTGCTGCAACTTTTATTCATGATCTTTCAAGGCTTCTAAAATTCCACTTTGTTTAGGAGTTGTTTTAATGAATTCTCCTCTCTTAGATTGAGTTTCGTTGTTGGTTTGATACGAGGTCATCCTTTTCCCGCTCGTCCATTTTCATTGTGTTAGAGTAAGGCTTCATGTCCCCCCTAACTAATTGTGCCTTTAAATTTTGTTTATCAATATATCCACAATAACGTCTTTCCATTACAACAACTCGGGTTCTATATTATAAACTCACAAATCTCAAGGCCCCTTGATCTGAACAATAATAAAAAATAAAAAAGTAATAATAAAAAAAATTTGATTTACCTAACATTATAAATATAGTATTATTGTCACATACACACGTTGATTTTGCCAATAATTTGAATAGCGCATTCCCATTCGTACATTATAGCAGTGTTATTATAGTGACGTCCTTTGAAACTTAATTCGAGTCGCACTTAACTTCTTCAAATTCAAAATTTATAACTTAATCTCTTGAAACTCAAATTGTGTCTCACTTTGCTTTGAATGTTAAAATTCCTAATGTGGCACAAATAAAACCTATTTTGGTGGAATATCTGCCAAAAAAAATATTAAAAAAAGAAACAGATTCTTCGATCCACCTAACTTTGTAGCAGTGATCGTGTAGTACTATTAACATCAGGTAATGAGCAATTCTTGACACTAGAGGGAGTTCTCGGGAGTTCTCGGCCAACCTGGCCTGATCCGCTTCGGCGCAATCTACTCCAATGACTTCGCACCAACATCATCATCTGCCGATCATCGTGACCATCACAGATTCATCGAGTGGGGCAAAGAGAAGCTACTGACGTTTGATCTCGAACGGTGTTTGAGTTATGAGATCATGGACAATAACATGGAATTAGGTCATATGTTGCAACCATGCAAGTATTGCCCATCAACAAAGGGGTGAAACAAAAGCTGCTTATGATGGAACAGACGGCATTTGAGTTTCGAGATCGTTCAATGTTGCAATACTGTAAGCATTCACCAAAGGATGCAAGATCGAGTGGTCCTCTGTTTCTGATGTAGCTGAGAGCTGGAGAGACTCGAATATTACATATCTTATCTCCGCTCTGCCCCCGACTCATAGCAACCACGATGGATGAAACGATGACTCCTCACTAATCTACTTGTTTAGGTTTGATTTGAATCAAAGTTGAGCTTTGTATTACAAATAAAGTCGAGTAATTCCAAGACAAGTAAAGGAGTGTAATTTCCATGTTGAGTATTTGTAGATCATGCGATAAAAAGCTTATGGTTTTCATACATTTGACAGTGATACATATTTCAACACTACCAAGTAGATAATCAGATACCCCAAACTCTAGCTGTCTCACCAACTGCTTTATCAGACAATTTAAACCGCAATCATACGCGGTACTTCACAAACATTAGCCCCTGAAAATGTAAAAATTTTATAAATGTTTAGCCCAGGGGACAGTGGATTACTTCAAAACCTAGGAACTAAAGTCAAATTTGTCATGCTTCTAATCATCATAAATTTTCCCTCATTTTTAACCCTAACAAGCTTTACCCTAGGATCTACACGTCTGTCTCACCCACTTCCTTATCACTCGAGTTAAACAACAACGGCATGAGCCATGCTTTGACAATAATGCCATTGAGCAAAGTTCATTTCGCTTGTTAATCTAATGCTAATACCAGACTCTAACCAAAACTCCATCAAGGAGAAAAGTTTTGTATTTCAGCTTAAGAGGATAAACGGAAACTTAACAGACTAAGTATAAAGCATCCGGCAGTGAAACGTTATAATCCAATAAAAGAATCCTTAAAATCTAAATTCACTAATAACATTAAGATAATGCTTAGCATACAGATGAGGGAAAGAGATATCCAACCAGGCTAATTACAGAGAGGTATGCAGGTCCCACCTTCTGGGTTCTGCTGTTCCTTCCATATCCGTCCTGTGACCCGCAGCTTCAGCTCTTTCCTATCCCCGCCAGAGAAGAAAAGCGCCATGTTGCGCTGTATTATGAGGCCATCATGGCTGTCTCTAACCTTCTTGTGGCTATCCCTTATGCTTCTTGGGTTTCCCTCCCAAATGAGCTTTCGGCCATTTCCTCCAACCTCCAAGCTGTAGCTGTAGTTCCGAGCTTCTGTTTCATCCCCCATGAACCGGAGAAATGCCATGTAAACAGGAGCCATACCAAGCTGGAAGGCTTCAAAATGCAGACAGAAGTACTGACCAAAACAGTGGAAGACCTATCAAGGATTAAAAATAAGACAATTACTTCGCTATCATAAACTAAGCATGCATCTTCAATCTGCTACATAGTCCCACGATTCCTATAGTCCCATCTTAATTGGGAAAGTTAAACCGATCAAAATATTAAGATTTTCAATGGCTAATAATCCAGTTCCAGCATTAGCTTAACACTCATAGTGTAAATTCAGGGTTTCTTGATTTTACTTCTAAAGACAGAAAAAAGCTCATGTTCAACATATACTGTGAGCCAACTAAGCAATAAAAAGGTTTCTATTCCTTAATTTCTACCCTGTCAATAGCTTCACTCGCAGTCACGAGTTTTAATACAAGCGAGAGAAATATGTATGCACTTACAGTTAACATCCACGTGGCGTTTTCTACTTCACGAGGATTAGACTTGACATAACGATGATTAAAAGTGCATCCGGAATGCATGTCCACCTTGTGATCATCCCGGAGATGAGAAACAAGGAATGGAATATCCCCAACAGCGGAGCAGTCTGATCCAGCATATGGACAGTTGTATGGTCTGAAGTTACAGACAGCCTCGTGTTTGAGTTTACTGTAATAGGGGAAAATCTCTAGGCACCCAAGAGAGCAAAACTTGCAGGGTAGTTCAAGCGATTCAGCAACCTTCTCCAGTGCTAGACACCTTATGTCACCAAGCTCCTGTCGACAAGTTGGGCACCGATTATGCACCCTTGCTTTACAGGTGGAACAAAGGGTATGCCCATTGTGACACTGCAGAAACAAAAGGTTTAGATTTATAGCCATAAAGGTCAACCAATCCTAGATGAATTTTACAAGCAACTACATATTATTATTAGAATCCCCATGATTTTCCATCCCAAATAAATCTAAGGGTAGCGATTCAGCGAGTATCCCTTGATTCCAATAAGCATAGATGCAAGGTAAATAACTCTATTTTCCACCCAGGCAGGGGAGGTATACTCATCCAAACTTAAGGAAGCCGCCAACTCGCACCTTCAATAAACACAACACTTATGAAGCCCATCAATGCATCACCTTCGGCAAAATGTAATGCAACTCTATACTCTGTACAGCCATGAGAGCTGTAAGAGTACATGAGAGAGACAGCGTAATTGCACTAGTCCTCTACTCCAAATGAATTAAAACCACTCCACAAATTCAAAGAAAACAACTAATAAACTAACATGCCAAGCAGCACTGAAAGGATTTATAAATAAATAATATGAAATCAACGCACCCAATCTCAAACACAATAGCTTTCCACAGAGTAAAACACCCTAAAAGATCTCTAACGATTGTTGGTATTGTCAAAACTCAAAAGTTACCACCTGTTAAACCGCTTCACTTTGCAAACTTAGTGATAAAATACATCCGCAACAGCATATTCACCAACCCCAGGTATACTCAATTATTTACCTGCGAACTTCTAAAACTCCTAGTTGTTATTAATCTCTTTCCAAACTAAATATGATCCTGAAGTGCATATTGACCAACCCCAGCTATCTGAACACATAGACAAAATATTTGAACGAAACTTGTCTGCTTCAGTAATCTGTGCTTCCTGTTACTAGGAACTCAAGAAAAGCACTTCAAACTGTCAAAACCTTGATGCTGATCACTTTAATACAGAACAAAACCACACCAACCAAATTAGAGCATTGTTGTAGAGTGTTGTTTCAGAAACTAAATGGTATCTTTTACCCTCTATTTCCTCACTATCCAATCCAATAAACCTACCAACCAAAACCCAGAAACACAATCACCCCATAAAATTAAATCCCACAAACAATTAATCAATTCAATATATCATCATTTCCTAGCATTAATCCCAAACATAATCACCACAAAAATTCAAAATCCTCAACAACCGAAACAGGCAAAAAAACAAACTATGAAAAAAGAAACCCAAATGAAGAAATTGCAAGAAATGGCAAACCTGATGGATTGGAGGGTACATTGAATTGGTGCAAACAGGGCATTCAAGAAGCTCGTGGACGCTGGTGGTGCCGGGAATGTTATTGCCGGTGTTGCTGTGCGCCTTCGGAACTGAAACAAAATGGTGAATCGGACGGCCATGGATCTCATCATCGTCAATCAAATCCAAAGACGCAAGACTTTCGATGATATCTGATTCCATTCTTCAATGGAAACAAAAACCCTCCAACAAAAATTTGGAAACCCAAAATTTAAAATACAGAAAAAATCCAAATTTGGGAAAAAGATTAAATCTTTCGATTCTTTCACTGATGGGTATGATTCCCCAATACGCAATTATACAAAAATGAATAAAAATTTGGATGGAAAAAAAAAAGGAAAATTTTGGATTGCAATGTGCGTAATAAGAAACCCAAAAATTATTTTTATTTTTTTTCCCCAAAAGGGGTGCTTCTTCTTCGTTGGTTTTACAGATAGAGAGAGAAAGAGATGGGTCACCGTCCCGATGATATAAGCCGTCTGATTAAGATCAGACGGCAATCAAGTGCCCGTTAAAGATTCAGTTAAGGGTTTTTGAGTAGCGGTTGATAGGTAGGTTAATAGAATAGTGGGGGGACTAATAGTAGGGCAGGTTAATTAAGGGGTTTTTTTTAACTTTTTTTATTTGGTTATTAGCTGTTGTTACTGTGGAATTATTGGGTTTTGTTTTAAGTTTTAACAGATTAGTTTTTTTGGTGAGTGGCAAAAGACCAGTGGGAGACGATGGGATGCCTCTCTGTACATGGTGCACATTATTGTGCTCTTATTTTATTTGATTTTTTGGGCCAAATGTGGGTCCTATTTTATCCTTACAAAATTTGCATACTTGTCTGTGTTAACTTTTTTTATATAGATTGATGGTGGCAGTTTTTAAAGTTTTTATATATAGATTTTATGGTGGGCAATTTTGGTGTGAACATATTGT
Organism: Gillenia trifoliata; assembly: GCA_018257905.1. Taxonomy (NCBI): domain Eukaryota; kingdom Viridiplantae; phylum Streptophyta; class Magnoliopsida; order Rosales; family Rosaceae; genus Gillenia; species Gillenia trifoliata. The sequence continues at coordinate 18,756,912 of CM031086.1, forward strand.
TTTGCGATTAATTTGGAAGCATTAACTTATTTAGGCTTGTAAAGTGATACTTTGTTGAATAAGGAATGTGGACTTTTCACAATTTTATAATGTCATGGCAATGAAAATGTGGAATTACAACTCTATTGAATTTATGAACTAGTTTCTTCTTATTGCTTTGACAGGGAAAAGAGTAGCATATATAGGCCTAGTTTGGGGTTGCTGTGCTTTTTAAAAAAACTGCTTCTGCTGTGCTGAGAGAAAAAGCAGTTGTGAAAAAAAGCAGGTAAGTGTTTGGTAAACTCTAGTTGTAAAAGTGCTTATAGGAAAAAAAAGCAATTTCAGAGTGTTTGGTAAACTTGTATATAAAACTGTTGTGACTGTGTAAAATGACTAAAAAGGGCATGTTGCTGTATGTATTATTAATTTAATTGTTTGCCAAAAATATTGGTCAATTCATTACATATACTTTTTTTTCTTATATTGTTCGTCTTATTTACGTATCCCAAATTTTAAAGAATTATTATGAAAAAATTTCTTTGTAATATTAAAATAATATACACTCATATAAGGTAGTTACAACATTATCAACTATATAATACATGCATCAAACATATTAAAATATCTACAAATTGTTCAATAAGATTAATAAAAATAAGATTAACAGCATAATTAACTTAAAACATCATGTTATCCTAGAAACCGCACAAACTCTTTAGTACACAAAAGACTTGAGAGTCACAACTATGAAAAGGAAAGCCTTCCCCGAGGGTGATAACAGGAGCCGACGGCATATCCAGTAGACAGAACGCCTCTCGAACCATGCATACATAAATATTAACTATACAAATCTTCTTCATCACCCGCGCCAGCAGAAGTTGCGAATGCATCAGAACCAGTTGTCCCAGTTTGTGCAAGGTCTGAGCAAAGGGCTGGTACTTGCGTATATCAGCATCGCTGACACTCCTACGAGCATATTTCATCGACTCCTCAAAATGAGCAGCTTTAATCTCCACCACTTCATCGTCAATGTCCTCATCCATAGAATCTGGATTCTCTGTTCTCCTTCTCTCCTGCTCAATATCCTGCAAACACACCAAATTTTAATGATATCAAAGAGATCTAGAGCAGAATTTAACTTTAGAATGTCTACATGCAATAAATATCATGCCAAGTCTACAAGGTCCAAAGTTTCAGGATGCAAACAAGAAAGATTTTTGCATGTTTCAGCAAATGAAACCACGTTCAAGTCTTTCCCTGTCTACATAAAGAGAATATTGCCGTATAAAGCCCCCTACCAGCTACAACCCAAAGAGAGGAGCAAAACAAAATCAGACATGCTAGGCTTTGAAAATCAAATTGGGAACCAAACCAAATTAACAGCTCTGAACAAGCAATGCATGCAGCAAACAAATCATTCTCACACCTAAGTACTGCAGAGAGTGTGCAACTCTGTTTTCACACCTGCAGAGTCCACTCAGATTCGATTACTCTCCTTTTCATACCAACCCTCACTCTCTGTCTCCATTCGGAAAAAGCAAAGAAAAAAAAATTAAAAAACCAACAATTCTCTCACTCGCACATCGAAGTTCCCAAATCCCACATTTCCCCGCACATTTTCCTACCCATTCTCTCATTTTCCCTCTAACCAAACAGCACTTGTCTATCTTCTCAGTCATTGTGTAGAGAGTTCTCCACCCATTCCACTTCAAATTCTCAAAAACCCAGCAAAACCCAAAAGCCAAAAACTGAAAAAGTTCCAAAATTTCCCACGCTCGAAACAAAAAAGAGAAATCCCAACATTTTCCCACCCTTTTTCTCTCATTTTTCCTCTAACCAAACACACCCAGTTATCTTTCAATTTCCTCATTATGCAGAGCCTACCACCAATTCCATTTTAAATCCTCAAAAACCCAGCAAAACCCTAACGTATACAGAAATATTACAACTCTCATCCACATAACAATATATATCACCATCAATTCCTAACGTATACAGAAATCATTAGAGAATTGATAACATAGTGTGTTGATACAACTATCAAATCGAAAATCAACAAAAAAAAAAACAACATTCCTATTCAATTCGATCCCCAAAATCTGATCAAATTACATAATCAACAAACTGGATTTGCATGCAATTCAGTTCGATTTCGATTTTGCATACCTTGACAGTGAGGTCGGAGGGAGAACCCAGGCGAGGGAGGCGCACTTCCTGGTGAAGGTCGAGAGGGAGAACCCAGGCCAGAGAGTTGTGCTTGGAGGCGGCGCGCTTCCTGGCGGAGGTCGGGAGGGAGAACCCAAGCGAGGGAGTTGTGCTTGGAGGCGCCCTTCCTGGAGGCTGGGGAATAATCACCTTCAGAGTATCAGTAGTTTGTGAAGAGTTCGTGAAATCGCAAGAGGCAGGGTTAGGGTTTTCAGACAAAAATATGGGGGTAGGATTGTCAATATGAAAGTTTCATTAATTGGTACTGTTCACCCGCCTCTCTTAAAAATAAGCACTTTTTTGAGAAGCCACCTTCAAGTTGCTTCTCATTTATGCTCTTTTGGACTAATAATTTTGAAAAAAAGCACTTTTTTTTCATTTACCAAACACAATTCAAGCTCTAACTTTTTTAAAAAGCTGCTTTTAAAAAAATTTAAGCAATGCCAAACTAGGCCATACTTTGTTGATGATCAAACCCTGATGTGTACTTTGGTTCGTCTCATTTGATATGGATCAATTTTTCTCTCTTTAAATTGTAATCTTATCAATCACCAATATATTATCGATTTTACCTCAAAAACTCATTTGGATTGGAATGAAAACATGAACTATAATTTCCCTCTATTCTTATAGTCAAGTGCAATCTTTAGTTTGAATTTTAAAAAGAAAAAACAATGCATGTCTTATAAAAATACAGTATCAACACTGACATAAATACAATATGTGCACAAAAAATACAAGCAAATAATGTGAAGATCGCAAAAAATAAACCTAACCGCGCTTTGCCCCTCGTCACTAAAGGCCATTCCTTAGATGATAGCAACATTGATGATTTTTCAACTCCACAAATATATATCAATTGAAACTTGATTCTTGCTAAATGCACTTATAATTTAAACAAATAACTCCTCCCTTGTAGCTTATGAGGCACTTCAGTCTTTCATCAACATGTATCATTTTTTTTTTTTAAATAAAGAATCGATAGAATTTCATCGAGGAAGAAACAATACAGCAGCAGCCAAAATAGTAGCCAAACATGCCACCCAATTAGCAATTAAAATCCTCAAACAATAAGTCAAAAATAAAATGGTGAGGTTCCTCGAACCCAAAACAACAACTGCCAATGTGAAAAGCATAACAAGCAAAGTGGTGGGCAACATCATTGGCTTAGTGACGAACATGAACAACATACCGAGCAAAGCAATGGGCAACGACATTTACTTAGCGACGAACTTGAGTGATCTCCAACGACAAAACTTTCACATATATATGTCCAACATGAACAAAAGAATTACTCCTCCGACGGTGTTTTACAGCACAAAGATCTTATAAGCTTATATCCACTAATTCAAGGTTGAATTGGACTCAACTTTAAACCATGGATGTTAATTTTTCCATCCTTGAAGCAATTATGTAATTTACAGTTTAAGTTAAACAATCTTTTTGTTTAAGAAATCCAACTTATCTTGCACGGTCACACACACACACAAGCACGAAACTTTTTTATGGCAAATGGTGTTTACTTCATCTCCCAAGCCAATGACACAAGTCTATGCTTTTAAGCCTTTTTATCCCATTCATGAAGTTATCAAATCAAACTTATTACTAATTGGAAATTAATTATGTAATAAGAAGAATCTTCTCTTGCCAAACCGCTCGACATGTCTGTTGTCAGACTATAAATCTTAACTGAATATTCAACGTGATTTTATCTAATTGAAGCTTTTGATTCATAGTCTGACAAGACAGCATTTCAAATTATTTGGCGAGCGAAGATCGGGACACGATTTTCAAGGGAAAAGACAAATACATGATGTTGATCAAAGTTAAATAAATTAACAATGGCGTAAAAAGATGACTTGACCTCAACGTTACTAGCACTTTGTTTGGCATTTTATGCCATAATAAGTAACCATCCAAAAGTAGGTGAAGCCGAATATTCTGTTTGGTTATGATTCATTGATTCTTGTCTGTTGATAGCATAACCAAACTGGAACAAGCCACACTTTACACTTTCATGTATTAGCTGTTATTGTCTATGATATGCAACAGCAGCCACAGGAAGCTGCAAGCCCTTTTCATCGAGAGCAACTTGTATGCCATGAGTACCCCGTCACGGTAACGTCTCGTGCTAAAAACACATGAACAGAAACTAACACATACTCTTATATTATTGACATGGGACGCCACCATGGCGGTGTACCCGTACCAAATAACAAATAAGTTCTTCTCCTTTACATCAAGAATAAACCACAACAAAAATTACACAGATGAAATAAAATCAAACTTCTTATTTATTAACCTCCCTTTTATGCATACATTTCGAAAGAATTTAAATCGGAAAATTAACATATGTTACAAAACCGGCCGAAAGACAGCTTCCCTAATCATTCACTAATTAGGGAAGTCCCTAATTGCTAAAAGTCAAGAAAATGTATATAACAATTTACAAAAGCAGGTAAATCAATCAGTGACAATCCTCTCAATTAGCCAAGATGCAGAAAAAGAAAGCGACCATTTACCACTGATTCGGGAAGGCGTCTCTGTAATTTGCATCCTCGCCCAATGTAAGTTGTCTTACAGTTGCAGCACTTGCTCGTGTATTCAAAATCCTCCGAGCTAATCTATCTTTTGGTGTCTCTTTCTTCTGCAGCATGGAGGCAAGGGTTTTCTTTTTGTTTCTGAATGATGGGTTCCTACTAGTACTTGGCTCCCAATCTTCTCCAATAAATGCAGATTTAGAAGTTGAAGCGATTGCAGCATCTTGTAAAACCGCTTCATTGTGTTCTCGTATTTTGGCAAGCTTGGCACGCTTCAGTGCCTTTTTATCTATTTCCCTCTTCCTTGCCAGCTCTTTATCTTTCTCACGAACATTCTGCAAGGCTAGTTTTGCTAACTGCTCTACTGAATTGATCCCTAAATCAGGAGCTTTATCGTCCTTTGGAGGGTTCTGATTCAGTGGCTTTCCCTCATCGTCTCTGGGTATAACAGGTCCATGAAATGGGCAAATTCTCAAGTCTCTTCTCAGACAAAGTTTTCCATTGCTTAAAGGTGCTCGGCATGGCTGAATTTCAACCTGCTTTTCTTTGTATACAGTAGCCTGAAGATTTAACTCCGCAATCTTTTCTGCTGGAATAACTGCATCCTGATCCACCCTGCCCCAATGACTTTCAAGCTCCAACCCCCGATGATTAGCCAATACATCCCTCTTTGAACCCCAACTGGCCAAATGAGTGCTCCAGTTCACCTCTGGAGCTTCAGCCAGAAGCTTACTCCTTAGAGGGTCCGAGTTGCTTCCCCCACCTTCATGACTGAGCCTTTTATTGCCATCGCTCTCATTATCATGGCGTTTAGGAAGTCTACCTTGCACCTCCTTGGGTGTTGATGCCACAGCAAGACCTCCAGGTTTGTTATTGGGAAGACTAGAACTCCAACCCTCAGTTGTTTCGATCTTGCCTTCTTCCCAAAAATCTTCTTCCTCATGATTTGCAGTGTTTGAAAGAGTGCATCCCGCTTCTTCACACTTCTTCTTCACTGATTGAATATTATTCCGGATATCAATGAACTCCTTCAAATATGAATCTATGGCCCTGTTATCAGTCAGTTCAACTTTTACAAGAACAAGGATCCATTCTTGCACTGTGGCCAAATGCTTTACCAATATCTTGTAAAGCTCACGCAGGGCATCAAAAACCACTTTGTTTTCGCTATTCTCATGAACTTTTTCTCCTTCTTCCAACGCTTGTAAGCGCAACTGCCGGAACTCATAAGAATGAACTTCCTCCACATCTTCGTCATCTAAAGGACACAACAGCACACCTTCCTCTTTGGGGCGTACAATTTCTAAACACTCCCCGATCTCATCAACAGTCAACTGTATTTCTTCCTTAATTGACACAAAATTCTTTTCCAAGTTCTTAAACTTTTTCAATAAGATATTTTTCGTCTTCCTCTCCCTTTCCCTTCTCTGCTGCTCAAGCCGAGTCGCAGTTTCCTGTAGATTTGGGAACTGATACTTAAGGGTGTTCTTAAGGTAATCAAACCCTAACCTAATCTGCTTGTAATGAACCCCAAATGAAGAATTCCACTTCTCCAAAAACTCAATAGCCTTCTTACGCAGAGCAGTCGCAACATTTTCCGGAGGTGGGAGCGACGAACGTATACGAAACCCGACACTTAAAGTCAACAACTGATCCAAATTCTCCACAACAAGGGCTCTAAAAAGCTTTGACCTCATAAAAAGCTCATCAATTATAAGTAGTGTGAGGTACCGCACCTGCAAAATTTATAAATTTCAGCAAAACTTCACTCCCATAATTCCTCTGACAGTAACAATCTGAAACCCTAAAATTTTAACACCCACCCAAACAAACAAAGATTAAACAACAATTTCCAACCAAATTGAATAACTTACTATCCAACTTTTTACCATTATTTCCTACAATTTCAGAAAAATGAAACGGATACGTAATTTAACTAGATGTTGATTCGAAAATCGAATTATCCCTTTCGAATTTTCTCGGCAACCAAACACAAGCTAGAAAATAAACCCTAGAAAAATCAACTATAAATTTCGAACAGAAACAGAGAAATTAAATATAAAGATTCAAATTTTTACTGAAGAAAGAGAGATAATATGCATGAAAAGGACCTGAGAGTGTTCGCGCTTCATAAGATCCATGAGAATACGGGCGGCGAGTCGGAGCTCCGAATCGGAGTACCGGACCACCGACTTGATGGCCTTGAGGAGGCGTGGGTCCACATCTGGTTCGGTGGAGATCGTCGCGTTCTCTATCAAAACCCTAACTTTCCCTCCTTCCTCTTGTTCCATTGTTTCTCAATTCAACCGCGCAGAGACTGAAAGCTTCTTCGAGTTTTCAAAATTTGAGGATGATATATAGTTGTGGATTTGGGTATTTTCGCGCTGAGCAAGAAAGGGTCAAATGTCAGAATCTGAAGTTATGAGGGACACGAGAGATAAAATAGTCATTTGCCATTTAAGACCCTCCAATGTTTTTTTAATTATTTTGTTGGATAAGATGTTTTGGAAATGTGCAAATCCGAAAGCCCGCTTATCCCATTTCAAACCCAACTTGCATTTGGGCCATTTTAATGAAGATATTTTCTTTGACCCACAAACATTTAGGCCCATCTTAAATCAAAAGAATTTCATTTCAATTTTACTAAGATCGATCACCCGTGCGTTCCTCGATAATTTCTTTATCATTGATGCATTGTGAGATCAGTCACCCATGCGTTCCTCGGTGATTGTTTTACCATTGATGCATTGTTACTTTGACATGCATTTTAATGGTCAATAATAGTTCGTCTTCAATGATCTTTCACCATCGATATATTTTAGTTTGAGTAATGCTAAAAAGACTATATAATTTAACCATATTTTGTAGACTATTGATCTAGCCGTTAAGGATTGGTTGGCTTTCACATTCAATCAGGGCCGGATCCAGCGGGTCCTCTGGATCCCGGGACCCTACGAAAGTTGATCCTATGGCGATCTGGTATAGGACCTGAGTATGCCCACAAACCTTGGGACAAGTGATGCTCAACAGACCTTGGGACAAGCCTTGGCAGCACGCCTTGGTAGGTAAACCTTGACATCATATTCGGTAGCGGATCGCAGGGTTGGCCAAGAGAGTGTTTTCTGTGTTTCTTTTTCCATAAGAGATAGAGAGAAGGAGGTTTGAATTTGTATCTTTTTGCAGGAAAACCGAAAACATTAGGCTCATTACCCGAATAAAACTGAAAATATAAAAGATTTTCTTCAGTCATGGATCATATAATTTATAATAATATATATGGCAGGTGATGTATTTACATCGATCACCACCTGCAGTCACTCTTGTACTGAAAAGTTACAAACTTTCCTCCCCCGCTCAAGTTGAATCCCACATCGACAAGTCTCTGCTGGTACATTCCCAGGATAGAAGATCCATTGTAGCTCGGCTTGAAGGCCAAGCAGTGATCCTTCCAAGTGTTTTCCGCAGACAGCATGAACTCACCCCCTGGGGCGAAATGGAAGGCTATCTCAGGCGTTTCAACCAGTTGAAAGTCATCTGGATCATAACAAAGCCGGAAGGACCGCTCCGGATTTGTGATGGCCGTGTAATCCGAAAGAGCACGGCTGACTGCTAGCTCTAGCGCTACATAAGCCTCGTGCACTAGGTAAGTGTAGGTAGATCCCGTATCTACAACGGTCCCTCCTCCTCCGCTTGGTTTTGTTTTGAAAACCGACGCTGAAACATTTATGCTCTTACCATCAACTGTAATGTCTTCTACGTCTACAGTGTAGAAACCCTGAACACCAGCAATCGACAATGGGATCTGTGATTTTTTGTCCTCGGCAATCACTGCCATGGACCCGAATTTAACCGAGCTATTGGTATTAGCTTCCTCTGAGATGCAGTAGGAAAACATGTGTGATGCAATTTGATCAACCAGTGAATGAAAAGAACTGCCTGCACCCACAATTCCCGGCGGATTGTCTTCCGTGTTGGGGTCTGAATTATTATAACCACAGCCAAAACCAAAATCGTGGAAGGTAGTATTTCCGATGATGATGGTATCGGTGGCTATGACTCCTGATGAACGCGCACTATCTTCATATCGAACATTGTAGTAACACAAACCTTCACTTTCCTCTGGGAAGTCGCACCAGGTGTCTAGGGTGTCCGCACAAGCCGGATCCCCACAGGTTGATCTCTCGTAGGAGGATGAGTTCGTAGGCCAAAAGAGCGGTCCCGTCTGGTTGTAGCATACCTCACAGGGTTCACACTGCAGCCATGTTAAGGTGCTGCCAGTGTCAAAAATTCCAAAGGTCTCAACTGGCGGAGTGCCGATTTGGTACTTCATGATGTAGTCTCCATAGTCTAAACTAGTCGGGACACTCACACCAGCATTTGGCCTTGTTTTCGGTGACACTCTGCTGGCGATATATTTTTGTCGGGAAGCACTTCGGCGGTGAGCTGCTTCTCTGAGGTCAGCAGGTGTGGCCTTGGGGTTGTAAAGCGGAGACTGAGGCGAGTCTCGGTGGATGAGGGGTGCTGCAAAGCCTGGGATTGGTGGTGTTTTAGGGAAAGACGTGGAGGGGAGGATGGCGATGAGGATCGAAATTAGGGCAATGAGGGAGAATAGGAGTGTTGAGGCCATGGAGGGAGAGGGGGAGTCGAATTTGAGTTTATGCTCGAATAAAATTGGTCGTGTACTAATCTAACATATTAATGTGGTATTTATAAGGTGATATCAAGGTGGCTTTATTATTTGATTGGCATTTAGCCATTTACTATTGTGGTGGTCTATATACTATATACGTTGTATTTTATAAGATATGGTGATATTTCTTATTCTTATTTCTTTTTTTTTTATTTATAAACAATAGGATAATCTATATTAAATTACGGGAAAGGAGACTTGAACACATGACCAAAGGGTGCAAGGGCAAATGCTCTTAACCAACTGAACTACAAGCCACTTGTTGATGATATTTGTTATTCATCTTCTACCTTTTTCGATTTTGGGTTGAGGCATTGGTGATCATCAATTAGGTCAATTAAAATTGAGCTGAGCCTGGCCGAGCCAATTACTAAGGTGCTGAAACCTCGAACGACTCGTTTCTCTAACTCAAACTCCGCTCGAACTATTTGGAACCGATTTATAGTACCTATAATTAAAGGCTCTTACTTACAAAGTGAGAAAAAGAGGGACCTAAATTCAAGGTATTGTAATTTTAATTGTAATTTTGGCATTACAACATGTCAATCAAATTGAAAAGGTAAGTTTTAAGGTGGGAAGCAAAACCAAAATTGAAATGGATCATATACGACATGCATAGACTGCTAGTAGGTGAAACAGAATGAACCATATATTCTTCATGTTCATATTTGTTTTGGTATAAGGAGCCAAAACGAAGGACCACTTGCTAGAGTGGACAATAGTTAAACAAGAAGGGTTTAAGGAGCCAAGGAAACAAAATGAAATGAATAATATGTATAGCGCTAGTAGGTGAAACCGAATGAAATTACTCTTATTTATAGTTTTTCTTTCCTCAAAAAAAGATACCTCTTTGTGTATAAAATGGTTAAAAGTTAAGGACAAATTAATTAGAATTAGAGAAGATGAGCGGTATGTAAGTTCGTCTTATTAGGACAGTCTTCCCACCAGGTGTGTTGGAACCACATGAGATCGGAGTTGAACAAAATACATGAGGTTTATGAATATGTAAGATGTATACTTCCTACTCAAGAAACGAAATAATGAGAAAGTCCAATCGAACTCAAGATACTTTATCATCAAATCACCATCACGCCATGCACATAATCGGTACGTGCAAATGAAGCTAGTGCAAGTGAGTCCAACCCTAAGTTTGATTGTGATTTGGGGCACCACATGGTCCATATCTACGTGGCTATCACTCAGTTAATCATACGGAAATTAAAAAGTAAAAAAAAGAAAGGAATAAGGTGGGAAGGAAACTCCAAAACGGATATGGACACAATATATCACCACATTGGTATGTGTTTTAACCTTTTACGTATTCATAACGCGGTTTGTAATTAAAAAGTAAGTTGTGAAAGTTTCGAACTAAATGCAAAAACAAGGAATAGAATTGAAACCTTCTTGATTAGTACATGGAAAAGTCAATATTTACCAATAAAATAAAGGAAAGTTTATGTCCATTGGATTAAATAAATCCAACGAAATCAACGATCATGCTTAAACAGAGGTGTGTAAGAAGTTAAAAAGTAATACATAATTATTATTATAAATTTATGATTATACACGCATTACCTAATTAAGGTAACTAAGAACCGAAAATTGACATTGTTTTACAAAGAGAAAATCTAAACTTGTCATTTTCCTCAATGTAAACACGCATTACCTAATTATGCAACTTGTCAATATCACAAAAATAAAAATTAATTAATTGTGAACAAAAGGGTATCAAATAAATTGCAATGGAGTGCAAGATTCACAAAAAAGTAGTTATATGTACACTCAAATTTCGTTTTCGAACACTCTTATTTCTCTGGAAATCCAATTTACTCTCACACATTTCTTTAAACACTTAAAATAATTTACTAAACTTCCAAGAATACTCTTCTTTTACTTTTTATTATTTATTGTTCTCTGGACACCCATTTTTCATTTTCTTTGGACACCCATTCTCCCTACCTCATCATATCAAGGATATCTCATCTCAACCGCCGGAGTTAGATCATTGGTTACCACGTTGTTTATTTTAAAATTATATAGATGTCCCAAGAAAATAATTGTTTTCCTTAAAAAATCACTAAGCCCAATGATAATTTTATATATGGGTATAAAAGTCTTTTTCTTTTAAATAAAATTAATGGGTGTTTAGAGACGAAATTTAGGTGTACAAAGAACCATATTTCACTAAATCAGACTAACCTTCAATCAATGGAGATTTGATCGATGGGCAATCCTGAACGCGTAGATCATTTTTTGCTCACCAATTGATGTGGCCCATAAAATGGAATTGACACATCATCTTTTTAATTACTTGGGATGGGTCTGTGAGAAATTTTTGTGAGTTCTATATCTATTAGTTTCACGGAGTAGACTACGGTACTCGCAAGCATTGAATGCTCACACCGATCTCACCGTTAAAAAGAGGGAGGAGAGAGGAGGGAAGGAGGGTAAGATCGGTGTGAGCATCCAATGCTTGCGAGCACTGTAGCCAATCCCTAGTTTCACACAACAGTCCATAATGTGCTTGAAATACAAACTTATCAGAAATCGTGTCTCCGTTGTAGGTAACTTTCTCTCGCTCTCTTTCGGAAGTGCTTGCGATGTGCCTTATTCAACAGTCAATCCCGGATCATAACATGGTGGCTGACTTTTCGAATGAGGAGGTCTTAAAAGGGTTACAATTTCATCACAGAAAAAGGACACTACAAGACTTCTGGGTCAAGGCACACTTGTTGTGCCCGAGCTTGCGCCAACAGGCGAGCTGACGTCAGCGTGACGTCAGCCACGTTTATTTATTTATTTTTAATCAGGCGCGTGCACAACACGCGCGGGCTGGGGAGAGTGGGGCTACAGTTTCTGTCTCGTGGGACCCACACCTGTCAGCTGACGCAGGCAGAGCCAACGGCTCTATGACGTGGCAGCTTTGTAGCCGTTGGATTTCCACGTGGCACAATCTGATGCGTTTGATTAAAATTAGAAAGAAAAAAAAAACTGTCAGGATTAATCATACCGTTAAAAACGAAAAACAATTTTTTTTTGTAAGTTTTTTTTTTTTTTTTATAAATATCCCAAATCATCTTCTTCATTCCTCAGACCACAACTCAATATTTTTTTCCTACATCAACTATATTTGTTTTTCACCTTCCAAATCCTTGTTTTACAAAAAAAAATTATGAGTGAGAAGGCAAATTGGTCGATCGCCGAAGATATTGCATTATTGGAGGCTTGGGTGCGTGTGACTCATGACCCGATCAACGGAAATGAGATGAGGGCCGAGAAAATGTGGAAGAAGATTCATGCATTTTTTGTGGAGAAGACGCAAGGCATGTCACATCCCGAACCGGCTCCGCCGTAGCATGATATTGTCCGCTTTGAGCCACGCCCTCAAGATTTTGTTTCTGGGAACTCACGAGCAACTTCCTAGTAGAAACTTCCCAGTGGGTCACCCATCATGAGATTGCTCTAGCCCAAACTCGCTTAACTTCAGAGTTCCGATGGAATCCGAAGCCAGTGAACTCCTAAAAGGCCTCGTGCTAATTAAAGGTAGGCATGTACATATAAGGCACATCACCCCATCTATGTTGGTCGATGTGGGATATCACAAGGCACGCCCCGGACCGAGCAATCTATGTCCAGTACGTACGGACATCTACATAAAGAGATGAAATCTTAGAAAGAAGCCATCACAAAAGAGGAAACCTTATATCAAAGTGGCAATAATCGAGTCAATGAGGTAATTGCAATTTATTATGTTGTTTGACAATTCTTTAAGCTAATTAAAAATAAGCATTTGAATATGTAATTTATTATGTCTTTTCACAATTTTTTTTTCGGGAACTACAAGCACAAATGTGGTTCAATCTTGATAACAACAACAGATCATTCACAAGGCACGAATTATGGGACATTGTCAAGCATACTCTGAAATACAAAATTGTGCATGTTGGTCCAGACATTGTCTTAAATGAGACTCCCTTACACAAATCAACTACTCAAGAATTGCCATTGGAAGAGGCATCGGGGACCCTAAATGAACCGGTACCACCGACCGAAGCAACCCAAAGCAGGCCTATTAGTAGGAAAGCTGCTAAGAAAAGAGCCGCAAGAGGTAGTTCTTCGAATACTAAATATTCAAAATTGATTGAAGAATTGGCTCGCCAACGTGCACTGAATCGGGAGCACGACGGGAAGTGTTTAAGTTAAACAAGGCTAAAGATGAAGCAAATGCAAAAGAAAGGGAGTTAAAAAGGCAAGAAAGACAACAAGAGAAGGATCGGGATACCATGTCCCGACGACCCGAAGAAATGACTCCTAATTCAAAACGTTTTTGGACAAAAGAACGAGCGGCCGTCATGAGAAGACATTTTCCCAAGCAAGACGAGAAAGTTCCATACGTTCCAAGGGATGACGGACCTAGCACCACCAATTGGATTCCTAAGGAGTAGGGTACTACGAATAATGTTGTTTATTTTTATTAATTATGGTTGTTGTTTCTTTTTAATTAATTATGGTTGTTGTAATGCTATGGTTTGCCTTGTATTTGAAATTAAATTATTTGAATTAGACAATCGTTTTATTTTTAACGAACAAACTTACAAAGTCCACACTTAAACATATTTAAATAAAGTTCAACAAACTTACACATAACACACTTACAAGGCATACTTAAACACACCAAAAACATTAAACAAAAGAAAAAAAAATCACACTTACAAAGCATACTTGAAAGCATAAAAATGAGATTCATTCATTAATAGCATCCTTCCTTGCCCACAAGTGCTCCATCAAATCACGTTGACGCTCTTTGTGGAGGAAAGACGAATGGATTGTATTGTAATGTTGAATGACCATCACGTGGTAATGTCGATCCCTTTCTAATGGGTCCTGATGGGCGGGTTCATCAGTGTTTTCATGAGCAGTATAAATTCTAGTTCTTGAATTGTTCATCGTGTCTTCGTCCAAGACTTCTTCGATGTCATAATCATACTCATCTTCCACAATCATATTATGTAAGATGATGCACGTCATCATGATGCTTCGAAGCGCGCCATCATCAAACAAGCGAGCAACTCCTCTAATAATACCCCAACGAGCTTGGAGGATACCAAAACACCTCTCCACATCCTTCATATACCATTTTTGCATCGCTGCAAAATATTTTTCCTTCTTTGTGTGTGGATTTGGCGTTGTTTTGACGAATGTGTTCCACCTCGGATAAGTTTCGTCAGCTAGATAGTACGCTCCCGAGTACACTCTGTTGTTGATTTCATAGGTGGTTTGTGGCGACTCTCCTCTTAACAAGTTGTTGAAAACAGGGGCTTGACCAAGAGCATTAAGGTCATTTTGAGCTCCCGGTACACCGAAGAAGGCATGCCAAATCCATGTATCAAATGATGTCACCGCCTCCAAAATAATACTTTTTGTACCTTTTCGATTCCCGTAAGCTCCTTGACATGCAGTTGGGAAATTTTTCCATTGCCAATGCATATAGTCAATGCTTCCAATCATGCCAGGAAATCCTCGTCTCTCAGCTTTCTGAAGAAGCCTTCGGAGGTCAACTAGGGTGGGTCGGCGAAGGTACTCCGCGGTGTATAGCTCCTCGATTGCTTTGCAGTACCTATCAAGGGCCTCCAGCACAGTGGACTTTGCCATCCTGCAGATCTCATCAACCGAGTCTGCAGATACACCATAAGCAAGCATCTGCAAGGCAACCCTAATTTTTTGCTCAGGAAGAAGACCTAAAACATTGGCAGCGTCCCTCTTTTGAACAAAGTAATTATCATGGTTGCAAATAGCAACCATGACTTTGTTGAACAATTGTGGTCACATTCTAAATCTTGTTCGAAAATAACCTTCCGGGTATAAAGAATTTGGGATAAAGTAATCTTCTAAATCTTCTTGAACTCCCCTCTTTCGGTTGATGTTGGGCTCACGACCGGTTCTTGAACAACCTGCTTGAATCAATTGCTGCCACCGCTTGAATCACTTGACTGGTTAATGTATTTCTCCGCCTTCGGTGTTGGGCTTCTTGGATTCTTCGTGTTTCATCTTCTCGTTCCATTTCCTCTTCATCACTATCTTCCAACCTTCTCCAGTTAGACATTGTTGAAAGAACTTTTCTCTGTAAAAAACTATGAATTGAGATGAGTGAGGAGTATGCAGGAGATTGGTGTGAGTAGTTGTGGGGGGTTTCAAGGGGTTTTATGGAGAAATTTGAGGAATTCAAGAGATCGGATAATGACACGTGGCACTACATGATTGGTTGAGAATCTCATCAAAAATCTGCTCTAAGATTTTGAATAGATAATGACACGTGTAACTACATGATTGGTTGAGAATCTCATCAAAAATCTGCTCTAAGATTTTTCATACATAATCACACGTGTCGTGACGAGAGTGGTTGAAAATCTCATCGAAAATCTAATGGGATAATGACAAGTCCCGGATAAGGCCAACAAAGCATAAAAACTAATTAAAAATAATATTTTTCCTTGCCCTTGCCCTTGCTCAACGGGTGGAGTTGCACAAAGGCAAATACTGTTTTTGAAGGGCAATCAGTTGCCCTTGCCCTGCCCTTGCCCTTGCCCTCCTCTAACGAGTGGAAGTGCTCTAACCTTGATCAAATGTGTAAGATAGGTGTAAGGCAGTGACACACAACGACCAACCCATAAAGGCCACTCTTTCGTCTAAGGATGTCTAACCGATGCACAAATAATTCGCTGGATGGAGAGGGTGGCAAGACGCAGAAGAAGTTGGGGTAGAGCTTCTCAAGCATTTGTGCCCCCTCACAACTCATGGGTAGAGAAAAAACACAATTACGAAATTACCCATTACTTTAGCTTAGATCATAAATATTTCAGGTTAGGTTACAACTTTTATGATATTCAAACTTAAAACATTTTCAAATTTGGATTGGTAATATACAAAAAGTTGATTTAAAATTGAAAGCATTTACCTTATAAAATTACTACTATTACTATTTTTATCATTGATGTACTCTTGATTCTTGAAGTCTAATAATGAATAATGTTTTCCAAGAAAAACCACATGGAAAATTCCTAGAGCATAACAAGAGGGATTGCCACCGACCCCAAAACCAAAGGCAAAGGTCGGCGTCGGGGTAAGTTTTTTCTCCGTTCTCTCTAGTGGCTTTGGTTTTCTGTCACTAATTTCGCTATGCTCTTTGCATTACAGAGTCTCACTATTATTACTCAACATTTATAGTCTTTTTCATTTATCAAATCTTATTTTTTCAGTTGTGATATTGTTAGCTTGAGTAATTTTGTAAGTATAAACCCAAAAAACGTGGTTGCAAATTTCTAATTTTTTCCGCCACTTTAATGAGGATAAATTTAGTACTATTACATGAAAAACCTCTCCAATGTTTTCGAATTTCAACAAAAACCCGCCGATTTCAATTTTTTATTTATTTATTCTCTCATTAAAATAGCCCAAAGTTTCAAGATTGAGCACACTTTGGTCGACCCATGAGCAACAGAACTTGTAGAGAAAGAAGCTCATTGACCCGAAAAGGTTGAGCCAGAATTCAATTGAAACTTGTTAGATTTTTAGAGTTACTCAAGCTTTTTATGGCAATGTGAAACTGATTAATGAGATTTGAAAATTTGGAATCTAACCGGTTAGGTTTACCACTGAAATTTAAAGAATAAAACAGTAAAATTGAACCAGCCGATTCATTTCAGTTGGTTCAATCAGTTTCTCGGTTTGGCGGTTCATAATGCCGATCTCTAAAATAAGAAGAAAAATGATAAACACATACTTTTTTTAACCTCTCACACACTCTTATTTAATTATGACCGTTATTTTCATTTGATTTATTCAATTCGATGACCAAAAATAATAAAAAATTTATGAGAGACTAAAATAGATGTGTAAAAATCATCGCCCAAATAAGAACTCCAAATAGGCTCGTTGTAGAATTCGGCCGAGTTCCGAAAACCCTGCCCCCTCGTGGACCACACCACAAACCTAGCCACACCCACCATATGGTTTAGCCCATTTCAAACCCAAAATATATGTCGGACCATTTTAATGACTCAAGCGTACTTAAAGAATGAATAGGTTGGTGTTTTAGATTTTGATGCTGCAGCCTGCAGGAGATTAGTACTTGGCTGACTCATCATTAACCAAAGATGGGATCAAGTTCACGGAGTAGGCTACAGTGCTCGCAAGCATTGAATACTCACACCGATCTCACCATTAAAAGGAGGGAGGAGGGAGGAGAGAGGGGGAGAAGGAGGGTGAGATCGGTGTGAGCATCTAATACTTGCGAGCACTGTAGTCAGTCCCCAAGTTCACATTTCAAACCCAAAATATATCTTGTTCTTCTTCCACGTTTCTTTAATAAATAATATCAGAAATAAATTTTAGAAAAAATAAATAAATAAAAAATAAGGGGTAATTGAGTTTTGTTACGGATCTTCATGAGACTAATCCTCATTTGGTCCAACATAGTACAAAAACCTTGTCCCTAATCTCTCAGCATTGTGCGGGGACCATGATGATGGTGTTGAAACAAAAGCGAGCCATGTGCACACTGAATATCTATGCATATTCCAATTTAGCATCTCTTCAACTCCTATATCATATTATTTGGTTAGAGCAAAAGGTTTTATGATTTAGGGTTGATAGTTTACATAAATCTAGGGTTTGATAGTTTTGTTGTACACTGTTGGAAATTTTGTCGATGTCAATCGAGAATTTGATCAAGTCTTATGTAATTTGATAGTTACTTAGGGTGCGTTTGTGAGAGCTTTTGAGACCAGATTTTAGCTTTTGTGCTACTTAACTAGTTTGGTCCAAACCAGCTTTTAAAGAATCTCTTGTGCAGATTCTAAAAATAAACACGATATCGTACATTGTCAATAATCTTGTCACAATGAATCAAGAATTTGATTAAGTATTGTGTATAATTCAATAACTACTCAATATTTTGTGAGTAATTTTTCCAAATGAACACTTTGTCATATGTAGTTCGTAATTTTGTCGATATTAATGAAAAATTAAAGTATTATGTAATTTACTGACTCCTTAAGATTTGTGTGATTGTTCATATTTATATTCTACAAATGAACACACATTGTATGTACCGTACGCTTAATGTTTGTAAACTATTAATAGCGAATTTAATTACCGGTGTAATTTAATAGCTACTTAAGATCCGTCTTGTACGTATATCTACCTATCTACGGACTACAACGACTGTCACTAACTTAGGCTAGGGCTGGGAATTTTGTACCGAAATACCGAAACCAAACCGAAAAATACCGAACGGAATACCGAAAAGCCCGGAACCGAAATACCCCAATTGGTTCGGTCCCCGATACCGAAAAAATACCGAAATTTCGGTACGGGGTTCGGGACAATATTACCGTGTATTCGGTAATACCGAACCGAACCGAATTGATGAAATTCGATTCTCAATTCTCGAAATATCGATCGAACCCAGCCTTAATTCGATTCGATCCCATCCATTCCTATCCCCATTCGAACTGAAGCGACTGAAAACAAAACATATTCCTCTCCTCTCCGCTCCTCCCAGCTCTCGACCTTCTCAATTCTCAAACTGACTGAAACACCATCAAACTCAATCAAATCCACTTCTCTTCTCCTCTCCGGGTCCTGCTTCTGGTAAGTTCTTCTCCTATCTCGACCTCCTCAATTTATTGTTTGCGGGATTTAGGTTTTCAGTTAGGGATTTGGATTTGGGTTTCCAATTTGGGATTTGGGATTTAGCCAGTAAGTACAGAGTTTTTGAATTTGTTTATTGATTATGTATAATGGCAAACCAGTCTACTGCTGGGTGAATTTTGGGTGGGTTTGTGCAAATTGGATAAGATGTTCTGGGTGAATTTTGGGTGAATTAGATAAGATGTTCTGTCCAGGCTTGGTTTTGCCATTTCAATCCAGGCTTGGTATGCTGTGATTTTGTGAATGTGTGTATGCAGTGAGTGAGTGTGTGTGTGTGTGTGTGTGTGTATGCTGTGATTCTGTAAATGTGTGTATGCAGTGAGTGAGTGAGTGAGTGTGTGTGTGTGTGTGTGTGTGTGTGTGATTCTGTATGTGCTCTTGTATTTGTGTGCTTGACCGATTGAAGCTGCTGCCTGTTTCTACAGAAAATGGCTAAAAAGTTGGTTCATCAAATGAGGATGAGAAGCAAGCATTATATTGCATTGCACCTGAGGTAATTTTATCCATCTTTTATTATTTTTTATGTTTAGAATGACCATTTAACTAGCGTTATTGCCCTGTCTTTCTTGCATATTTAGATTGAGCCATAAAATTGCAGGTCGAACCTTGTTCCAATGATCATATTTCTGTGTACAGTAGTATCCTTGCTTTCCATATCTAGTTGATACATGTACAGAAACACAAATATAAGTGCATGGTCATGAGTAGACTAACACAACCCCTAAAATACCTTCACACAGTTGGGCAACTAACAGTTGCCCCCATATTAGAAACAAGATTCTGCAAATTTTAAGGCAGGCTTGTGAAGTTGTTTCTTGATGCAGTTAAATGTTTACTGTTACATGTATGAACCTGATATGCTTGCATTCTCAGGATGCTATTATGGTGGAGGAGACAAGGAAAGGAAAGAACTGGGTGCCATACAAAAGAGGTGGAAGACTTTACATGTAAGGATTAAGATTGTTCTCTTGGATTTATGTTATCTTATGTCCCCTGAATCAAAAACTGAGAGTAAATTGATTAAAACCCAACCATTTATTTTAATAAATGTGCAAGCGCAACTTGTGTGTGTACTTATGTGTTTAGTAAGAGTAAAAAATAAGTAACTTTGAGATAGGAAATTGAAAAGAAAATGTTCTGAACAATGCTATGTCAACAATGCTTGGCCTCTGCCTGTTCCAGACTTTAGTCTATAATCAAGTATGATGTGTGTATCGAGTTGATTTATATATCATTGCTCTGTATCTTTTAGAAGGTATCTATAAGATGTATTTTGGATGGAGTTGCAAATTAGCAATCCTGATAGGTAGTTTTCATGAGAACCCATATACCTGCATATGTGAAGATTCTCAGGCCAAGGCCAAGAGGGATGTGGGACCTAGAAAATATGGTAAGAGTAATAATATAACAAGAAAAGAGGAAGTAGAATTTGATGCCCAAAACATGGAAGATGATCCAGAATGGCCTGATACTGATGAGGATGAATATCTATGAGATTATAAAGTTATAAACACTCAATGTGCTCTTGTAAGAGTGTGTGTGTGTTGCTGTTGCTGTTGCTGTTACTTGCTGCCTAACTTGCAGCAGAACTTGGCAACTTGCTGTTGCTGTTGCTTGCTGCATAATTTTCACTTGATGTTGCTTGCTGCACCCTTATATTGGGAGATCAGACTTTGGTCCCTTTGTGTTTATTGAAATCATTGAATGGATTGAAATTTGAATGGATTGAATGAATTGATTATTGAATGGATTGAATTGAATTTGAATGGATGGATTGATTCGATTGAATGGATTGAATGTATTGGATTGAATGGATTGAATGTAATGTATGGATTCATTGGATTGGATTGAATGAATTTTGGGGAGCCCCAATACCGAAACCAAATCGAAATTTTCGGTTCGGTATTCAAAGTGACCTCCCCAATTTTTCGATTTCAGTATTCGGGGGGAGGGTTTCGGTTCGGTTACCGAACCGAACCCAGCCCTAACTTAGGCTATCGTCCAATTTGCAACTAGAGAAGGAGGGCACCACCAAAAACCAACACTTTATTGGAGAAATATCCCCAACAACATTAGAATATCAAGCGTAGCGTCATCATCTAAATATAGTAAAGTGATGACAAAACCCATGTTGCAGTGTTGTCTACACATAATTGCAATCCCATCAATTACCTATGCTTGTTTTCACACTTCACCACCCTCCACACCACTTTAACTTTTTAATTTTGTTTTACAGCTAGAAAAACCCCGACATATCATTGGAGAGAGAATTTTCCTTTGCTCTTTACTGTCGTAACTTGCGTGTAAAGGATAAATGATCTCTGTAGTCATAAGGTATTCGGAAGATAGTCCATGTGGTAAAAGAATTTGAATTTAAGCCCTTGTGGTGAAGTCTGTTAGGATTCATGCTCAGAATTAAGCTTTCGTCATTACTTCGTTAGTAGCAAATACCTTATGAGCATGGAATTTCACATGGGCTATCTTCCAAATATCTTATGATCACAGAGACCATTTATCATATTAGGCCTAAATTATATACTTAAATTTATCTTTTGTTAATATAATATATTAACCATGTCATCTAATCTTATCATAACACGTGAAATAATCAATAGCAATTAGGGTAAATAAAGTGATCTACTTTTTGAAAAATCTTAAGTGGTACAGACCATTCAATAGTCCGGCAATTGAATAATTCCAAATTAATTTGTAACAGGCCTCAAATGAATTTTGAACCATTTAATAGTCAGACCATTAAATGATACATACCACCCAAGTTTAACCCCTCTTTTCTTAGAGAACTTTCTTGAGTGTTCCGGAATACCCGGTACTCCAAGTATTTAAGTATTTTAACCATTAAATCTTTATTTAAAAATACAAAAATTAAAATCTAACGGTTAAAACATCAAGAGTATCGTATATTCTAGAGCGCTTAAAAATTTTTGCTTTTCTTAGTACCACTACGAATTTTCCCTAACCGACCACCACTGACCCCTTTTTATATAATTAAGTTTCCGAAGTTTCTATGTGAAAACACTGTTCGCACCAAAGAAGTGGAGGAAGAAATAAACAAAGCGAGGAAGTTGGCACGCAAGGAGACAAGCCGAACGTACCGTACGTGATCGTATAGTGGAAGAGTAAACCGACATCTTATCTTTGAGGAAATGACACCATCTTTTCTCACATTACAATGACTACATGCATCCATGTGCTCCTCTCTTGTCATTCTCTCATTTTATAACCCCCAAAATGGAAAAAATGTTCAGTGGATGGTACGGTCATTGAATGGTCTAAATTAATTTGCGATGGATTTCAAATGAATCTTAAACTATTCAACAGTACGTACCATTGAATGGTACGTACTATTGAAGTTTGACCCCCCAAAAATGGCCAAATCCCAATAAATCTTTTCTACTTCTAACCTTATACAATTCTCTTACAACAGCCTCTCAATACCTTAATCAATTAACATTATACAAGGGGAGAGGTTTTTAAGGGTCAAACTTCAATGGTACGTATCATTCAATGGTATGTACTGTTGAATGGTTTAAAATTCATTTGAGGCCCACTACAAATTAATCTAAACCATTCAATGGTCATATCATTGAATGGTACGTACCACCCAAGATTTTTCTAGGTTTTCAACTCGAAACTTCTTTTAATTTTGGCTGGGTAACGAGAAGTATCATTACATTATGGGCCAGTTTGGGGTTGTTGTGCTTTAAAAATAAACTGTTTATAAAAGCAGCTTTTAAAAGCAACATCCATGCTGCTTTTAAAAGTTGATGTTTTAATGCCATAACTTTTAAAATAAGCAGTATATTTCATTTTTACCAAACACTTTTTATCTGCTTAACTTTAAAGTGAATCAGTTTTTAGTGAAAAAAAAACAATACCAAACGGGGCCTAAGAGTTAAGTTGATACTTGTTGTCAAATACCCTTTTTCAGTTCTAATTTTGGTTGGCCAACGAAATATATCATTACACTAAGAGCTTAATTGTTAGTTGTTAAATAGCAATTTTTTCCGTAACTGAGATGAGCTGAGTGGTGCTTACTAGTGGCCTAATTTGTCACTCTCAGTTTCTTCACACTTTCAAACCCCCAATCCCAATAAATCTTCCCAACTCTTAACTTTAAACAATTCACTTACAACAATCTCTCAATTCCATAATCAATTCGCATTATACAAGGGTTCTTCAGTAATGGAGGTGTTTCGAACTGGGAACGCCTTCCAATTTTGGCTGGCTAGAGCGAAGTATCACTACACTAAGAGCTAACAGTTGTTAGTCGTGGCTAATTTAAGATTCTTTCAATTTTTGCTTGCCAATTTTGGCACTAGCTCATATCGACCCTTAAAACACGATTGTCAATCCCATGACCCATTAAAAGATAGATGTGTCACATCATCATTTACTTATCGTAACTCCTCTCAATCTCAAACAGAGTGGGGTTAAATCTAAAATTGTCTTACAATAAATCAAAATTAAAGTAGTTAAACAATATTCGATTGAATTACCCTTTTATATATTAGAGTAATAATTTTGGAGTAGATATTACATTAAAAAAAACACCACGTGAACATTGTAGCTTGTAACCTGTAACCTAAGCAACGCAAAACATCTCAAATCCTACTCTTTCATCAGATCAGATCATCATTCTAATTCCAGCAAGGAAGGTTTGCTGTTCCCCGCTTTGATTTTATAAAACTAAAAATAAAATAAAAAAGCAAAAAATTAAAATAAAATTAGGGAAATTGGGCATTTCCTGCTTCCCATCACGCCGCTACCAAAATTAATTAAGCGCACCCACGTGGAGCGAATCCGACCCGGGAGGCCGCCAGGTCATACACCACCCGAAATCCTTGCTGCTGGATGTTCCCAATTATGGACAGCCCGCCCATCGTACCCGCGAAAGCAAAGCAGAAGCTGCCGCTGCTATCCACCGGGATCAAGTAGTTCGTCGCCGGCAGCGAAACGTCGGCGTTTCGGAAATGCAGCACGACGGTGGGGACTTTGACTTCGGTCTTCCCGGACAAGTCGAAACACGTGTCGAACAGGGAAAACTCGGGCCCCCGCTTTAGACTCGTCGTGCCGACCCGGAATGCGTCGCGGAGAGCGTTGTAAGCGGATCGGGTCAATCGGGTCACGGAAGTGCCCGAATCGAGAATGACCCCTCCGTTTCCTGCAGGGTCGAGTTTGAAAAGGGATGCCGTGATTCCCGGGACACGTGTCCCACCGACACTGATACCGATGAGCTCGACGTAGTAAAACGTGTCGAGTTTCGGGTTCGCGAGGAGGGGGGTGAACCGGGCGGTCCGGGAAACGGCCGAGTCACCGAAGACGACTGAGGACGGTTTGGAAGAAGCGGACCGGTCCACCAGACAGTAGGAGAATTTCCGGTTAAATCGAGAGCCGGTCTGGGCGGGAAATGATAACTTCCCCCGGCCGAGACCCAACAGCCCCGCCGCACCAACGAAGAGGCCCTCGTTGTCGTGACCGCACCCGATCGCCACGCGTCCCACTTTGGTGCCGCGAAACGTCAGCGTTTCGGTGGAGAACTCGCCGAAAGTGAAGGAACCGTCCCCGTAGGAGACTTGGTAGAGGCACGTCTTCTTGGAATTGCAGCCGGGGGAGTCGAGTTTACGGCAGAGGGGGGACCCACAGGGGATTGTGGCGAAGGATCCTGATTTTCTCGGGTCGAATATCGGGTCGGTCTGGGTGTAGCACCGCTTGCAGGGGGCGCATTGGAGCCAAACAACGTCGCTTCCGGTGTCGAGGACCATGTAGATATACCTGGGAGGCGTGCCAACGCCAAGGCGCGTGAAGTACTCGCCGCTGCCCTGGGAGAGTCCGGAGACGACGGAGCTGCTGAAGCCCATAACAGGCACGTGACCGCGGCCTCTGGTGGTTCTGTTTGGGGATGCGGCTGCAGCGGAGGCGGCGAGGGAGGTCAGGGTCTTGACCCGGAAGGCGTCGCGCTGGAGGCGGAGGTGGAAGAGTTGGGTGGGGGTTTTGTTAAGGGACATGGCGTCGATGTGGTGTAACTGTACGGAAAGGGTGTTTGGGGTTGTGGTGGTGGTGGCGGAGGGGGAGTTGGGGTCGAGCTGGGCGGTTTCGGATTCGGAGACGGTGTCGGTCCATGAGAGGGTGGTGGGTGGGGTGGGGAGGGGGTTGAGGAGGAGAGTCTGGTGGTCGAGGGCGGAGGAGAGGGATAGGAAAATGGCAGCGAGGGAAAGGAAGAGAAGGGGAAGTCTTGCTTTCCCTTCCATTTTAGAGATTGTACGGAGTTAGAGAGAGAGGAAATGGAGTTTATAGGAAAATGGAGGTGGAGAGAGCAGGAGTATAAATAATTGGAGAGAGTGAGAGTGAGAGAGAGTGAGAGAGTGAGGGTGAATACTGAAAAAGGCGGTTCTCATATTGTCACTGTCTACAGTATTTGCAAGCATTGAATGCTCACATCGATCTCACATTTCTTTTCCCCTCCCTCCTCCCTCCTCCCTCCTCCCTCCTTTTAGATTGATGTGAACATTTAATGATTGCGAGCACTGTAACCTACTCTCTCATACTGGAGGGAGTGAAGTTAATCAGTTTTTTGGTGGGAGGGTAGAGATGTCAGATTGTCAGATCCATTATGTTATCTAGGACATATATGACACAACAAAAATTTTTTAAATAAAATAAAATTCTATAAAATTATCTTTCTACTAATTTTGGTGATAATTTATGAAATTGTGGATTTTTTAGTATATGTTTGTGTTAGTGTACATCGAGATTTTTTATTGTTAATTTTTTTGCGGCACATTTCATAATTTTTTTTTTCAAAGAAATATTGATATTATTAACAGAAGTCGAATACGAATAACACCTGCCTCGACAACTAAAAAATTAAACATCTATGTATATATTATCAATTTATTTTCAAAATCACAGAAGGAAATTTCATGTATGTTATGAGCATGCTATTTATGGACTGGTGCCCTCATCATAATACTTGGTTTCCAATATTTAACAACAACAAAAAAAAAAACATTTATTTTCCAACTAAAAAGGCTTTTGAAAAAGACAGAAGTGACCCTGGGCTTTAAGTTGGGTAGACAAATAACCTATAGTTCATTCGGTTGTGTTGGTAAAAGTTGGGTTTGTATTAATAGTTGTTAATTAATGCTTATATCAACAATAATTAATGAGTAACGCTAGAGAGATCAAATTTTTTAAATTAATTTTGTAAATTAAATGACGTGGTAATTAACGGTTGATCTTCTTTTTTAAAATCATTAAATCATGAAGTTTTACTTTATTACTACATCATTTGATTTATAAATTTAGTTTAAAAAATTTAATCTCTTTAGCATTACCCATAATTAATTAATTGGGATAATTGATTTGAGTTGAGTTCAGCTGGCCGGAACAATAGTGAAATTTTCCACAGCGTGATAAAAAGCAAAAATCCTTTCATTATCTTTGCTTTAATGATCACATGGGAACCCAACCTTTGTCCTATATTTTCTCTCATCTAATCTTATGTGTGGAGTATAGTGCACTAGCACTAAAGTATATAATTTGTATTTCCAGCAACTCCGAATGGTACGAGAGAGGTTTATTCACTAATGAAAGAAAAAACATGAGTTAAACATAATATGTAGCCCCAATTACATTTATTATTCAAAAAAACGTTCTGAACCATATCAAACGACTCTTCAAACCATTTCAGACACACTTCGTTAGTTAGTTAAAGAAAATATTGTCAATCCATGTGCGCTTCTATTATCTTTACAATACGAGGAAAAGCTTTATTCATGAGTTATACAGTTGCTTGACTCGAGTGTGATAATCAAAATCATGGGTGTGGACTACCGATGACCAAAATCCAACAATCTCGGCAAGATTTAATGTTGGTTGGTTGGTCATATTATATATGACTCGTGAATCGTGATGCATCATTCAATTGAATCCTGTTCATATCCAACTAATCCATTCGGTCCAAATTGTTCAGTATTTGTTTGACTTCGGATTAAAAAGCAAAAAAAAAAAACATGAAATTTCCATGTAGCTATTACTATTATTCTTGTGATGAGGAGCTTCTTGCAAGTTGAAAAACAATGTTGGTTCTCCCCGTGACTGTACTTATCTCTCTGATTAAACAAGATATTCTCTGCTCCACCTTATACACAATAAACTTAAGATTACAAGGAAATCTAAACATCTTCAAGTGCAAGACAAGTTTATAGATAGTAGACGATTCACTTTCAAACTGTAAGACACATTCACATAATATCACCATATTTATACAAAATTTATCTCTTTATAGATCGTCATTACAGTCATATAAGTCGAATCTGAAACCTCCTCAACCAAGTAGAGATCAAATATTACTAGATCAACTCGGTCGTAAGCAAAGATTAACTACAACTAAGCACCACGACGCACAAGGTTCACTTTATATTTCATATCTATCAGTGCATTTCCAATTTTGAAGTTTTGAAATTTTGTTAATATGACCGTCGTGAAAACTATTAAGTTTTTATCAAAAAAATTTATGCGAAAAATACGTTACCCTTTACATGTAAGGAACCATTACTGTAGAAAAATCTTGAGTGGTACGTACCATTCAATGGTCCGGCGTGGACCATTGAATGGTCTCAAATTAATTTGCAGTGTGCTCCAAATGAATCTTAAACAAATCAAGAGTAAGTTCGACCCTTTGCAAACAAGTTTAACATGTGTGCAATTTATTTTTCTTAATAAATTATATATATATATATATTTCAAATTGTAATTTACAAATAAATAGGAATGTCTCATGCAAGTAGTATCCTAAAATTCTAGAAATTGTTTGACTGATGTGAATTTTTCCATATGAAAACAGTGCCACTATTGATGTGTTACTTATGTTCTCTTGATTCCGGACAAAAAAGCCAGGAAAAGAGAAACAGACACTCTGAAAAAAGAAGAAATAAAGCTCATCAAATATTACATGTTCATCCTCCGACAGGGCCAAAACGAAGTATCATATTCAGAAAATTAAATAAATGTATACATAAAAAAAAAAACACTTATACAAGTACATCATGTAACACAATTGATATTCATTGATCGGTACCAGAATTATTAGGATGTGATACTCCAACAGAGATACTCTCATATAATTAAACGTGTCTATTATTGGATAGAGGGGTCACTTTTGACCACATAGCTAGCGTTTATTGAGCGGGTGACGTCACTAAACTATTAACAAAGGTGGATTGGACAAAATTTGCTAAGATATTATTTATTTTTAACTTTTTTGGGTAATGTGGTCTGTGACCAGAAAAATTAGGGTAATTGCGGAATAGCAAGTACCAAAGAATTTGTCTGCACTGCACTGTAGGCACTTTTGGATCATAATTGTGTTATTATCTTGCAATTATATATAATAAGAGAGAAAAGTACAACAAAATAAATTATAATCTAGAAAAATTGGCATTTAAGAAAAAAGTGAAAAAAGTTTCCTTGTGAGGAATTGAGGACTTAGGAGTAGGGCACACATATGACATGTGCATATGGAGAATGACTTGTATAAAATGGATACAGTGACTGTTTAGAATACAAGAACACGTGTGATTTTTTTTTAAAATATTTTCTTGTATTATTGACACATGACACTACGTAGCAGTACCAAAAACCGTGTGGGGGCAAACCAAGCACTAAAGCTAAAAAGAGCAGGGGGAAAAAGAGGAATCATCAACTGGAAAGAGCACTAAAGCGTGGCAGAGACTCGATAAAAGCATTCTAACACTTCCAAGTTTAGGCAACAAAAGACCCAACAAGATAAGCTTTCTAAAACACCCAAATTCAATTCAATAAGAACTCTACTTCTTTTAACTGCAAATCATAGTCCGATACGTATATAAGATTGTCAAAGTGCATTAATAGATTTTGTAATTTACTAGGATTTTCACTTTCGTCTCTGTAGGTTTTTGGTTACTTATTTTCGTCTATGTATTTTCGTTTTACTTTTACTTTAGTTCAATCCATCGACTAGGTTAATTTTTCCATTCTATTTGGTGCACATCTTTTCATTTGAAAAACCCAAGTTGGAAGGAATTTTGTCTCATTTGACGGATTGGACTTACGGTGCTGACAGAATGAAACTAGAACGACGAAAGTGCAACAACAAAAAGGAAACATACGAAAGTGCAACATATGAAAATCCATGTTAACTATAGTGGTTATTCGCGCAATTCGGCCAAATAATAATATCTCATTAAAACCATTATATGAAAAATTTAAGCACACGTGTCAAACTCTGATGCGAAGAATGACGCCTTAGCATTTATTTTTTTTCATTTTATTTGATCACAACTTAGCTTTCAGAAAGGAAACATACCCGTTTCATATTCCACTTCATCCAAAAATGGAGTGCTTTCATCACAATGTGCCATCTTGCACAAAAGCATTAAGTTGCAGAGAGTGACACCCTGCAGTATAATCTTCTACATACACACCACCACTGCAGCATCAGCATTACTCCTCCCTGGACCAGTCCCCACTCTTCCCACCAGTTTTGCTCTCGAGTCGAATATCCGTGATCTCTATAGACTTCGAAGCAGCCTTGCACATATCATAGACTGTTAGGCCAGCAACACTTACTGCTGTCATTGCTTCCATTTCAACCCCGGTTTTCCCTGTGGAACTGGCTTCTGCTTCAATGTCCACACTGAAATCCAGCGGATTTAGCGTCAGGTCTATGCGAACATGGGTCAGTGGTATGTTGTGGCATAGCGGGATGAGACTACTCGTGTGCTTTGCTCCATTTATTCCAGCAATTTTCGCCACACTGAGGACGTCACCCTTGGCCATCTGGTTAGCTACAACCAAATCAAACACCTGCTTCCCAAGAATTACCTTGCCACTAGAAATGGCGGTTCTCTTACTGCTTTGTTTGGGAGAAACATCCACCATTTGCGCTTCCCCTGAACTGCCAATGTGGGTTAGACCAAGTTCGATTTCGCCATTTTCTTGAGGTGCTGATTGGGGTTCTTGAGCCATAAAAACATTACTTGGAACCTTGCCACTAGAAATGGTGGTTCTCTTACTACTTTGTTTGGGAGAAACATCCACCGTTTGGGCTTCCCTCGTACTGCCAATGTGAGTTAGGCCAAGTTCGATTTCGCCTTTTTCTTGCGGTGCCAATTGGGGTTCTTGAGCCATAGAATCATTACTTGGAAAACTGGAGGGTCCACTTGCTGGATGTTCACCAAATACCGATTCCATTTCCTGAAACCAGGAGAATCGTTAATATATGGAAGCATGTTGCAAGATGCCACATTGAATTTTCTTCAAAAGAGAGCTTTCAACATTAGGTATCGAGTAGAACAACTACAAAATGCTTCTCGAGATCGATAAGAAAGCTCAAACTGAAGTTCTGATAATATAAGATAACTTCTAAGGCAGTGGATTCCAATCCCCATTGTCTGCTACGATGCATGCGATTGGTTGAATCTAATAGCGAAGCGAAATAGGAAGGCAAATCATTTGCCTAACTCAGTATTCGTATATATATGCAGCATAACTTACCTTATTAAGCTCAGCAATAGCTCTTGCAAGATCATGGTTGCTGCTGTTACTGCTAAAAAACCTTCTCGAGCGGAAAGATGCTACTGCGAGTCTCCGAAGAAACATTGCCGGTACAAACTATACTTCGAATTTCAGCTGCAAGTATCGGCGGAACAAATATCAAACTCTATTTCGCTATTCAACAAAGTAGAAAGACAAAAACACACTCACATTAGTTGCCTAACGTTTTGGACGACAATAAATTTCGTTCGAAAGCAACATTTGCTACAAATACGAATGATTGAGTGAGGAAGATGCATAACTGATAAAACCCTGATCTCAGTCAGGCAATTCATCAAACACGTTATGGTCATCGGGTAAAAAACCACGGAAACGAGGAAATTCACACGGAAAAAAACAACTTTAAGCATCTGTGTTCATTAGAAGTGAAAAGAAAGTGCGACGCAATTATATTTAGCCACGCTTAAGGTGTCGTGTCCAGCGCTCTACGCAATAACATCGAGCTTACCTGAGAGGAAGAGAAAGCCGCGGTTGGCGAAGAACACGGTCGTCTTTGCTGGCTTTGCTTTGCATTTTACATGAGGGCTTTGCTAAGTGGGCATTACGAAAAGGCCCAAGAGAAGCCAATTACTAATCCTTTCAGGCCCAAGTATAATAAGTTATGTTTTTTTTTCCATAAACAATAAAATATTTATAAATATACTTTTACAACATAACACGTCCATATACTCGCAACAAACAATAATAGCGCACTATAAATATATCGTTCTTGCCTGCGTGCAAGTCGAACCTCTAACTAAGTGAAGATCAGATGACACTAGACCAATTTGTTATGTTCCGAGTGTAACGTACTTTTTTTTTTTGTCACCAAGTTTAACATACTTGAACCGACTAGAATAAGAATATATGAGTGTGTTGAGAGCGAATAACGTCCGTAGATAACTATCATCGAATCCAGAAGTATGTTATCTTTTTAGATGGATCGTTGTGCAACTCCACTCAATTTTTTATCCACTCCTAAAATTAGGTGGACCCAAAAAATACAATGTGAGATTGAGGAAAGCTTAATTGTACATTGACTGATTGGATACCGATAGTTATTAACATTATAGTCTAGTGATATTACGGTCTAGTGATGTTCTTCTTTACTAGTAAGTATCTTTACTAGTAAGTAGAAAGCCTCAAGTTCGATTTCCATGAATAACAATCACGGCACTAATTATAGTTAGCAAGTTCAACTTCCATGAGATTATAGGAGTAGGCTACAATGCTTGCAAGTATTGAATGCTTACACCGATCTCACCATTAAAATGAGGGAGGAGAGAGGAGAGAGGGGGGAAAGGAGGGTGAGATCGGTGTGAGCATTCAATGCTTGCGAGCACTGTAGCCAGTCCCGAGATTATAAGGACAAAGATGAAACAAAAAAAATTATAAGGCTAACTACAATTCACACCCTCTATGTTTGGGGCGATTTTCAAAATGGGCCACGAAGTTTCAATTTTCTCACATTGTCCCCTGCGGTTTTGAAATTGTCTTAATTTTACACCTGTGAATTATTTGAATCTTCATTAAATTGATGACATGGTGAGCATGTAATTACGATGACATATAAGCAACATATGCACAACATTGACTAAAAAACTCAACTTAATGGATATTTAAGCTTTCAAATGTCCAAAATGTGTAAATTGATACAATTTTAAAATCTTAAGAGGCAATGTGAAAAAATTGAAATCTCAATGCCCATTTTAAAAATCACTTCAAACCTTAATATGAAAGTGAAATAACGAGCAAGCTATGAGTCTTGTGAAACTCAGAGAACAAATTCTTACAATTGCGAAGATTCAATAACAATATTTTTACTTCAGAGCAGGAAAATATATTAGTAACAAATTCGCCAGCCATGAGATCCGAACCTAAAGTCTTCCACTTACAAGTAAAAATGAATACTGCTTAACCATAGTATAAGTGTCAATTGTTGTGAAGAAAACTTTAAACTTCATTACATGGGCTTCAAAAATATACTATTCTATTACAGGTGATGTTAAAAAGACCATTTACTTAAACCATATTTTGTAAACCATAAGATGTGGCAGTTGATGGCTAGACTCTTTTAAATTATTAAAAGAGTCCAACAATCAACCGCCTAAAAGAATTCAACCGGCGGTCCATATCATGTTGTTTACAAAATATAATTTGTCTAAAAACATAATCTTCATAACATTTTTCATTCCAAAATGTTTAATCATTTCAAATGCAGCGTATTTGATTTTATTTTTTTGGAAAATTCCCCCAATATACCGTCGAGGTTTCCCCCAAAAAAAATATACAGCATATTTACTATTTAGTATGTTTACTATTCTTTTAAGTATTGCATAAAAAAAATTTTCTGTTTAGGAATGCAGACTTTTGGTCGATGTTCATATGCACAGAATAATTTATAAAATAATCTCCATGCAGAGTTAGGAAATGGAACACTTTTAAATCCAACAAGTTCGTCTTAGCAAACGTCTGATAAAACAGCACCTTCAATAAATACTTAAACTTTGGTGGCCAGTGAATTTGCATTTGTGCAGAGTCTGCATACTAGGTTAGAAGCCTTCTTGTTCTAGCACAACCGGTTACTCCTACACTTCATTTTTCACTGGGATTCATGCACTACAAGAAAGCCATACCGTTCGTTAGTCCATGACAACAAAACTTAATAGAATCGAACATAAACCTTTAAGGAAGAACTAGTTATCAATTTAGAACAGGCAAATCAAGTGGAGAACAATTAAGAGTCGAGGTACGTTGGTCACTAGAAAACTGTGATCAACTGAGGGAACTTCGAGGAGAAAAACGCGCCATAATATGAGTACAGAAACAGTCTAGTTAATGAGACGTATAAAAAGTTCACTAAAGATGAGACGTATTAAAAGTTTCACTAAAAGATGAGATGTATAAAAGTAGTCATGAAGCTTGAACACATGCAATCTTTTACCTGAATTGTTTTTCAACTCGACATTGTCCATGGCAACCTAACACAAGTTTTTCTGCCAATACCTTACATCATATGGTTGAACATACCATTCTTGGCTAATACAAATCATAACATTTGAATTTGAGACTGAAAAATAAAATTTATTTTGAAATTGGGAGCTAATTTCTACACACCCTTTTTAAATTTATGGCCATCGAATTGAATAAATCAAAATGAAAGAACAAACATGATTAAATAGAGGTGTGTAAGAGGAGAAAAAGGGTGCTTGTTCATCATTTCCTTTGAAATTATGAGCATTGAAATTTATGGGACTGAAATTTAGGTACAAAACATCATTGAAGTGAGTTTACTTACACCGACGAAGTTTCAGCACATATGCAGCTCAATGTCTAAATTTCATGTTGTATTTGTGTTTGATTGCCACCATATGCTCCCATTCACATCTAGTGTAGATACTTTCCATTTTGGCTTCTAAAAGGTTTTCCAGGAATGTATAGGATAACTCGCTAGATTCAATTTATGTTAAAGAAAGAAATGGATGCAACTCCCAAACTTTGTCCAATTTAAAGGTCGAAGATGGATTACTTATGAAGGAAACTTATTCCTCCCAGTGCTACCACATCCATTACTTCCTTCAACATCCAGTGAATTTAGTGAGTTATCCAATCCAATCCAACCTTAGACACCAAACGAGGCCAATATTTCTTGCCTTCAGTGTAATTGTCAATCCATTGTTGTGGGCTTTAAAACAAAGGTTGTTCATGAAGCAACTCCAACATTGTCAATGAAGCCTCCACACAACTGCAACCCCTCCAAGATGCACTTCAATAGACACATGGCACAACCAAACAATCGTTTGGCTGCTAGGCTTGTTCTTAAGTAGTTCGTTGTAAAACCACTAAAAGCCAAAAGCTTAGACGATTAGGAATGAGCCAACAATGTATGCCAAGCCAACACCCACCTTCACATGGTTCTTTGCGTGCAGCTCCACCCTACAACACATGGACATGCAAACAAGGGCAGACATAGAAAAGTATATAGTTGAAGAAGAGCACCTTGCAAATTTGCAAACAAGTGAGGAACATTGTTTAGAGATTTCAAACCCAAAACCTCCTGCAATCGAAGCTCTGGATGAAGCAAAACTTGAGTTGACACGATGAGTTTGGATGGAGAAAACAAATATGGAATCGGAATAAAAAGTTTCCTTTACTGAGGGATCCCCTTTAAGGACATTTTGTGGGAGCCACTACGGATGATCATAACCATTTTTTTTTAGGTATTCCCTCAAAGATCATCCTTGCAAAAAATCAGACAAATTAGAAACATGATACAACTCCAACCGTGCAAAAGTGCTTTTGGAAAACCCAAAAGGTTACGAGCTTGTTTGAAAGTGTTTTTAAAATGGCTGAAAGCGCTTTTGGTGAAAATGTTTTTGGAACCAATCATTAGTAAAAATGCAAGTGAATCCTACAAGAAGCACTCTGCAATAAGCACATAATAGTAAACACTTCAAGTGCTTTTGGAACTCAAATGTTTTTCTTTAAAAGCATCTCCAAACGAGCACTACACCAAATGGGCACTTGGGGCTCTTGTAGGACTGTTGTACGAAGCACTTTTGCCCATAAGCAGTTCCACTAGAAGTGTTTTAGAATAAACATATCAAAAATTTATTAAAAACCCACAAGCATAGCCCAAAAACGCTTTTAAGTTTTTCTTGAAACGTAGTGAGAAGTGCTTTTGGTTGTCAGAAAGAACTTTTGGCTCTTCTCGAAGCAATCCCACACAAGCCCTTAATTTGACAAATATGTGAAATACATGCAACAATTATTTTGAATACAACGATATATTTACATTAAGGAGTGGGGACTTGAGCCAAGTCACACAATGGGCAGCCATAATAATTTGGCAATGAACTTGCGTTTATGAAAGTCGAACCTAAGACCTCTCACTTAAATTGGAGAGAAATACGACTAGACCATAATACTACGTGTCACCTACAACTATTAATTTGTATGTGCCCATGATCCATCAAATAAAATGTTTTCTACACCACGTATGATATGCTTGTACTCACCAGCTTCTTCCATCTTCATAGATCTAAATTCACGTGCTGTAATAACTTCCATTTTACTCGAAATATTAACAATTCCCTTCAGAACCATATCTGGAGGAAGATAATAAAATGATCACATATTCTCCTCAAGGAGATGGAAAAAAATCATAAACGAGAGAATTTCTTCACCGATTTACACCCTTGCTCAGAAAGAAGGTGTTGTGATCCCTTAATTTTGTTCTTTCATTTGTTGATGATGGGCCATTACCTAGCAGAATGTTATATCTCATGCACTCAAGCACAAGCATGTGTCTTCAAATATTAAGACATAGGTAGGTCTTTGGTCTAAACTTTCCCAATTGGGGAAAATGGGAACTGAAAGTTAAGAAGCTAGGTCAAATATTAATGTTTTCCAAAACAGTTAATTAATAATATTTTCCTTGTCTCCACAGTAAGCGTAGGATAACTATTTATGTGTGTTTTCCTTCATGAGCCTAGCAAACATGTTAGAAAAGCAGGAAAGTATTATTTGTGTGTGCCCACTTGCGCAACAGAGTGTGAAAGTAACATGTCACACCTTAATAAAGGGAGGTAAGATGCTAACCACAATTGAAATCTTAGCAACACATATAAAGCAAACAAAAGAAATTAGTAAGCAAAGAATAAAAGAAAAGAAAATAAAACGAATCTTACTTGAGCCCTGACATCATTTTTTTGGTTTCTCTTACAGCTGAACTTACAGCATAAAGTGTCATCTTTTTCACCTGTTAAAGCAAGGAAGGAAAAACCAACATATCTTATGAGAATTGCAGAGGTGTGAGCTGAAGCATATTTTCAGAGAGAAGAATTGTGTGGCTGATCAGTGGGCAAATTAGAGCTATGACATGGATCTAGGTCTTCACGTTTGATGAGCACCCTGCCTGGATTGGGATGACTCTTATGGAGATTTTTTTGGGGTTGTTAAGACTCGTTGTGTCTTCTACTGATTTGAGTTAATTTCTTTGGGTTGGTTACCCCGTTATTTATAAATTAAAACAAACCAATAGAACCTAAGAGGTAATATGAGGTAGTCATGCAGTCCTCTGGCCTATGTGATAGATGTCCGCCAACCTAAATTAAAATATTTGAAACGCTATATCTGATGGTATAGTTCAGGTGCATTTGAGTAGTCGATATTGAAAGCCTAACATCTACTACTGAGAAATTTGAGTCTATTATGAGTTAACCGATGAAAAATTTACAGTGTCAACTAAGTGGACTAAAACTAGATAGCTCTTCTGCATGTGCCAAGTGCTTTCTTCTATTGTGCAAACGAAGTGACAGTTGGCAGAAAAAAATGTATTTAATTTCTTTTAATTCTTTTAGTTCACTATTTTACCCTTCTTAAATAAGATTACTTTTCACAATTTTATTTTAACAAACGGCATATTAGAAATTTCAAAATTTACACCAAAACCGAACCTTCTCCCTTTATAGTAGTACAGGTAAAACAAATGCACGAACTTTAAAACTCTGGACTCAATCCTCATGAAACCTCAGTAAGAAAAGACAAGCACAGTAAACTGCATTTGGCAGTCTCCTTAACAGTATTCTACAGTTCCTACTATAATAAACAATACTTAAAATTACAAAATCTATGATGCAATGAAAGACATGAAAGTAAATTGAGATACCTCTAATTTGTCTTCCTTAGCTCTATGGTTTTTTGGGAGCAAACGAAACTCTTCAGTCAGTCGAAGACATTCTTCAAGACTTTCAGGAGATACAAAGTCAAGTGCTACCTTTATACAAGACTGACAGGAATGAAATTAAGATAAAATCAGAGAAGAGAAAACTAATAAAGATACCTTGAAATTTGAATCTAACAACCAAGACTATAAAGGCTACAAACAGGTTCTGGAAACGAATATGGGAAGTTACTCCTATACTGTACTTCTTATCATGGAATTTTTTTTTTTTTTTTTTCTGGAAGTTCTCTTAGCCTTTTTCAAGACAATAAAAACTCTGCACACTTTATAGATTGATCAAACATGGAAAAAAATATACAAGGAAACAAATTTTGGGAGAACTATACAAGCTTTTTAAGCATCAAAGAGAAATTTAACATTGAAGTTTAGGACAAAGCCATAACGTTTTTACTGTACGTAGAACAGAAATGTATAATTTCTTAAAATGAAGAATTCATTCAGATGTATTAGTAATAATTACTTGTGTATTTCTAACTTGATGAGGACATCCTGTGGGAATAAAAACTGCCTCGCCAAGGTATTGCTTAAATGTCCAAGGCTCCACATCTGCATATAAAATCACACATTAACTATATTGCAGCATCAGTGCAACATATCAAGACCAATTGAAGGGAGAACAATATAAGATTCTTACTGAACTCCTCCTTTAGTTGTTTCTTATGTCTCTCATTCAAGTAAAGGGTCTGATCATGAATAGGATGAACCACCTGCGACAACATACACAAGACATGTAAAGGAACTCTATTGTACAATGTTCATATAGCATAGTGACAAATACTCGGATTGAAACTTACAGAATCTACAGGATAATTATTAATGTGGCGAAATTCTTTCTTGTGTTTTTCCAAGTATGCCATTAACTTGGAAACATCCTGGCGGCG
Source organism: Gillenia trifoliata (assembly GCA_018257905.1). Taxonomy (NCBI): domain Eukaryota; kingdom Viridiplantae; phylum Streptophyta; class Magnoliopsida; order Rosales; family Rosaceae; genus Gillenia; species Gillenia trifoliata. The sequence continues at coordinate 18,795,258 of CM031086.1, forward strand.
AAAGATGTCCCAAACAGCACCGCCATGGGCAGCATCCACACTGTCATTACTTTCAAGAGAATCCTTTCTTTGTGTCAGGTTTGACTCTTTTACACTCATATCATGAACTGTATCATTGCCTGATGTATCTTTCCCACCAGACCTCCCAATCATCATGTCGGTGGAACATTGAGCATGTTCTTGCTCTGCTTCAACCCCATTTGCATGAGGCAAGGTGGTTTGTAGCAGTTCATTCCTCTGATGATCAAGACTTGGAAACGTTATTTTATGTAGTTCAGAAGTATCGGGAGGTCCTGGAACATACTCTCTTTCATCATATGCAACAGTACCATCTAAATACTTGGAATCTGACAACTTAGAAATCCTACATGATTGTTCGTTATCCATTTTTCTTTTCTTCCCATCTTTCTGGTCCGGCATTAGATAATCATTCTCCACAGCGTTCCCATTTTCAGTACATTCAGCACCCATGATCTGGACTTCGCAAGATCTCTTTGATGATTTTCCTCCAACTGTCCCCTTATCCTCATCTCTTGCATTGTAGAGTTCACGCAAGTCTTCAGCTTCATGCTTCCTCTGCAAACCCTTTATTTTTTTGTGCTGCCAAGGAGCGATCTTCACTGTTGTTGTGTGAGTCAGAACATTTACCTAATTGCAAATCAAATAACTGTTGGCAACCCTGTGTAACTAAATATACAGAATTCAATAATATTTAAAAGATGGATAAAAACAGTTGACCATAGTAAATGAAATTGGATTGACGTACAATTCCAAATTCAACAAGCAAATCACATACAAGTCAATATTCGAGTTACATAGATCTACACAGAACACCAATGAACTTCCACGAACTAATTCCACCCCCAAGTTTCAATACAGGTAGCATGTATAATGTAGTGTGGAAAAGTGTATACAGGCATGACCAGACGAAAAAATATATATTTATACTGAAACTGAATAGTCTTCGGGTCCACAAGGACCACAACTTCTCCAAGACATTAATAAGGCAACGTAAGAAAGTGCAATATCATGGAAGACAGCCCTGATATCACACAGTTTGGTGAATGATGCTAGCATCAGAATTAAGCAAGCAATGCCACAAAAGCACACAGACATGGAAACGTTAGCTTCCAAAAGTATCTTTACTCTTTACTAAAACTGTTCTTCCATTGTAAAAGAAACATGCCTATTGAGATAATTATAGAAACGATAACCAAGCATAGTTTTCTTGACAAAAGGCTCAACTGATAATTGTGCACCTTTACCATGCAAATGAGAGTATATTATTTTTAAGCATCCAAAGCAGTATACAACAAGGGTGGACATAAGTTTTCGTCCTTAAGATCCCAAAACTGAAGAATATTAAGCAAGTGATGTCCTACAAATCATGTAGAAAATCAATCACCAAGATGTTTAAAAGGATGATTTATAAAGAATGATTAAGTGTAGATATTTAAATAATGTTTTAAATGATAACAGCAGAAAATGTACAATGTGGTATTTTGGATAACAAGATCATTTATGTTGGACACATCAAGCAAAGGACAATAAAGTTAAAGAATGAGCAAAACAAACTCTCCAAAACTTAAGCAGAGCTTCCACACACTAATAAAAGACATTCTAGTGGGAAAACATTACCGCGTCAGACATATCACAGTGTAGCTTTGTCACTGAATCACCTCTACCAAGCTCTTCAGAGAATCCATAGGCAATGTATGTTTTCGGTCCCATATCAGGTTTCAACGAATCTTCAGGAAGTTTTGTAGCAAGATTTAGACAACCTACTTCTGGATATTTTGGATCAGTATAATCACTGTATGGGAGTGCTGCGATAAATTCAGCGCAATGCCTTGGCAAACGCTCCTCAAATAAAGTTGATGAGGGCCAATCCTTCAATTTCAACATCTCAGGCCACCCACTTCTATGTACTCGACCCTCTAAGTAGCCCATGAAAAATTGGTGAATATTGATTTCCACCTGCATAAAAGTGAGATGTCAAGGATTTTTATTCTCATGAGTTTTTTTAAGATTCTTCTCATTATCTACGAGTAATTCATTTAGTTTTCTATAACTGACCTCACACCAATCAAAGCAGTCAAGAGCCTTCACACTTCGTGTCTCCTCTTTAAACTTTACATTGGCCCCCGTTTCTCTAAAAGCCCTCCACATAACCATAGGTTCCCAACTAAGACCAGATGTCTTGTCAAGAACATTTCTGACTATCACAGGTTCCCCATTTATCCAGTGCCTCTGAAAATGCTCAATTTCATCATCTGCAATGTCAACAGCATTTGGACAGTATAAGAAGTTATCATAGCTGTTTTTCCTGAAAGCAGCCTGCCTCACTTCAGACAGTATGTGATCAAGTTCCTTGGAATCATTTGGCTGGCATAAGGAGCATCCTTGAGAAATGTTGACGTCTTGCATCTTGAAGTGAATAGTAAAATCCTCTGCATTTTTTAACAGATCCATTACCCAATTAGCTTTACATTTGCGCCTCAGTTCCAGATTTTCCTTGCCACAACCTCCACATTCTTTTGGAGGACAAGGAATGCTGCCATCAGGATTGGCTCTCCAATTAGGAAAAGAAAAAGGCACATCAGCTTTAGAATTGTCAGAAGCAGGGGTAATATTTCCCTCCCACCCAGGTCTTTTCCTTTTCACATTAGTATTGCCTCTATTATTCAATTGTTTATGAGCTCTTTCTACGGATTGTTGGTGAGATGTTTCTGCTTCACAACCTCCAGGTTGGCAACCTTCCCTTAGCTCTTTGCAACAAGTGAGACAGAGATCATAGGAACAACCGGGGTTGGTGCAGCTTCTGTGAAAATCAACAATAGATGTATAGCAATTGTCGCTGTCATATAAGACAACACACATGGTCATGAATAGTTGATTGTTTTTTAATAATAATGATGGTTCTATAAATTAAAAACACAATGAATATTTTCTGCTTAAATAATGTGCATGATCTATGGGCTGCATATAGAAAAGAACATGAAATATGACACTAATCAAGAAAAGGGTAATTACTATATGTATATAATATATGGAAACCCACATTAAAACTTGCTGCTTATAGATAACAGGAAGGGATTAGAATACACCAGATCAACAATATTATATAACTAGGACCACTGTTTCCATCAATTCAAAAAAAATTTATGCATCCTCAGAACTCATATATTGACACCCAAGCCTTCTCAAGTCCTTCAGAAACCTTTATTGTAGTAACATTGAAATGACAGGAATTTGAACCAGGCAGTACAAACTCTTGCATCTAGAAGCTGCAAATCTACTATAGACAGAACTACAAAATAGGTATTCAACACAGATGCTAAAAGAAATGCACTTCTCAGTTTAGTTGCCAGGGAGCCTGGACATACCAGTAAATACGTTCTTTTGGGTCTATTTGAGTTCTCGTTATGTTCTTTTCAGCCAATTGTTTACCTAACAACAAAGAAAGGCATATAATAAAACATTACCCTGGCCAAGAAATCAAAATAACTACATTTACTAGAATATTGTAATAGTTCACCTTGTATTTTGGCTTCAATCTCTACTTCAGAGCTCTGTTCCTTATAGATATACCTCAGAACAGGCAAAGCTTTATATAGCAAGTACTTCAGCCGCTGTAATTTGACACTGGGTTCAACTTTTCTAGTGTCAGGCTGTTAAAACAATTACACCACATGGAGAGAAACGAGACAGAGATTAGACCAGAAACTTGCTAGTTTCAGATTAAAGTACAGAGAGCAAAAGGAAAAAAGAACCAACTTTCTCAATAAACGCACGCAAGCAAGCTTTGCAGTTGCAGTTGTGACAACAAAACGGGCATTTCTTCCCAATTTCCTCTCTTGTCTTCCCAGGGTACCTATTTCAACATTGAACAATACAAAAACCAATGAAAATCCTTATCATTTCAAACCAATACACCAAAATATAAAAACATTTCGCAATTATACAACACATGGAGAGATAAATTCTAAAAATTGGTACAAATGCAAAATTCAGAATCGGGTACCAATGAAAATCCATATCATTTGAAACCAATACATCAACAAATACAAAAGTTGCAATTATACAACACGTGCAATTTTAGAACTGAGTACAAATGCAAATTTCGGAACCGGGTACTAATGAAAATCCTTATCATTTGAAAGTTTGAAACAAATACATCAACAAATCACAAAAATTGCAATTATACAACACATGCAGAGCTAAATTTTCAAACTGGGTACAAATCGAAATTAGACAAAATTACAAAAAACAACAATTAGCTCACTGAAATTAAAATTTTCAACCATTCTAAAATATTACTTACCATCTTTCAATGCACTCAAAGCAAAATCGCTTTGTACAATTAGAACAGAAGACAACACCACTCTTGTCGTTCCGCTGACACTGGTGGCACATCAAGCACACGCGCTGCTCCGAATTTTTGCCATGCTTTTCCTGCAACTTTAAGCTCGCCCACTCCTCCGACTTTTTGCCAGGCTTTTCCGGCAGCTTCAAGCCCACGCGCTCCTCCGATTTTTTGCCAGGTTTTTCCTGCAACTTCAAGCCCACGCGCTGCTGTGATTTCTTGCTAGACTTTTCCTGCAGCTTCGAGCTCGCACGCTCCTCCAAATATTTGCTAGGTTTTTCCTGCAGCTTCGAGCTCGCACGCTGCTCCGATTTTTTGCCAGAACTTTCCTGCAAATCGCAGAATCCTCAATGCCGTTGATTCTAAGAAATTAAATTTTGGATATTTCAGAAGAAAAAAATTTTAAATTTTGGATATTTCACCTCTTTGGATCGACGATTCTTCGTGAGATTATCGGAATCGCTGTTTCCATCTGATCTTCCTGTCTTGATTTTCTTCATAGCATTGTTTCTGATCTGATCGTAGTGCTTTTGACAGTACGACTTCCCCTCCGCCGCCATCTCTATGCACCGCCACTTTTGGCCGTCGTTGCGCTTGCAACGGCGCTCCTCCGGCGGTTCCATGGACGAAGGAATGATCGCGATGGGAAATAGACGGCTGTGATTGGTCTGGGACTCTGGGTGGTCCGAAACGCAAGTGTACTGAGCGTCTGATTTTTCGCGGTTAGGTAGGAAATGCGCGAAATGCGAAGGGTTGGAGGATTTTTTATGCGAATGCTTTGCCGCCTCATATATCGCCAAGTCACGTGTGAGTTGTAACACGTGTTCTAATCCCACAGCAGGCCAGGTGTGCCAAAAGGCCCAAACTGCAAAACCCTTTCATCATGCATTTTTTACATGCACTCATAGGCCTCTTTTGGCAGTTCGGGCTGTACTGACTATTTCAGTCGGATAGATTAATCTGTGCATCATATAGTATTGAATAAATAGTCGGACATTTGGTGCAATATCGGACTAAAGACCAACAATTAATACTGTGTTTAATACTATACCGAATATGAAGAAAATTAATTATAAAATAAAAAATTGGTGATAAAAAAAAATAAAAAGACAAGTCCACATAGATTAAAGAAAAAAAAACATAAAATAGAGAGAGAAAAAAAAGCAGAAAGAGTAAAAAAAACCCAATTAACAGAGAAAACATACACAAAGAACGAGGAGATAGAGCCATCCACCCACATATTGTCTGGTAATTAGTAAAAGTGGCAAAACTAATGCTCAGCAACCCAGATGAAACCTAGGAAAAAAAATTACCCAACAATCACCTCATTCCACAACAAAGCCCCACCCAACCCACATTGCCTGCCATGGCCGCCACCCTTCCCTAGTCTGTAAAAGTCCCAAAATTTTCTTCTAATTTCCTAATTTCAGCGAAAAAGAAATCATGGCTTTAAAGAAAGCGATTGCTATAACCATGGTTGCCTGCCATGAGAATTTCAGGCCTTTTGTGAGAGGTAGAGAGAGATCGGAGAGGGAATCTGAGAGAAACGAGAGAGGGAGGGAGGAGGAGAGAGAAGAGAAAAGACCATGAAGCGAAGACAGAAGCAACGAAGACGAAGCAGAAGGAGAAGAAGAAACCATGGGATTGAAATTACGGCTAAATGACTTGCGAACGATGTGAGAGGGACGGAGACAGCAAGAGAGAACGAAAGAGAGGGAGGAAGCGGAGACCGACGAAGTTTTTTTGGTATAATTAGTCTTGCATCATACTAAATGGTGGGCCCCGGCTAATTAGTAGGGCGACTATTTTTCTACGGAGTGCACCAAACATCTGGGACCGGATTATTTATCCTATTTGGTGGCTAATACGGTGTGCCAAACGTAGCCATATTTCATTACTTGATTTGATTTTACGGTTTAAACTGAGTAATCGATGACCGATGAGCTAAGTTTGTCAAAATCTTTTCATTATGTATTTTTTGGGGTTTGTACATGCATTCAATACCAACGCATATTTGATTTTTGAATTTAATCTAATAACTTAAACAGAGTGATCGAGCCTAGGGGTGGGCACTTGAAACCGAAAATCGAAACCGAAACACGAATCGAATCGGACCACACCGAACGGTTTGGTTTTGTGGTTTTGAAACGGTTTCGGTTTCGAAACCGAACCGCGGCAAAGAAAACGGTTTGGTTTCGGTTTTGGGTTTTCAAAACCGCACCGAAACCAAAACTGAAACCAAAACCGCACTATTTTAAATATTATGTTTTGCACTTGCAGGTTGCACTTCTTCTTATTCCTAAAACTCATCTTCGAAATTCCTATCATTCAATTGCACTTCTGAAACTTCGATTCTTCATCTTTTCCTTAAAACTCATCTTCTTAAAAACTCATCTTCATCTCTTCCACAATCGACAACACACATCAGTGCCCTGAAGTTGAACTCGCTGCTTACATCTCCTCTGCGTGCGACGTGTGCTACCTGGCTGCTTGCATCTGCAACCTCACTGCTTGCATCCCCAACCTCACTGCTTGCATCCCCAGGACCCCAGATCCCCTTCATTCACCTGCTCTTCAATGATTTTGAACATATGAACATCCCTAAAATTTCGAAATATGCAATAGGTCTGGTTTGATTTGATTAGTGTATAATTGTATATCCCTTGTGCTTTATTTTATATGTATGCTTGCCGCTTGGTACATCATTTGGGTGCAATTAATTGGAGCTTTTTGAATATCATGTTTGTGCCTTGCTGTTGCATAACCCTCAAGATTGTAAAATCTAGAGGGTGATTTATTACTACTCTCACCCACTCGGCTGAAGGCAGTGTTCAATGAAATCCTTCCATTCAGGTATTTGAGATTTTCATTTCAGTAGGGATCTTGGGCATATTGTCCTACAACACCAGTGAAATCCTTGAATTGAATAATCTTGTTGATCGTTCTTTATAAAGCATGCTTTTGAGTACCAAACATAGCTTAGATGGTTTCACATGGTATATTAACTGTGTCACAACACAGCAGTAATATATTTTTTCTGGTATTCAAGAGAAGCTGAGAAAATGAGATACTTGGTTAAATTAATTTGTGGTAGGAAATTGCCAAATGCTACACATAACTTGATGTTTTTGTTCTGATTTCGTAGTTGGTATTCATATAATTCTTGGGCCATGAAGCTCCTACTCTTCCAACTAATAAATATGTTGAATAACTGCATGAATTCATGTTTGTTTGAAACTCAAGTTTAATTATTGGATCATGTATCAATTAAAGGAACTTAATTTAGGTTGTGACATATTTAGGTGCTTGGGAATACGTGAATGCAGTGTTACTTGGTGTTGATCAGGCTTTGGCAGCCATCATGATGATCAGGTTTTGGCAGCCATCAGGCTTTGGCAGACCCCTCTGGTTTCAAGCAAGTCTTGGGACTGAGAAAACAAATAGGTCTTCAGGCCTTCACCGACACTTTGATGTTAATGAAATCTATTTTTTCTTGAGAAAACAAACAGGATTTTCTTGTTGGGGACTTAACCCATGTCTTGCAATTTTCTTTCCTTTATTGTTAATGAAATCTATTTTTCTTGTTGAAACTTGAAAGCAAGAACTTGGTATTGTGTTCTTTCTCTTGTGATTACAGATTTCTGTTGTGACTTGTGAGATAGTTGTTAAAGTATGAATGAATTTGGATTGTTCTGTTTCCGATCCCGTTTCTTAGTCTTAGAGTTTATGGATTTTATTACTGCCTTGCTGCTGGGTACTGTGTTCTTTCTCTTTGTCCTTGAATCGAATTAGTGAAGGCAGTGTTACTTGGGTACTGCCTTATTGCCTTGTTGGATTTTATTGCTCTGCTGCATAAGTCTGTGATGACTGATGAAGCAGGAGTTCCGCAAGATGGCCAAGTCTGTGATGCTGCATAAATCTGTGATGAAGCTTGAAGCAGAAGTTCTGCATAAGTCTGTGATGTAGCCAAGTTTCATGTTTTTCTGGGAAAAAGTTGAGATGCTTTTTCTCAAAGATCTAAATGATTATTTTTCTAAGACAATACTTGTAGTTGTATGTTGCCTTGATGTTGACAGACCCCTCTGGCAGAAAAATTGACTGAAACTGAAACTGAAACCATTTGAAACCACATCGAACCGAACCGAACGGTTTGGTTTCATTTCAGTTTTGGCTTCAAAACCGCACCGCAAAATGTTTCGGTTTCGGTTACGGTTTCACTCAAAACCGCACCGCGCCCACCCCTAATCGAGCCAACAGTTTTTTTTTTGTCAGAAAATGACTGTTAAATATATGTCAAAATGGAATACATGTACATGTTGTATGCAGATATATGAGGTTTTAGGCGCAATGTTCAATTTCGAGTATGTAACAATATAAACGAAGTAAGACAATGTTGTAGAAGTGGATGCTAGAAGAAATTAATTATCTTATCGGGTTATTTTTTTGCCCATTTTTTCCTTTTTCTTTATAAGGAAAATGAATTTTTATTTTTGTGATATCCTATTTAAAAAAGAAGACAAATCATTATCCCAACAACATTTAGGGTTCCTAAGTCCTTAACCCTTCCCTTATTATTATTATTTTTTGGGCATCTAACCCTTCCCTTAATTAAACTTACACTACACATGTGAGAAATGAAATATTTCATTACTATTTAATGGTACATATGGCTAGGTAAGCGAGGATTAGCAATGGCCATCAAAGGATAGACCTTAGGCATAGTCATACCATAAACCTCTTGGGTATCAATATCTTGAGGCTTCAACCCATCAGGCGGAGACCAATCAAAACAATGGAAAAGCCGAGCCAAAGCCATCAAAACCAGAGTCACTCCGAGCGGCGCGCCGGGGCACTTCCTCTTTCCGGCACTAAAAGGCAAGATCTTAAAATCGGCTCCGTGGCTAATCTCGACTCGGTTTCCGTCAGCGAGCCAATGCCTCTCGGGTCTAAACTCGTCCACATTGTCCCATATTTTGGTGTTCCGCCCCAGCCCATGAGTGTTGATGAAGACACGTGTTTTGGCGGGTATATAGAAACCGTTGATCCACGTGGCACGAAGGGATTCATGCGGGATGAGGAAGGGGCCTGCTGGGTGCATGCGAAAGGTTTCACGTACAACGCAACGTAGGTAGTTAAGGTGGGCTAGGTCCGATTCGTTGACCATTCGATCTGTACCAACAACGGAATCGAGCTCTTCTTGGATCTTGCGAAGTACACGTGGATGCTTGATCACCTCTGCCATTGCCCATTCGTTGGTCACAGCTGATGTGTCCGTGGCAGCGGCTATCATATCCTAACAAATACCACAGTAAAATTATATTTAAGAGTTAGACAATGAAAACTAGATGATATGATTTTAATACAAATTGTGCTACAATCAGTCGCTCGTGTGCATGAGCAACTTATGAGTGTCGATTGATGTGGGGCCCACATTCCATCCACAGTCATATTGCTATGGCACGCATGGAACAATTGATCATAACGAAACTCTTTTAATATTATTTCGCAAAATATTACCTGAATTAGAGCTTTGATTTCGACATCACCCATGTGTTCTTTCCCATCCTCACCAGGCAACGACAACAAAACATCAACAAAGTCCATTTCTCCCGCATCTTCCTCTCTTCCATTTTCCTTCCCCTTCTCCTCCCTTGCCCTGCTCCTATGTTCTTCAATAATCTTGGTGTGAAAATCATCCACTCTTTTCTCCACCTCCCTCATTTTCTTCTCACACCCATAAGGGTCCACCCACCTCCAAATTGGCAAATAATCCCCCAAATATATCAACCCCAAAAGCCAAAACAACTCATGGGTTATGTGCATGAACTCCAATGCCTCTTGTGGGCCTGCTGACCCAGCCCCAAAATATTGCTTCCCAAGCAACATCCTAGTCACATTGTTCATAGAAAACCCACCCAACACCTCCCTTAAGTTCACTGCCTTACCCGTCTGGGACGCGGCCCAAACGTCTTGAACGAGATGTTGGGCCTCCTCGGCCCGGTGCTTCGCGAACGACTCGAGCCGCTTCGTCGTCAACAAGTGCTCCATGCATATCCGCCTCATTCGTTTCCACTGCGGGCCCAACGGGGCTAGTGCCACGTCACCACACCCATAGGCTAGATGAACGGCAGCTAGGGTTCTCGGCCTTGACGCAAAGACCTCATCTTGTTTGAGAAGTATTTCTCGGATCATATCTGGATCGTTGGTTGTGATTGCATTAATGCTCCCAAGTTTTAGGTAGACCAAAGGCCCATACTTGACACACAAAGAAGCCAGGTCCCTATGAGGCAGTGGGCCCAACTGAAGAAGGTTGCCTAAGAGGGGCCATCTTGGTGGGCCCGGAGGAAGAAGCTTTTGGGTTCTTGGTGCATATCTGCAGTTTAGCCATTTGTATATTATGCTAGCAATAATAGCTGCAAAAATAAAGGTTTTGAAATCCATCTATAAATTTGAAATATGAAAATGCTTTGGAGTTATAGTTGTATATAAAGAAAAAATAAATGGGAAGGGAAAATGTTGGAGAACAATATTTTAGGTCAAACCATGCTCTTTGCATGCATGTGTTGGTTGTAAAGAAATGGGTTTTGTATGCATTGTAATGGAGTAGAATAATTACAGGTAGAAAAAAGAGTGCCAAGAATATGAGCCTTTAAATTAGGTGAAAAATTAGGACTAATTGGGGAGTATTGATTGCTTAAACATATTTAAATGAAACTTTTTCGATGCTTACAATGCTTTATTTCTTAAAAAATTGTTTTATTGATTGTGATGTGTTGCAAGCTTTTCAGATTTTATTTTTCTAGGGAAGATGAAAGACAATAAAAATTTCAAATATAAATTGTTTGTACCATATTATATCGATTCGAAACTACCAAGTATCAGTCAACTACGAAGTATCTTAGACCCATCGAAGGGTTTGTGCTTTGGCACCCATACTGAAGCACATGAAACAACGTCACAACAAGTGAGAGTTACGACACGTGGCAATCACCTATTGGCTATCCCCATAACCAATGAGAGATTCCCTCCAACTTGGAGGCCAATCGCAACGTGACAAGTGGCGGCACCACATTAAGTGCATTTTATCCCACCACATTGGCCAAGTCAAAAAATCTCCTCCAATCTTGTCTCTATAAAAGGCCAACATCTACTCCTTACAAAAGGTTAATCATCATTACTACTTAAACACTATTTTACCACTAAATTTGCCCACGTGGCGTCATAAACATACTTTGCTAACTTAAGCAATGGAGGTTCTTAGGCCGGTACCACACTGGTGCCCTTCGATATTTATTCTACCTTCCTTGCAGGTTGCTTCTTCCGTCCTCCCTTGACTGGAACGCCTTTGCGAATGTCCTCACACCATATTTTACGTTGACCCGAAGTCAACCAGATTTCGTGCATCAACATAAATTAAAAAACATTATTGAAACGAACGTTATGTACCTCCATTTCTACTTATATAGAGGAGATTGAGATTCCACCTTAACAATAATTAGCACTAAGGGGAATGACTCAATTTTTTTATAAACACTTACAAGGTTTCGTAACTTTCCGATGTAGGACATTTTTGACACCTTTACACACTTTATCACATGTAGGGAAACTTTAAGCCTAAAATGTGAACATTTTTAACCAGATGGCGTGAAGAACATCATGTGATCATTGAAATTCACTCGTCGACTAATATGCTCAGGTACCATGAAGAAAATTGATATTTTACCTCAAAACCAATTGGTAATTAGAAGAATGACCTGAAAATTAAGAAAATTGCTTTCTATACTCGACCTACAATTTTTCCCCCCAAAAATCTTCCAATATTAACCTCATCTAATTCGTTTTCCACATTAAAAAATGATTGTGTATAGCCGATGGCATTACATGATATTCCAATGTGTTATGAATTCACTTAAACACATATGCACTTACAACTTTGTAAACACGAAAATTTATATTTATTTAACCAAAATTTACATGTCTACATATTTATAATAAAAAAATATAGCTTGCATTGCACGACATGTTGAGTGAAGTCGTATAATCCAACTACTTGGTGTATGTGCTAAGTTTTAAGTCAAGTGATCTTGAATGTTTGTAACACTACATGACATGTCGACCATAGTTACACAAAAGAGTTTAACAAAAACACAATTGATTTGGGATTGCTTTTGAAGAGGGTAAAAGTGTATCTGAAAAATAAAAGTACTTATGGCTGTTTGCATTTTTCCTTCAAAAAACACTTAGAGTTCGTTTGGTAAGTGTTTTTAACTGATTAAAAACACTTTTAGAGAAAATGTTTCTGGATTTCAAAAGCACTTGAAGTGCTTCCTACAAGAAGCATCAGTCATGCTTCTTGCAAGAAAAACTTCAAGTGCTTTTATGGATTAACTTGCATTTTTACTAAGGACTGGTTCTAAAACATTTTCTCTAAAAGCGTTTTCAATCATTTAAAAGCACTTACTAAACGAGCCCTTAATTTTTAATAAAAGTTTCAATATGCTTATAATGAAAAGCACTTATAGCAAAAGCGCTTGTTAACTAAAGATTTTCTTTCCCAACCGAGCCCAAAAAGTTAAACCAAAAGGAATACCTTTCTCATATTTTAGGCCCAACGGAGTCGCTTGATGCCGCCTGGCCCGTCTATCGGAGTCTGAACTCTCCACCTCCACTTCCCCCACTAAACCTCCGAAATCAAACTCGTTCTTATCGTAAAATTTTCCCGAGTAAATTAGCAAGAAGAATGGACTCAGAAAGTCGCCGGAAAATCGAAGAAACGGTTTTGTACATACTGAAGAAAACAAATTTGGAGGAGATGACCGAATTCAAAGTCCGAGAGATGACCTCGGACCAACTCGGAATCGAGCTATCTGATACGGAGCACAAGAGCTTCGTGAGAAGCGTGATCGAAAGCTTCCTGCTTTCGGGTTCGGAGCCCGAGGGGACGAATGTGCTAGAAGAGCAGGGCGCGAGGTCGAAGAAGGAGATGAGTGAGGACGGAGGCCGTCTAATTTGTAAGGTGAAACCCTAATTTTTGTGTTTGGTTACTGAGAAAGTGTGGGAAACGGAGGGAAAGTTTAAATCTTATAAATAGGTTTTTATCAGTTTTAGCATTTAGGTGAGTGTTTAGTGAAGTGGAGCGAATGTAACTATTTGGCTTGGTTGGTTTGAGGATTTACAGATTTTGGCACTCAAATGTGAATAAAGAATTGAACTTTAATGCCTACGATATTTTAAACTACTCTGATTTACGATATTCTAAACTATTCTAATTTATGAACGAGGATTCAAACTTTGGGTGCAACGGGGACAGACATTGGCCAGCTGGCCTAACCCACAATTGCATTGATTGGTTTTTCAAGAAACTTTGTTTAGGTTCAGAACACTTAGATTCGGAAAACATGCAGGCCAACACAGCCAAGAGACTGAGATTTTATGGGAAAACATTCATCAGTAGAAATTAAGAAAATTCAGAACTATGCGTTTTCTTGTATTCGGAGTTTTGTGGTTTGTTGTCTGTCTGTTTCGATTTCTGATCAGAAGTTTTTTGTTTGATTAGCTATCTAGCAGGAGAAGTGTGGTGATTAACGAATTCAAAGAGACGACTTACGTGTCAATTAGAGAATTTAATCAAAAAGATGGAAAGCAAATTCCTACTCCCAGAGGTGACCATACAGCTAAATGTTGCATCTAATTTAGCTACTGTGAAACTGCATTACATTTCTTCCCTGGTTTCATTGATCCAATCCATCTTTTGTATCAGTCTCCTCGTTATTGATAACAGATAAGTTTTTTTAAATTAATGTGTTGATTATTGTCCTCACAGTATCCGCTGCTTACAAGATTGCATACTTATGTTCTGTGTTGAAATCCATTCCCCGTACTTCTCTCTGCACGTCACAAATGCGCACACACTGCGAAAGCTATTAGCTTTGGGTTGGATGAATGCCTTGTATCTTTTTCTATTTCCAGTACCTTTGTTTTGGTAGTGAGTATTGATAATATCTTTTCAGGAATTAGTTTGCCGGTTGAACAATGGGCAACGTTCAAAAAGAGTGTCCCTGCAATAGAGGAAGCTGTTAAAAAGATGGAATCAAAGTTAAGGTGAGGGTAAACTGTTGATAAATCGATAACTTGAATAAATGTTAAATCCGTTTTAATAAATCTCTTCTCATATTCTGCTTTATCTTGAGCAAGTGGATTCCGAGGCTTCTCCTTGGTAACTATTTTGTCGCTGTAAAATGGATAGTTGAATGGTTGACTGACTTCTAATAATACAAATGCAGATCTGAACTTGAGAGTAAACAAACTGAACACGGTAAGCAAGCTGAAGATACGTCTAATTCATTGAATGATGTTGCTCCTCAAGAACTTGCTACCGTGGAGACTAGCCGTTATGATGGGAGAAACTACCCATTCTGGGCACAACAGATGGAGCTTCTGTTGACGCAATTAAAGGTTAAATACGTGCTATTTCAGCCCCGCCCAAACAGTATTTTTTGCCCGGAAGCAACTAGTGAAGAAATTGCTCATTCAAAGGCTGCTGAACAGAAATGGGTGAATGATGATTTAGTTTGTTGTCGCAGAATCTTAAATGCTCTATCTGATGATCTGTTTTATCTTTACTCGAAGAAAACTATGACTGCTAGAGAACTGTGGGAAGATCTAAAACATATGTATCTCTGTGAGCAGTTTGGAACAGATAGAACTCTAGTTAAAAAGTACATCGAATTTGAGATGCTCGAAGGAAGACCAATTTTGGAGCAAGTTAAGGAATTTAATAGAATTGCCGATTCCATTGTAAATTCTGGAATGACAGTTGAGGAAAAATTTCATGTCAGTGTGATCATCTCCAAACTCCCCCCATCTTGGAAGGATGTGTACATTAAATTGATCAGCGAGGACCATCTACCATTTCCAATGCTAATGGATCGTTTGAAGGTTGAAGAAGAGTCCCGTACTGGGGAGAACCAGAGAGTACCTTTTAACCCGACGAGCGATCTGCCAGGGAAATCTGTACTGAGGCGAAGAGATATGAAGCCACGAAGCATGCAATGGAAGAGGCCAGAAGTGGAGACAAATAGCAGAGTTATTTGCCGTGCTTGTGGCAAGAAGGGGCACATCGCTCCACATTGTCGTTATCGTAGCAGGAAGGATGACAGGAAACCTAATGATAAGAAGCACGAGGGAAATGGATCTATGCCTACAATTGTGGAGGCCAACATGTCTGAGAGGGCAGCGGAATAGCTAGTTTCCGTAACGCTCCCGTCCCATCTCATTTTTACTAACAGCATTATTACCGTTTAGAGTTGGCAAGTACAAAGAAGTGTGTTACAGTTCCAAAGACAGTCATGAGGCTTGAATTTGACACCAGGTCGAAGTCTGCGTTAGAGGACATGCTTTTCTTGTAAGCAAGGCTTTGAAATCGATTGTAATTTTATACCGTACGTTCTTTTTCTTCCGAATTTATTGTAAATGCTTACCATTCTATTCATCTAGGTTTGGTGGTGTAAATTCTTACGTACACATTATTCATGCGAGTGGTTTTTTACGATATTGAAGGGAAAGGAAGAAAGTACAAGTTGGAGCATCAACATGAAAAAACGGAATTATGAAAATGTACAAAGGGTTTGAGATGCATCCAATCAGGCGAAAAACACCGATCCTCGTGTATGTTTTTGTTCTTCATGCTAATGGAAAAAGAATCCACAAATTCTAAGGTTACAACACAAACCAAACATGGTTTGAGGATGAGCACAGTTCAGGTTCAAGCCAACCGATAAGCAACGGATGGAGAAAATCAACACACTTCGCTGCTTTTCCAAAACAATCCAACCGATCTGCTGCTGCCTCCATCGTGGCCTGAAAACCGACCAATCTGCCGATGCCTGCCGTCTTGGCCTGCATGCATCTGTTATATAACCAACACAAGAAAAAGTTTGCAAGTAACATTCAGTCTATGATGGCAAGTTCAGGACACCAATTTGCAATGATAGAAGCCCATGAATTATGTTACAGTTCTCAAGAGATCCTTGGGGCAGTACCTGCGAAAAGGAAAATTCTCGGAATCACACTTGTCGTGCCAAGTTTGCCTTAGCGAAGTCCAACAATTCTTGTTCTCTTTGCATATCCTCAGCAACATGCGTTCGCTTCAATTTCAGCTTCTTGATCATATCTTCAGTTTCGTCGTAGTTTACAGTCGTACTAGATTCTCCAGATTTTGCAAGAAATTTGATCTCTGTATCTTTACTGAGAGTACATAACAATTTTATAAGAAAAATCAGTATACCATTCGACGAAAGTTTTGAGAGTTCTATTTTAATTCCAAACTAACCTGCTTCCCAGGATGAACAAGCCACTCTTTTTAATAATCCCGCCATCTAAAGACAGTGCTCCATGATTTATGCATGGGAGAGCGAGAAGCATCTCCGCTCTGGTTCTGTATATTTGGAGGCGAGAAAAGAGACTATAGAATAGTGTCTCTCTGAGACCATGCCCGCCGCTGGTGACATTAACTAAGTTATTGCTATCCAAATTGATCGTGTTCACTGCATAATCAAGAAAGCCACGAGGACACTCCCCATTTGGTAGCTGTGGTTTGGGAAGAGCAAGCTTCCTTTGTGGATCATCAGCTACAAACCCCCCAACATATGGACTAAAAACAAACGACGGTTAGAAATGTAATAAGTAATAACAACTTGAAAGAAAACAATGGATGGGTTTCTTGCCTCAAATCATCTAGACATATGACCAGAAACCGCCCTTTTATGCTCTTCCCAATAGAAGCTCCTAGACCATGTATGCCGGCGCTGGTGAGTATTGTCCCATCCCCATCACACTTCTCTAGAACCATAACAGCTTCATTTGTCCTGCATACAATTGCTAGCATAGTTTCCAGTCCCAAGTACTCCGAGAGAAGTCTAGTTCAAAGTTACAGGGAAGCACATGTCAGACAACGTTGTAAATAGTGGTCTTTCTGGGTCAAAGATTAATCAGAAAAACAGACCGTTAGTTTTCAAAAGGCCCCATACGCACCCGACATACATGTTCGGCATATATTGGACTGGTCTAAACAAGATCAATGGTTTTTTTAAATCAGAAATTATATCAGTTACAGTAAGTTTGAGCAGTAGCAGAACCTAAAGCAGGAATAAACTCAACAATGCAACCGACTAACCCGTTATCACAAACCCTTTAATTTGGATGATCAATAAGCCAATCAGGAAATGTGATCTGAAGAAATTTTGACTTCATACAGCGAAAAAAATTCTGTTTCATAAATATTACCAGGAGAAAGAAATGGATAATAAGAAAATGTGACCTGCTAAGGTTGTCATCGTCGACTCTGCCAAGTGTGGCAACAATGCCAACAATACCCAGCACATCCTTTGTCAGAGCCAAATTCAAAGCCTGAGTCGCATGCTGTGATTTTAACAGTTTCAGCCTGCACAATAAGCCAGCCGCAGATTTTTCGTGCCGCAATATTTGGTCTTCCTCCTCAGCAGTAGGACCATTTTCATTTGTTGTTACAGTACCATTGGCTGACTGAAGCTTTGCTAGACTCACTGGAAAGACAGTCGAGGTTTGGTAGTGTCATACCTAGAACATACTAGACAGAAAAGAACAGACGAAGTTTGTAGAACACGGTAATGTCCTGCTAGTTTAACACTAGGCAGAGCTGGAACTTGCTCAATGTGAAAAAACTTTAACTTTTTGATAAAATAAAAATGAATAGCCCTAGTTTATTACAGAAAGTACCCGAAAGTATCATACTTCAAACTGCGATTTGGATGGATAATTAGTAGGGGAGGGAGGGGGTTTACCTTGCAATTCCAGTATAGATTCACCTAAGCGGTTTATCTCATTCTGAAGGAACTTAATATTATCTTCGTGCCGCTTGAGTTCCAGATTATTCTGAAAAATTTGTTAAAATGAACTAATGAGAAACTAGCTGTTATCGATTCAACATATGGCAGAAGTTTGCAGCAATCATTTGTGCATATCCAATGACGACTCAAACTCGAAGATCAGTAAGACAAATATATAAATAAAAGTACACAACTTTACATATCACAAATTCACATTGCATTGCCACATTCTCACACCATGCTACCTTCCCGGACATGGCTACGGTACAAGCATTTATGTAATACATTTACCATCTAACGGTCATATATGCAACCAAAAAGAAAGAATATCATATCTGACCGTTAGATGGTGAATGTATAGATTCACCTTCCATTTGCTCCAATTTTTTTTTTTAAATTTAAACCAAAACCCATGTAATCAAGCATATATTTCTGCTATTACATTCCAAATTTATCTGGGTTTTACATACCAAGTAAATAAATCACCTTAACATTGTCCAAAAAATAACCAAATCTGTCAAATAAACAAATCCCAATTTGAAACTCTATGCACATTTATGTTTCAAACTTGCATATACCTAGAAAAATTTTCTACCACGAGACCAATTTACAGCAAAAAATTGCAGTGAAACATTCCGGGCAGTTAAAAATCCAAAAACTACAGCTTTTTCTTCAGTTCACAGTAAAAATTGAGAACTTATGCTGCAGCAAGAAAGCTTCAAGAGTGAAGGCAGTGGTGAAATGGGAAATAAGAGAAACAAAATGGGCAGAGATATAACCTGGTGGTTCTGTTTAGACATGCCGGCGGCGAAGAAATTGACTGAGAGCGGCTCTCTGATTTTTGCTCTGTGGAGGTCTCGGGCAGTTCAAAGCAAAGTTGCAACTTTGTGGGTTTTCTGGAATTTATTTTTCTTAAAACACCTGCCATATAAGTAGAGTGTGAAATTTTATATATGTCAAATTTCCTTCAACATTCTGCTTTTTTTTTAATATTATTTTTTAATAATGTTTTGGAGTTTTTTTTCTTTTAAGAGAACAGTTTAGGGTTTAGTGCTTTAAAAAAAAAATGTTTAGGGTTTAGTGTTCATGAAAACTACAAATACATATTCATACAGACGAAGAATCACTTTAAAGGAAAAATACGTGCAAACAAAGATCTGTAAACACTATGCTGACGGAGGACAGATGATCTAAAAAAATTTATCCATCCACTGCTGCAAGATCATGTCAAAGATGAAAACACTCAAACCAATGCATTTAGTGATCGTTATTAATGTAAGAATAAGTATCATTTAGGAGGGTTTGCTTCGAATAAGTATCGTTTATTAACTTTCGAGTTTTGATGGAGTTTTAAACGTGAGAGCAAAACTTAAAAACTCTGCAATGGATGAGATTCTAAAATAAAAAATAAGTAAAAGACAACGATGGAAAACTTAATTGCATCACAATTGTTCCCACAATGCTTTTATTGTTTTCTCAAAACTCTGTTTTCACGATTTAGGTTTTTTTTATTTCACTCGCCGTTACTGCATGTTTTAAGGTGTTTCAGCTCAAAATGTGGGGACTGGCTACAATGCTCGCAAGTATTGGATGCTCACACCGATCTCAACCTCCTTCCCCCCTCTCTCCTCCCTCCTCCCTCCTCCCTCCTTTCAAGGATCTCCAAAAATAAGGTTATTTTCAACTCCTTGAATCATGTCATAACTAACTGCAACATTTCTCATCTCCGAATGTCTATGGGCTGGCTCGGCCCGATTGTAGGGCTTGGGCCTTGTATATTAGGCCATGGGCCAGGGTCGAACCTGATTTGACCTGATGTAATACAAATTTATTAATTTGGTGTAAGCTTAAACAATTTAAGACTTTTAGTTCAAATAGAAATAGATAATAATTGAATAAGAGCTCTTAGGTTTTATTCAATAAAGAAAGATTGTGGGCCAAAATAAGGCCAGCCTGACCAGGCCCGTTTAACTATTAGGACCAAAAAGTTTAGGGCCGGATAGGGCAAGGGACGCCTCTTCTCGGGCCTAGGCCGGCTCGGCCCAATCCAATTTACAGGCCTAACTGATGGAACTGGAGTGTTCAACATCTTCTTTGTTGGATGAGAAGAGAAATAATAATAGGTAAAGATTACGTTTAGTTTTGAAGAATAGTTTTAGTTTTGAGTACAAAGAGAAGCTCCCTTCTTTTAAGAGGTTATGAATTGATGTTCCAATCTCATAGCTGGAGTTGGGCCAAAGCATTTTACAGGCTCATAGTTTCTTCATGGGTTTTGTTACTTCAGTTTAGAAAAATGTAATGGTCGTTTGAATATAATTCTCTTCATGGTTTCAAACTTTTGTCGCTTTCTACTCGGCCAACTTTTACCGAAAGATGTTCAAACCTACCAATAACACAGTATCATGTACAAATTTTTTTCTTTACATGACGCACGAGATGCTATTGTATCTTTTTCTTTACGAGAGAACTCAAAATACGTATTTTATTGGGGGTCAATTTCATCCTTGTTTGGTTTGAAAAGAACAATGCTTCTTTCGTTTTTGGAGTAATTTACGTGTTTTGTATTTTAAGTATAATTAACATTAGGATAATGATTTTTATTCTTCAGACAGTGGAAACAATTCAGACACGCAAACTGGGCAGATATTTCTATTACATAGATTGAAACTTGCTTGTCAAGTACCAACTTAGTTGCTAAAAGTCTGCATAAAATCAGTCAAAGTCTTCATTATCTCAGAAATATTTGGAACCCTTTCTTTTTTCCTTTAACCAATTGCCTCTCGGACTAGTGGTAGGCATGCATCTGACCATTGAATTCAAGCTACCAAGTTCTCTTGATAATATATATATATATATATAATACATTTTCTTCTCCACTGATCTTGGTCCTGCATTGTTACGACTATCCAAGACACATATCATGGAATTGAGAAGGTTCCATTTCTTTTTATCAGGAGAACCACATAATTAGGAGGAAACCTTGCCAATTGCGGGTTTCTGAAACTCCAAATCGTTCTTTTCAATCACGTGATAAAAGTGATAGAGAGTTACATTAACTTATTTTATTTAAATTTTTCACCAGTGTAACTTCGACATTATGAGATCGATAGAGAGATGAACTGTATGAATCGTTTCATGTAAGTTTTTACAAGTTCATGAAATCCCTCTCTCTAGGCACTCATCACGAGTTGCATGCATAAGCCCCTCCCTACATAAACTACTTCAAACAAAGGTACTTAACCACGCATGCACTACGATCTCCACATGCCATGCACCGCCTTTTAAAACTACAAACAACAACATGCTTCTAAAAAACTACGAACAACATGCTTTTGCTATTTTGGAACTTTCAATACCTTTGAGGAAAGAAGGCAGAGAAGCAAGTTCCAAGATTTGGGCAGACACTACAAAGGCCAAAGAGAAGTAGGCATAAAAGCAAATGCCTAAACCACACATGGGCGGTTGGAAGTGTTGTCAATCCTCCACTTTTGACCACATGTTTTTAGCATTTTTGCATTTTGCAACCGTACATATATTACATATATATCTATCCCAAACATAAAAAATTAGGCGCATAAAGCACAAAAGTGAGCAGGGGTATGTCTGTGTTTTAGGGTTCAAATTTATCCAAATTCCTAATCCTAACCGTGGAAGATGGCATTGGATATTATAGTGAAAAAGAAAAACACTTAAATACTTGTTTGGAAAAACAATTCTCATGAACTTCACTATTATTATTGCATTTGACTGTGTCATTGCACCTAACTGATAGATTGTTTGATTGTTTCTCATTAACATTGTCTGTTCTTGACGTGATTAATCACAACGTTTGAAGATTCTATTGTGCTATAATGTATGTCATGCACCCAAGCAATGATGGTTGAATTTGCAATTTAAAATTCAAAGAACAAGAATCCAGCGACTTACTAAAAAATCCCCGCGATGTCATTGTTTTTGCTTTTTCTCTCAGTTTCCTCTAACTTTTCACAGCCCTTTGCCTTTTTTTGAGCACACATGGAGCACATGGCTTCTGTCATAATCTGCTTCACTGGTCAAGCCACTTGTAGAATGCAGATACCATTTGGACTACAATTTTATAGTAAAAATATGAACGGTTAAGATTACAACATACTGATATAGGGTTACAAAATTTATTTATTTTATTTAAAAAAATTCGAAGCATTCTAAGCTACGAAGTATTAAGGCAATACCCAAGCGACTTTTATTCTTTTACTCTTTAAGTTTTTTGCTAATGATATATGCTGCTTTCTTGGAACCATGGCCTCAATTTTCTTGCTTTTTTCTCCTCAAATTCTTTTATGGTAAGGTTTTGAGATACCTCAATTCCTTTATAGAAAGGAGACATAAAAAGGGACGACCTAGATCTGGAGAACAGGATCTATTCCTTTGCTCCTTTTCATGTGCATCTATGCAAAAGGGATCGAAAATTCTGTTACATTCCGATGTATTTTTAACCGTTAAGTCTTAGGCATTGGATCCTAGATTAAGAATTTAACGACCAAAAATCTGAGTGTATAATGTACTCGGAAGCATACTAAAAAATCCCATCCACCATCACAACAACAACCAAACTGAAAGCCGTTAAGCGCTAGCTAGGGTTCATCCCTGCACCGGAAACTCTGTGTTGGAGTTCGAAGCAACGTTCTCCCAACTGTCGGTCGGTCGTATATTAAAAGAATAAAAAAATAAAAAGTTGAAAATATATACAAAAACAGTTTGAGTAGCTACCCCTGGTGAAAAGCATGGTGAGGTACCCGTGACGGCAGTTAGAATAGCAAGAACAAACAAGGAAAATATGGACAAGGGCAGTGAAGGCACACCAAAGTCATGTTATCACAATTATGTAAGAAGTATGAAACATATGTGTACCAAAAGTCCACCTCTGTGGTTGTCCCTGGACCACAAGACTTCACACGTTTTGTCACATCCCACCAATTCACATTTCTAATTTGACATAACTATTTTCTCCATATTGAAAAATTGGTAAAGGAAATAACTTGGTACAGGATAACATGTTTCTATTTTTTTCCCTTTTTTTCCTGTTGAAAAATCTCCAAAAATCAACTCATGCTCGAGGAAACGGCAAAATCTAAGGTGTAACCGGATTTTCATCTCCCTTCCTGTATCTCTCACGTCAGGTCATTTGTCAACTCATCGCGGAGAGAAAAGGAGGAGCCAAAATTTGGACGAGGAGCAAGAAGAAAATAAACTAGTTGTTAGTTTCACATGCATTCAACCAATAACTTTACTCAGAAAAGATAAGAAGGTGGTAAACTTAAAACAAAGGCAAAGAAAGACGGGACTGGCTACAGTGCTCGTAAGCATTGGATGCTCACACCGATCTCACCCTCCTCCCTCCTCCCTCCTCCCTCCTCCCTCCTTTTAATGGTGAGATTGGTGTGAACATTCAATGCTTGCCTCCCTCCTTTTAATGGTGAGATTGGTGTGAACATTCAATGCTTGCGAGCACTGTAGTCTACTCCAAGAAAGACAGAGGAAGCCTTCAAAACTTTGTGTCATCACAGGAAGAACAAATTTACCTCGCTTTGGGAACACAATTTCCCATCATATCGATTCGCAATCCAGAAAGGAAAAATCAAAACGAGGGCCAAAAGCCTGAACAATGAATCGAATTTAAATGCAAAATCTTCGCACGATAGAAGAAGAATATAGTACATTTATATAACAGCAATATCATCCAGTAAAAATACCAGTAGTGATGATGGATCAGATGCAAATGAAGGGAAACATTTGAGAAATAAAACAAATCTATCAGCTTCTTCATAACCAACAATTTGAGGGTCGGTTAAACTTACAAATGTAATCGACCTTGCAAGAATACTTACGCCAAAATATGTATGCTATAAAATAATCACAGAAATTTTGCTTCCCTACTTGGTCATTAGGTAGTTATTTGTCTAACTCTAGCTAGCAATGCTATTCCTTTTCGGATTCCCTGCTGTATATCAAAAACATCTGAAGAAACTTTTAAATGGGTTCTTCAGTACTATACCTATGGACTATGTTAATTGCAGTTCTCGCCCTACCCGACTGATGACAATGACTGTAACGAGTTGGATTCCCGGGAAAATGCTGCAATCAACTTCTCCTTCGTTAACTGCTCCGATCCTTGAGACTTGACTACAAAAGTATGGAACACAGTATCATTTGCTGTGGCAAGTTTTGACTCAACGACTGTGATTTGTGCCTCTTTGAATGCTTCGATGACTCTTGATGCAGGGTGTGAATCCAAAGGGCAGCTCACCCTTACGATAACCTCATCGTCAACAGCTTGAACGTCGACATCAGGTGCCTGGTTCTGAATTTCCATACCTGAGCTAGCCCCCAAAGCTGAAGCATCTCTTGAAGTGCCCCCGAGATTCTCCCTCTCTGCTTCCATGACTTTAAGCTTCGCCTGGAGCTCGTTGATGTAAGCAATGGCATCTCCCAACAAGGATGCTTTGTCCATCTTTGATATATTGGGCACAACAGCTCTTAAAGCATAAAACCGCTGGTTTAGCTTCTCACGCCGCTGCCTCTCTGCCTCTACATGATTGAGTGGTTCTTCTCTTCCATTCGCAGGCTTCCTACCCCTTTTCCGCGGCCTCCTTTCATCAGCTGTGCCTGGCTGGTCTTCCTTGCATGGTGCTTCAGCATCTGAATTTTCAGAATCCACACCAATGGGACGGGGAAACACAGATGGCCTTGAGGTGGCCCCTGAAAAGTCAATTTGCATCCGCACCTGCTTCTGTGGTTGATATTGGTTATGACGAAAATCATCCCTGACCCCATTGACAAGCTCCTGTAGATTATTCGCCGGACTTTGAGAAACATACATCTCAGTTGGGCTCCCCTGTTTCACATCATGAATATTCGGCCAACTTGAACCATTAATACCATTTCGGGGACTTGAAAATGCAATTCTATTCCCATTTGAGTACACATCCCACGGCCTCTCCTCCAACTTTCTAACAGCAAGTTTTTCTCTATAACGAGGCCGAACTGAGTTCCCTGAGTTCAAATCATGCCCAAAAATCTTGGGAACTACTTCCCCTCTCTCCACAGGGCTCAAATTAGTTAGTTGGACATTTTCATCTCTCCTCCTTCCAATCACCGGCACACCTACCACTGGCTTAGCCCTCATCAGCGAGGACTGTGTAGAAAACAGTGACCTTATGGACTGCAACAACTCTAATCGCTCCCCAATGCATCTCACTGAACCCAATTCAACTACACCAACATCTGTTGGGACTAAAACAATGGTCTGAATTCCAGCAGACTTGGCAAGAAACGATCGAACACAATACTCCGACCCTGATTTCAACAAGTCCATGAGCCAGACATGCTTCCCAGACGCCAAGCACTTGCCAGGACCCCCTTCTCCTCTTGGAAAGGAAAAATACATCGACGCAAGCAAGAACATCTCCGTATCAGTGACCCGGTCCAATCCAAGAGCACCATTATACTCATCTGAGCTCCCAAACAAATTGTGCAACTTTTGCAGCACTATCTTCCTCATCCTCTGCTGGGTCCCATCCTCAAGCCTAAGACCGAGAATCCTCGTGGTTTCGGACTCTTCACCTTCCTTAGGCTCTCTACAAGAACCATCACCCCAACACAAAACCCAATCCCCAGACTTGGACCTAGAAATCTGCCAGAAAATGGCATAATTCCAGCTAAAATTCGATGCATTCGGACGCTCCACGAGATCCGAGAGCTTGTTGTGCAAATTCTCATCAGTCCCTATACCCATACACGAATTCTCAATCGAAGAAACCGAGCTCGAAATCAAGTAATCGAAAGCTCGAGTTCCTAAAACTGCAGCAACCATGGCCTTATCTTCATCATTCCAAACCCCTCCTCCTAAACCCATCTCAATCTTCATCTCCAAAATCCAGAAAAATCAACAACCCTACAAAAATCAAGCTAAAATTTCAAAACCCAGATCAAATCTCAGCCCCAAATACCCCCTAAACCATGAAAAATCCCCGCTTTTTTTTTACTAAAACCAAAACTCTATACATTCAACCAAATCAAACACACCCAGCAGGGCTACAACTTCAGATCTCAAACATCCTTAATTCTATGTAAAAAGCAAAACCCAGATAAAATATAACAAAATCAATCCAGAAAACACAAAGGGTTAGGAGAAAACTATACACACCAGCTTCGGCAAGCGAAATGGGATCATGAGGAGATGATTGGGTAAGGCGGCGAAGGAAGAAGAGTGTTGGGCACAGCAACCATTCCCGGAAAGTGAGATAAAGTTCAGCTGAGGGAAAACCAAAAATTTTCCCGGAAACCAAACAGGCAGCTATGTCACGAGCAATAACGAAAGCCCAGAAAAAATACCATAAAAAAAGGTCTGGCCTTTGGTTTGTTTAAAGCAAAAGTGTGGAGGTTAGGGAGAGAATTAGAAACTGGGTTTTGTAACGTTTGTTTTCTGTTTTCTTTGTTGTTGGACTCTCTTCCTCCTAAATCCTAACAGCACGAGTGAACCGTGGTTAAAAGTTTAAGCTTTGATTTGGGGTTAACTTTGAACCGTGGTTAAAGCTTTTGGTTTGGGGGTTGAGAAGTAGTCGGCAAAGATTCTTGTGTGTGTTTGTGTGTTTGCCAAATAATGAGAAACAATTTACGTGAAATAAGTTTATTGTTGTTGCTTGTGTTTTGGTGTAACAGCATAATAATATATTATTAAATTATAATATTAGTTTTATGGAAAACTCGTTTTATATAAATTATTTTTGATAAACCGAAGACTATAGAGCCAATCTATTTGTTTTTACTAATGGTCTCATGTGATTTATTATGGGAAGTTTAGTTAGTAACAGCTTTTAATTTCTTGGTCAAAAGTAAAAACTTGAAAGAAATGATGATTTGTTTTAGTGAAAATATGAGTAAAAAGTGGGTTTATGTCAGTCCCAAAAACAGAAAAAAAAAATTTCAGTTTGTGATTCTCATGTCCAATTGTGGCACGCAGTAACATGTGGTTGTAGCACATGGACAACCTGCGACTGACATTCGTTTTTATTTTTCATTTTTTATTGGTTGAGGGGTGTTTTTCAATGAAAATTTTCATCATCGACTCCCTCAATGAAACACAATATATGTGGTTTATTTTTTATTTTTTATTTTTTATAGTTAGATGTATGTGGTATTACTGACAAACCACAATATATGTGTTTTTCAATGAAAATTTACTACTTATATTATATTTGTTGTTTTACTATTGATATTCATATCCCGTGATCTACTTTCATGAAATTATTTGCATGTGTGATTACTGAGAATGTATATAGACGACAGATTCAAGTGTGAAAGGAAGACGTTTGAACTTACTACTTATTTTATTTTAGATGTTTGATTATTAATACTCTTATCTCGCGATCTACTGTCATGAAATTTTCTACGCATATAGTCACTAATAAGCTATATATATATGAGATAGAAATAGCCTTAAATCTCCACCAAATTCTAGTACGTTTTTGCTACACAATCAAGCTCCAAACTCTTTCTCTTTTTTGAGAAACTCGCTTAGGCATCGGAAATTCATTGGCCAAACCGCCCCTCCTTGGGCACGCGTGGTCTTTAGCCTTGATCAAAGATGTTTTATATGTACAAGTTCGTCAATCTACAAGCGGTAGATTTTTACTACCACACTGACTGACTTTTAGGTACTTACCAATATGCCAATAGGTTTAATATCGTAGATTAAACATTAGTTTTAAAAATTATTGGAGATTTGGAAAAATATTATTGGAGGTTGGCAAAGGTGATTGTGGTCCGATATTAATTAAATAAAAATAAATAAAAGACGAGCATCGCGTGACATTTCTTTTCCATGTTTAGAAACATGATAGATTATGTGATACATTTTTTTAAGGGGAAATGTTTTACTTCTCCATTTTTTGAGATTAGAGACTGGGTTCCTTTAATCTTTGTTTTAAAAGATTTATGCATATATGAAACGAATAGTACTACTTATTTTATTCAAAAGCTTCAATCGCATTAGGAGTCTTTGTCTAAGTAACATCATCGTGCTTTCTTTTTCCATAAAATAATGAAAAATAAATAAATAAATTCATCATGTTGAAAGTCCTTAATTGAGTAAAATACATATCCAACATGTCAACTTTCCTTTCATATTAGGACATCACACATTTTGTAAGTTCTACTCACTCACTTCATTACACACTAATATGATTAAGGTAATATTATTAGAGCCACTCATTAAAATTTGTAGACATACAAGTTACACTATTAAATTTGACTTAGATATTAATTCAAGATTTCGAACTTAATTAAATAGACAATTAAATCATCATGTAATATTTCAAAATATAATAAAAAACAGAAAAAATAAAACGACAAGATTTTAGCATTTCTCACCTTTAAAACTAATTGAGTCTGATACATGTACCATGAGTAAAATACTTTTAAGGAAAAAAGTGCGGTGCGTGAATTGTGATGACTATGTTGTCTCCTCCGATGAGATTAAATTATCTTCATTCATGTGCTTAACAGTTCTTGGTGGGGTTCATCAAGAAAGTAAAACGAGGTTGACCCGTGTAGGTCTCCCAATACATGAGCAACCGAAGATAATTACCGAAAGAAAACACAATCCAACGGTGTAAAAGCCATTTGATTGTGTTTCGTCATTAGGCATCAAAGATTCATGATGCTTTTGATATGTTTGAGGTTAGAAGCTTGATTAAGATTAAGAGGTACAATAATCACGATGGTGGGCCTTAATTGAGTACAATCAAAGGCAGATATTGAAAGTTGAAAGCGATTCTTAGCTAAATGCCTTAGTGGTGGGTTCATTCTTCATTGTCACTGTTTTTCTTTTTGACCACAACTATATAGTAATCATAATAATTTGATATTAAAACGTATTTACAGAAGTCGAATCTACACTTTTTACTTAGAAGTCGTACTTAAAACTAATTCCACATTCTTTACGGTTATAAAACAAAGGCTTATTAATTGAATTGCCCCTAAAACTACTATTTAGTCTCAGTTTATTCCTTAAAACTGGTTTTGTCTCACTTTGTCCCATAAAACAGCTATTTTCGTCTCTTTTGGTCTCACTTCACCCAATTCCGTTACAAAATCGTTAATTTTAAGGGTCTTTTGGACATTTTATGTTTTACCCAAAAGCTTGTCTTTCTACAATGAAAGACCCATCACTCTCCCTTCTTATGCTCCTGCTGATGGACAACAACTTCTTAGAACGTATTACAAGGTTTAGATACCAATAAGGAAGATCAAAACATCAAACCAAAGCAAGAATGTCAACAAACCACAACGAAAGTACATTGAAATAGTTACCCACGATGATTTCGACTTCTAATTCATGGGATTCTTGCGCTACGAGAAAGCTTTCAGAAATCTTCACAAGGCCTTTTCATTGCCAACCACAACTACAACTAGAAAATGCATCCAACACATCATCAATTAGAAAGACGTGTTTTGTAATTTGGAGATGAGCAATTAACAAGAGCTCATATGCGGTAATTAGCTTCTACATGTGTGTTTATTTTTTTCTCAAAGTTTTACCCTTTAGGCCCAAAAGAGACAAAGATGTGTGTAAAGAATGAAATGTCCAAAATACCTTTAAATTTAACGAGTTTTTAACGAAATTGGGTGAAGTGAGACCAAAAGAGACAAAAATAACAATTTTAAGAGGCAAAGTAAGACAAAACTAATTTAAAAGGGTAAATTGAAACTAAATAGTAGTTTCAGGGACAATTCAATTAATAAGCCCAAAACAAATGCATTTTAATCTTGTGTAGATGAATTTATTAGGGTTCAATGACGTACTAAACAATAAAATGAGACAACATGAGTACACTTTATGGTACCTAGCCGCAGTGGATAGGGTTTGCCTTATAGGCTTACGGCCAAACTCAACCATACAACCAATCACTTAGTTACAACCTTACTCGGCACAATACCATGTGATTAGACAAAACTAAAGACAATAAACTAGCTTATTAGGATTAAAAGAAGAATCAAATTCAAAAGCAAATGGGTGTGGCTTTAATGTCACTTAGGATTTAGCTACAACATTACATGTATTTAATAAAATTACAATTCAACAATCAAATTAGGGGTGGGCATTGAGTGAGTTGGTCAAGTTGAACTTCAATCCGTTGATCAACCCAACATGCTTGAGTTGGAATTGCTCAAACCCATTTTCACCTAATAAAATGGGCGAACCAACTCACCCAAACTATTCTTGGGTGGGTTTCACGAGTTGGGAGCATTTCACGGTTAGACTTAATTGGTTTCTTTCTTATTCCTAATGTAAGTATGAGTGATAAATAATCAATACATACTTCAAAATAGGCTCATATAATGTGAATTTGATGTTGTTATATTCCTACATATAACTAATACATAAATTTCACTATTCAAATAAAGTATTAATGAAAAAATTATGTTTAAAAGTTACTAAATTTTATGTATATATCTATGTAATATACACATATGTTTTAAGAATTGTTGTCTTTCGAGTGGGCTGGTTTCAATCAAGTTAATAATGCTTCAAACCAATCCAACCCACTTATTCAACGGGTGGTCGGGTTTTACCCAAATATAAATTTTAATGTATAAAACCCAACCCATATCAGGTGGGTTGGTCGAGTTGTTGGTAGACCTACTAAAATGCCCATGCCTAAGACAAATAGTGATTGTATTAAATACACATATTCACATGAATTATATATAATCGTGAAATAATAATTGTATTAAATACATACAAATATTATAAGCAGTCTCATAACTCAATGTGGTTGTTTTAGCCATTAGGTTCGATTTTCATAACCGTTTAAATTTTTTATTTTCAATCTCGGTCAATTATTTTTCATAGGAAAATGATATTTGTATCCCCTTTTCTTATCAAACTACTATTTGTACCCCCAATTTAAGAATGAAATTGCATAATGAAATGAGAATACAAATAGTAATAAGGGGGTACAAATATCAGCTCCATTTTTCATATTGTTTAATGCTCCGCATATTGAAGAAACTTTTGGGTAAAACATAAAATTAAATAAAGAAACTAAACGATTTTTCTACAGAATAAAAAAACGGAAAATAAATTGAGGGGGTCCCGCTATTTGGCACGAGAGAAAAAAAACGCGGCCAAGAAAAAACAAAAAGAATCAGAATCGTGCTGCAACCGAAGGGCGTGGTGCACACGCAGCCACATCATTCCCAAATTCACACCTTTCACGCACTCTCACACGCGTGAGTTATTATCTACCACGAGAATCTCAATTCACTCATTAAACACGCAGACCGCGAGCCAGCTCGTCTTTTTCACGCGTTTTGCCTGCAACGCCACCCATCGCACTGCCGCCAAGTGTCAACAAAGATGTGGGCCCCTACACGTGGCTTGATCTAATCGATCATCGGTCTTATCGAACAACAGATAAAGCTTGGGGTGATAAAGCAGGCGCTACAACAGCGATGAAGCTCGTGAAGAGCACGTGACATTATCTTGAACCGAGGAGGAGAAGGGTGGTGGTGTCATGCATGTAAGACGCACGTGACTGCGTTTATTATATTTTTGCTTTTTAGGAAAATGTCTGTTATAACGTGTTTGGCGTGTAGCTTGACTGACAATGCAACGCCGTTTCGCGGTTAAATAGCTGACGTTGTGCCGCGCTACTACTGCGTTAAACTCAGGTGACGCGAAAAGTCAAGACTCGGGTTTTGTGGTTTTAGTTAAGTTGATTGGAATAATGTATTTTTTTTTGGTAATTCACACTTTATTATTTTCAAGTATCATAAAATTTACATTTTGTTATTTTTAAAATTTTTTTGCCTTATTTTTATGGGACTAGCTACAGTGCTCGCAAGCATTGAATGCTCACACCGATCTCACCCTCCTCCCCCCTCTCTCCTCCCTCCTCTCTCCTTTTAATGGTGAGATCGGTGTGAGCATTCAATGTTTGCGAGCACTGTAGCCTACTCCCACTTTTATATCTATAGTTTGATTTTTCTGACATTTTTATACCTTCGTTAGTTTATCTATCAAGTACTCTGTTAACTGATAACGTAGCAGATCTGTGGCTTACCAAATTTGTGCCGCATAAGCAATAAACATTAAAAATTAATTAATTAATAATTAATAATTAATAAATAAATAAATAAAAAGAAAAGGATTTCTATTTTCTCTTCTCCTCCCTCTTCAACTCCCCTGCACATCCACCACACTCCTTTTACTTTAAGCCCCCTTCGCACAAAACTCCTTTTTAACATTGAATTTTTTAGTTTCTTTGGATTTGTTGTGTTTAATTTGGATTTGGTGACCCAATGAAGTTGGTTATTTGGAGAATGAGAGTTTATTTTCTTCTTTGTTTCTCAAATTTTTTTCCTTTAGTTTTTTTATATTTTTAGTGGATTAAAGTACTGTCACGTCATCAGTTAACGGAAAACTTGACAGATAACCTAACAAATGTATAAAAGTGTCAAGAAAATTAAACTTTATAAATGAAAGTGAGACGAAAAAAGTAAGTGTAGCAAAATGCGAATTTCACGATACTTGAGGGTAGTAAAATGAAAATTACCCCTTTTTTTTTTGGTGAGAAATGGGACTAAAGCTCAAAAAACTACAAGATGGCACCAAAAATATCTAAACATCATCTTCTAAAATGGACCTAACACAATTAGAGGGGTCACGATAAACAGTAAAACCCAACTCAAGGCCATTTCCTAAATCAGTAAGGTGGTTCATCACCATATTACGCTCCATGTAGATATGTAGTATATTGTAGTTTCATCTACTATTGATAAACTCTTGACAACCCAATATAATAGTAGCCAGATGGTGGAACTCTTCAATTTTATTCTCGTTGTATTTAAATTCAAAACTCCCGTAGTTTAAAATATAAAGTTATTATAAATTATCGTTTGTTTTTAAAACATACGATATTATCTACACTAAAAAATTATGTGGTTTAAAAAATTAAGTTATTATAAATTATCTAATGCATATGATATTATATACACTAAAAGATGAGGAAATTGGCTTAGATGAGGGAGTGGTTAAGCCTTAAATGAAATAGCCATAATAATTTAGTTTGAATTTATCTTTGGCAAGAGACATAAGACCATTCAATTACAAGTAAGAGGATTGTGTTTAATTATTTATTTTTCGCATATGATTCAATATCCTAGTGGATAGGGTATTGGGTTTCCACCCATACGTCTCGGGTTCGAAACTCCCCCATCGTGTAATAGTTTCGAACCCTTCCCATCTCCATTTAATAATAATACTTAAAAAATAATAATTACAGAGTGAAGAGGAATACCACTAGACCACAGAACTAAGAAACCACCTTTTGTTTAAAGAAAAAATAATGTATACGATATGGGTTCATTCGAACCTTATTGGACTGAAATTTTATAATTGATAAACTTGTTTCATGTAAATCATTCTCTTCTTGAAGTAATTTGTTAAAATTGCAAACTCTATATTAAGATCAGACATATCTAGATTTTGTTTCTTTAAGAAGAGATCAATAAAGAGATTTTAATGAGTGATACTCCACTTAAGCGACAACTTTATCCCTTTTTTCTAATGCAATAGTTGTATTTTATTATTTTTTATCAATATCAAATTTTTTTAATACATTTGATATTATCTACACTAAAGAGTAGAGAAGTGAGCTAAACCACACAATGAGTTAACTATAATAATTTGGTTCGAATTCGCATTTGGTAAGAATCAAACATAAAACATCTTACTTACAAGTGAAGAGGAATACTACCAGACCATAGTACTAAGTATCTTATCAATAATAATGTTAGATTAGAGCATTTCTCAAGAATTTTATTTTTTACTACTAACAAGTGAGATCCGCTGCCGTATGGCCCTATATCTGGCAGATGCTAGCCTTTAGTGACTAGGCCTGACGGATGTGCCACCTTAGGCAACCGAATATGGCGTTTTGCACCATCTTGAGGATCCAAATCTATTGATTTTACTGTCGTGGGCATTTGGACGTGGTGGACTCCACTTGAACAAAGGTTGCAGGTAACCCAAGCATTCGATGGAGCCAACCGGAGGATTTCGTTTCTCAAATTAGTGTATGTTTGTTAGTACCACATTTAGCGGGTAATGTCTCGCCTACCGAGTGACGTGGCCTGCTTTGGAGCGATGGTTTGATGCTACCACACTTGCAAGAAATGGTTTTGATGTGGCCTCGTTTGTTAACGATGACTTAATGTGGTCTCGCTTGTGTGGTGGTGACATTACGTGTGCTTCGATATAGATCTGTTGTGTCTGTCGTGTTTGTGGCAAATTTGTATCGGCAATGCTTCTGTTAGTATGTGTGCACTTGTGGTGGCCTTAGGGGATTATTATTAATGTTTGTTTTATGCAAATTATCTCCAGATCAATGATTTGGTCACTAGAGATTGTACCTATGTGGCAATCTTTATAACCATTATGATTTTAGTAATGGAAAATCGATATTTTTTTTTGTAGTAAAAAGAAAAGAATTCTATGTTTACTAACTTTTTAAAGAAAAATTTTGAGTGATATGTACCATTTAATTGTACGGTCATTGAATGATCCTGATTAATTTGCGGTTTACCTAAATGAATCGTACCATTGAAATTGAATCCACCTTTTAATTGAAGAAGATCATCTTTTCTCGCACGTTGGAAATTGAAACGTCTATTAACTCATTGTCAAAACATAAAATTATTTGTTCACCTAAACGAAATTTCCTTACCCCCTTTAATTAGCGATACGATCAACGGAACGACGTTCCAGAACTACCCTTGTTTCATGTCATTTAACCGAGGGCATTTCAGTCTATTTTTATCGCGGCTGGTAACTGGGTCGGTGTACGACGTTCACGTGCTCGTAAAGACCCATTGGGACTTGGATGTTTTCGGACTTTAGGTCCAATAAGTGGGCCCTACTTGTTAGTAGTCAAGAGGCTCGAAGCCCAAAACTAAAAGCACCGAACTGCAGGCGATCACAGCCGCCACCGCCACCACCGGCTTTGGCTTAATTGGGCGAGCGTTGAGTGAAGACTTTGTAAGGTTTGTCTTCGTCGGAAAGTCCAAAGTGTTGAACACGCTTAGCCACCGCCACTCCACATGGTGGTGGACCATCTCCATTTAACTTCTTACCCTTGGGGATATTTAATTAGGTTTTACCTCCCTCATAAAATCATGATAGTCATCATGCAAATGCGGGTGAAAAAATGGTGGTCTTAAAAGATGAATTTTCTGTTTCAACTATTTTCAAGTGAGTGAAAACTTGAAGGTTACGGAATGTGTATGGAAGAGGAGTGCTAGCATTAGTTGCTGTTCAAACTGCTCAAATAGAGTAAAAAAGTTGCCCCAACTGCTCAAACCATACAAAATTAATCAATTCGAGCAGTTTGATTTAGTTTTTACGCTAAAAATGTAACGTAAACTTGAACAGTTTGATTCAATTTTTACGCCAAAAAGCAGCATAATTTTGGATCAAATCGAACTAAGTAGCAATCTTGACCTATTTAGAAATGCATAAATTTATTTACAAATTAAATATGTTTCTGTTTCATTTCCCATATTGACGTCAATCAACAGAAAATGATATTTGTAATAATTTATGACGAGAAATAATAGAACCAAATTGGTCACTAGGCATTTCGAATCAGAATTCTGAAATCCTTGTTTACATTTGGTTATGCTTACAACGACTTATCAAACCTCTTCGATACTCGATAATATTGATAACTAATACTAATCAAGATGATTAATATATGGTTTACTATAATATTATTAAAGATGGTATTCAAATTTGCCTTACTCAAATACTATTAGTATAAAAAATGGAGATTAAAAAAGAGGTCAAATTCGTTGCTTGGTCAATGGTCATGCACACCTAATAAAAGGCAGTGGAAGGTGGAAGGTGGAAGGTGCAATTGATGATGTGATGGCTGCCTGATACAATAACTGTGATGATCACAGCGTAATTGAAAAGTCTGCATGTTTACAACATGCATCGTGCGAATCCCCACGTTCTGCTTTGCTTGTGTATCTATATTTAGATTTTATTTATAAAATAAATCGGACCATATTGGTCCATAAATTTCGTTCTAATTAGAGAATTTGTTTATGAATTAAAAATTTGTGAGTATTGATCTATGAGATTGTCATCATGTAGAGTAATGATCCTTTTGGGCAATTTTATTAGGTCTTTTGTTCTTCATTTGCTCTTCAAATCCTTTATTTTGAACGGAAGTTCTGACCGAATTATTCAAAAGAATCATAACTCTACACTGCGACAAGTTCACGAACCATACTTACTGTTTTTGGGGTATAATCTGTTATTAGATTTTGTAAATTCTCATAGATTGTTTTTTTTTTCTATATTGGTTAATATTGGTGTTGGAGGAAACGGCAGCAATTCTGATATTTTATTTGCTCAATTTTTGGATGAGGCCACGGGACTAGCTAGTTAATGATTAATCCCTATATTAACATGTGACATTCAGATCCAGCTACCAGAACTTCTAAAATATTAAATAATTTGTAGGTACATGTTGTCTTCTAATAATTTGCAAACTTGTCATTGTCTTAGTTAATCAGTTTTATCCTCCAATCCAAAATTTAATTTTGGAGTTTTTCGTTAGAAGTCTTATGAAAAATAATTGAGGGCGATGGTAGAATAGTTCGCAAGAACTACAATGATAATGTCGGTTGTGAGTTGTGACAAGAACGAGAAAATGGTTGTAGTAGTAGTAGTAGTGATGGAACAAAGTATATACATTAGCAACTTCATATTTAAATTCCACATCAAACTCAATATTTTCTCAAATTTTCTTATTTGAAAGAACGTAGTCCATATGAGACTAAGCATACTCACTTGTTAATACGATGTCTCAACAACATAATGCACAAGACTTTCACAACTCTGATTTATTCCCGAAAAGCCAAAGCTCTCAGATTAATCAATCCATCAAGCTCCGCAATTTGTGATGGTATATTATCCTAGTTAGAGCCGATTCATTGTATCTTATTATACCATTATTTTTACTACTATATTTTATCTTGAAAGAAAGGAAATAACTAAAATTTTGAGGCAAACCAGCATATAATTACTCATTGGGCCATATCAACGTGATCCGACCCACACATTTTCTGCCGATTGTTGTTTTGGGCCCAATACTCAGAGATCATGGACGGGCCTCATAGGGTTTTTTGATGGCCTGGATCAGATGTAGCCTCGCAGTCCACTTTTGTTGATATTCTTTTGTTACTGTTTGTTTTTTATTTTTATAAAAATGATCTTTGAGCGATGTTTAAAAGACAAATGGTTTAGATTATGAAAAAATATTGTCAGAGTGTGCACAAACGCGAGCTTATCATTGTATTAAATTACTAACGGATTAGTGCTTGAATGCTCTTGTATCCATATGAACAACAGATGAATAATTCTTCTTCTAAGTTGGACTTGGCTCAAGTACTTGAGAGCCGGTGAGAAAATGAGTATTAGGCTCGAACAGGGACTTCATATTCATCATGTTTTTTTTTGGGGGAGGGGTGGGTGGTGGGGTGCGGGGGCGCGGAAGGGCTCTCTTTTCTGCAATGGAAAAAAACAGAGCATATTTTACTCGGCACAACCTAATGATTCATCCAATATTATAGATTCCTGTCATTGTTAACCCATCATTAAGATCCTGATGTATGTTGATATATTCACGACAACATATGCTATGTAAAATAGGAGAAATATTCAGTGACCAATTAATATTACGGTATAATGATATTTCTTTTTACTTATAAGTGAGAGGTCTCATGTTTAACTCACATAAATGGCGATGACGCATTTTATATATTTTGAGTTTGATACCTAGTTAATGACCGGTCTATTGCGTGATCTACTCAATAGGAGAAATAAACAAAGTTCCCATTTAAAGAGTAATTTGACCATTTTAGTAGATCCGATCCACTATCACTGCTAATACGCCGTTGAAGAGAGAGGGAGAAAATATTGTATTTTAAGTTGAATAATACTTGCATTCCCTCTTTGGGGGGAGGAGCTCATTTCCTCACTTGCAAATAACGTATCTTCATTGTAAAAATTTCATAATCGGAACTATTCAATGTCTTAATCTTCATTTGAAGATCATCCTTACTAAAAATTCATTTGAAACGAAGATCGTTAAGTCCTCCAAATGTATCAAATAAATGGACAATTCATCATTAATATGTTACTTGATACCTACATCGTTGATTTATTTGATACAATTTGAATGACTAAATGAACTTTGATTCGAATGAATTTTTAATGAATTTTTGTAGGAATGATCTTCAAACGAAATTTAAGACATTGAACAGTTCTGATTATGAAATTTCTATGGTGAAGATACATTATTTGCAAGTGAGAGAAGCCAGTTACTTTCTCTCTCCTTCTTGCTAGTTTTAACTAGAAATTGTTCATAATGCAAAATTTCTTGTTTAAATGACTAGCCTGTTGGACTTGTGTTTCTGTGAGTTTTGCAAAATTTTCAGTTAAAGTAGCCAAAATCTTTCTTTTAGCCCCGTTGGAGATGCTATTGGCTACTTCCTTCCTTCCCCTCATTTTTGATAAACTTTGTTGCCCATGCAATATTGCTAGGTGTTGGGTTTTATCACAAAAGGCCTCAGTGATATTAGAGGTGGAATATCTCATATATAAGTTGTATTGTATTTTGTTTTATGCTTGATATGAGACTCTATTCTCCAACACGCCCCTCACGAGTGACTCCACACAGGGTCGCAAGGGAAACCAATTCTCACATCGGGAACTGGTTAAGTCAGTATATTGGAGCTAACACCAATCTTTTCTAGAGTTCGGTTGGTCGGTATTCAGTCTCTAGAGCCAACACCAATATTTTCGAAGGCCAGTCATTCAGTAGCCTTAAGTTGAAGTTAGCCCATCTTTTCGAAAGCTCAACTACATGAAGCATGTTCGAGCCCAGTAAATCGGCCCAGGACGTGTTGAGACTTAACCATCTATTGCTAGGTGTTGGGTTTTATCACAAAAGGCCTCCGTGATATTAGGGGTAGAATATCTCATATTTAAGTTGTATTATATTTTGTTATATGCCCAATGTAAGACTTTATTCTCCAACAATTTTCTCTTGGCCTTGTTATTTTTCTAGCAGCTACCTGCTGTCTTATAAATTATAATTGGTTAGTTCATACAACTAATTGTGATATTTCTGAATGTTCTCTAGTTCTATCTTAATGGCAAGTTTAAAAGTTGATAGCTACACGATAAATTATACCTAGAGGAAGTGACAGAACAGGTATACCAACATGATGTTCTCTAGTTCTATCTTGATGGCAAGTATAAAAGTTGATAGCTACACGATAAATTATACCTAGAGGAGGTGACAGAACATGTATACCAACATGATTGATTCACATAGCCTCTTTGTTAAAAACACTTAACTACACATGTAGACGAAGAATATATATATATATATACATATATATATATTTAACGATATATTTACACTAAATGGTGAAGAATAAATTTATTTCGTGTTAGTCCTTATCAGTCAATGTCATTAAAACACATAAGAATAAATACTAACCTTGACTAGTCAACATACTTATCAGAAAGAAGAACTTTAGCAGGAACGAAACTCGAGACCTTCTCCTCACTATTGCACCTTAATCACGAAACTATATGGGGTGTTTGGGACTTTGTGATGATTATTGCAGTATGAGTAGGGACCTCAAGTATTTATATAGGCATAAGTCTAATAGAGTTCTACCCATAAACGGACTATACTAGAAACTCTAAAAGCCTACAACTGAAATACCAAAGCCTATGTGGAATCCTTAGTCCACAAGAAATCCCTTAATTACACCTAGTCAAATTCGGGTAATATCACAAGACTTGGTGTATAAGGTAGAGTCCTTATTAAACTCTAACCTTACTTGTTTCTTAAGTTAACTGTGAAACCAAATCCGGATAGAGATATATTAGGGATTAGTCTAACATTCTCCCACTTTGGTGAACAGTTACCTTCAGAGACAAACAAGATTACTTTAGTGGCCATTTGAGTTCACTAAAACTAAGATTTCCACAGCTCTTGTCAAATACAACCACTTGACTGGAATTGTCGAGTATGAAAACAAAATTGAGCTCTCAACGTTTACAATCACACAATTAAGAACTTTATCCACATGAACTGTACTAGACTTTGATAAAATAAAGTGTTATGCGTTAACCTTAACATGATCTTTAACAATGCTTACACCATTTTGGTCCTTTTTGGGTAATCTACTTAGAGATTACTGCATGCTTCCAACAAAGCTGTATAACTGCGTAAAACAATTAGAACACTAACTTTACTGTGATAACATTAGACAAATTGTTTTTGCAACCTTAACGTACGTATAACTTGATCAACAAGTAACTTTAACGGTCTAATGATACACATAACCTCAAGCTTGAAAAAACTGTAAGAGCATCTGAAAACAAAATCAATTAAAACATGATTTTGACAAAACAATTTGAAAACTAAAAATTTTCATTCCATGAATTATAACCAAAAACAATCCAAAAAACACAAACTGAACTAACTAGAATAACTATAAATTAACTAAAACGTGAAATACTAATTTAACTCCCACAGACTCTAGCCATCTAAACTAACAGTCAATCCCATCCTAGCAACATGTTTGTGAAAGACTGCATTTGGTAATGGCTTGTTTAGGGGATCTGCAAGCATCTCTCCAGTTGGAATGTAATCAATCACTACCACTCCAGCTTTAAATTTCTGCCTCACTTCTCTGTACTTGATATTCATGTGTCTCGTACCATCTGAACGTTTGTTGTTTCTAGCATGAAAAATAGCAGCACTGTTGTCACACCGCAACTGAATTGGCTTTGTAGCTATGTCCATGAAATGCATATCCGAGAAAAACTTTTTCAACCAATTGGCTTCTCCAATTGCTTCAAAACAAGCTGCATATTTTGCTTGCATTGTAGAAGCAACTACAGTCCTTTGCTTCATGCTCTTCCAAGCTATGGCACCTCCAGCTAATGTAAAAACATAACTAGAAGTTAACTTAAGTGAATCTGGACATCCATCATAGTCTGCATCACAATATCCTACTAACTTCAATGCATCGGACCTCTTATAGATGAGCTTATAGTCTTTGGTTCGTTGTAAATACCTCATCACTCTCTTAGCTGCCAACTAGTGTGAATGTCCAGGATTTGACTGAAAACGTCCTAACACACTACAAGAGAATGAAATATTTGGTCTAGTGCATGTTTGAGCATACATAAGACTTCCAACAATTGAAGCATAAGGTTTGGGTTGCATCTCCTACTTCTCAGCTTCAGTTTTGGGACTTTGTTGTTTACTGAACTTCTTACCTTTTGACATAGGTACATCAACTCCTTTGCAAGCTTCCATATTAAACCTTTTGAGTACTTTGTCAATGTAACCTTTTTGAGATAAAGCTAACAAACTCTTCTTTCGATCTCTACTTATTTCAATGCCTAAAACATATTTAGCTTCTCCCATGTTTGTCATCTTGAAACTTTTGGATAGAAACGTTTTGGTATCATGCAAAAGAGATGAATTGGTACTAGCTAGAAGTATGTCATCGACATACAACACTAAGAAAATAAAATCTCTCCCACTGACCTTAAGACAGATACATTCATCTTCAGAATTTTTTTCACAACCATGTGAACTCACAACTTGATCAAATTTGAGATACCATTGTCTCGAGGCTTGTTTCAAACCATAGATGGACTTGTTAAGCTTACAAACCAAACTCTCTCTCCCTTCTTGAATGAAACCCTCAAGCTGCTTCATGTAAATTTCTTCATCAAGATTTCCATTCAAGAATGCAGTTTCACGTCCATTTGGTGAAGAAACAAGTCAAAGTGAGCTAAAGGGCCATGATAACTCTGAATGAGTCTTTAGTTGACATTGGAGAAAAAGTTTCAGTGTAATCGATATCTTCCTTTTGTGTGTAGCCCTTTGCAACTAGCCTAGCTTTGTATCTATCAATAGCTCATTTAGAGTCTCTTTTGGTTTTGAAAACTCACTTACATCCAATAGGTTTACAGCCTTGTGGTAACTTAACTAACTTCCAAACTTTGTTACTACTCATAGAATCCAATTCAGACTGCATTGCTTCCATCAGTTTACTTTGATTTGAACTCTCTATTGCTTGCTTAAAAGTCATTGGTTCATCTTCTATACCAACATCAAAATCATCTTCTTGCAAGTATAACATATAGTCACTTGATATAGCAGGTCTTCTTTCACGTTGTGGTTTTCTCAATGCTATAGGTTGATCAACTTGTGCTGATATTTGAATTGGAGCAGGATGCTGAACTTCTTGAACATTATCTTCATCTTTAACATCCTCTATAACTTCATCGACATTTACATTGACATTGTTGTCAATAACATGAGTGTCAGTGGCCATGTTATTATGTCCATTTTTTCAGCACTTGGTTGCAACGACTCATCTTCAAAAACAAAATCTTCATTAATTTCTTCATCACCAACCACTTCAATGAACTTAGCTCTCCCTGTTTCAACGAATCTTGTAGTATGGTTAGAGCTGTAAAAATGATAGCCCTTGGATTTGTCAGGATATCCAGCAAAATAACAACTTAGAGTTTTTGGATCAAGCTTCTTTTCCAATGGATTGTAAATTCTGGCTTCAGCCTGACATCCCCATATCTTCAAATGATGTACACTTGGCTTCCTATTTGTCCATAATTTTAATGGTGTGTTGGGAATTGACTTACTAGGAGCTCTATTCAATAAGTAGTTGACAGTTTTGATAGCTTCACCCCAGAAAAAAATTGGAAGATTTGTTATACACATCATGCTCCTGACCATGTCTTTTAGAGTTCTATTTTGTCTTTTTGCCACTCTATTTTGTTGAGGTGTTTCTGGATTTGTGTATTGAGGTACAATGCCATGCTTTTGAAGAAACAAGGCAAAAAGTCCAGGGTTTTGTCCTGATTCATCATAACGTCCATAGAACTCTCATCCTCAATCCGAGCGTACAACCTTGATCTTCATGTTGAGTTGATTCTCAACTTTAGCTTTGTAGATTTCAAAGATGGCCAAGGCACTTGATTTTTCAGCTAAAAGGTATAAATGACCATAACATGAAAAGTCATCTATAAAAGTGATGAAATACTTGTATTCATCATGAGTTGGAGTTGAGAATATACCATAAATGTCTGTGTGGATGATTTCTAGCAAGTTTTGGCTTTGAGTTGAACCTTTCTTACTAGTGCTAGTGAATTTTCCCTTAATACAATGTATACACACATCAAAGTCTGCATAGTTTAATGAAGGAAGAACATTGTCTTTGGTTAGGGTTTGCATTCTTTCTTTTTAAATGTGATCTAGTCTCTTGTGCCATCACATGAATGAAGTTTCTTTGTCTAAATTCCTTTTCTCTCCCACAGTGTTCATAACCAATTTAGGTGTTTTGCAATTAAGCTTAAACTTGTCATCAATCAATAAACCATCACCAACAAAAATGGAATTTCGAAAAATATTAAAACCATATTCTTCCAATTCAAACTTAAACTTTTGTCTAACAAGCTTACCAGCTGAAATCAAATTCCTTCGAATTAAAGGTATATAAACGACATCTAACAAATCCAAAACAAATCCAGAATCTAATTCAAGCCTAACTACGCCAATAAATTCAGCCTCCCCTTTGATTCCATTGCCAGCGAACACTGCCACTTTATCCTTGTTTGGCTTTCTTCTACTAATGAACCCCTGCAAGGAATTAGACACATGAATAGTTGCTCCACAATCAATCCACCAAGTGTCATAAAAGATTTCAACCAAATTAGACTAAAAAATAGGTGAAATCCTTTGAATTGTACCTCTAGCCTCCTTAGTCTTCTTCCTTGCACTCCAACACTTGTACTTGTTATAATCCTTCTTCATGTGTCCAAGTTTCATGGGAGTGTTGAGAACTTGAGTTGCTGGAAATTTAAACAAAACACTTTAATACCCCAAGTTTTATAATTAACTTCATAAACACATACATAGACTCACACCTTTATGGCAAGAGAGTTTAGAACATGTTTGTAGTACTAGAACAAAATAAATATGAATTTACTGTATAAAAGTTAGTCCACACCTTTGTGGCAAGATGAGGCTTTTATGAATTCACATAATCTCATTCTATACTATACCATTGTCTATTAATTGAACCATGTATGGAGATCAAAACTGAAGCTTTGTTTGCTGGATCTATCATGCATGTTATAATGTGACAATGCAACTGATCAATTAACTTTGAATTTCTATAAACCTTTTACACCAAGCCTTTGCTTTTGTTGTGCCAATATTGATGCAAAAATCGATAGAAAAACATTGATCAAATCTTGTTTCTTTCTTTTCGGCCGGGTCAGGCTGAGAGAAGGATTTTTTGGTCCTTCTTCTGATCTGGTGCGAGGCGTGCCACCAACCAAGCCAAGAATTCGCGGGGTTGGAAATGAATTGAGATGTTGCGCTCGAGTCTGACTTCTAACCAAGTGACTGAGCGACCAATCAAGGAATCTTTTCTTGGTCTGGGTCCGATCACTACCTTGGATTCAAGGTTGGTTAGACTTTGGATCTCTATTTTTGGGTTTTTAGGGTTTATATGATATGATAAATGAAAGTGCAAGATAGCAATTAAGCTTAACGTAAATATGCAAGATA
Source organism: Gillenia trifoliata (assembly GCA_018257905.1). Taxonomy (NCBI): domain Eukaryota; kingdom Viridiplantae; phylum Streptophyta; class Magnoliopsida; order Rosales; family Rosaceae; genus Gillenia; species Gillenia trifoliata. The sequence goes on from CM031086.1 coordinate 18,840,242, forward strand.
ATTAAAGTGCGAGAAAGTAAATGATGAATACTTAAAGATAAGTGAAATAAGGACGAAGAACAAAATTAAACTAATGAAAACGATTAAAACAAAAATAACTTTGATTAAACTAGAATCAAAATAACAACTTAATTGAAAAGTACTTGAATCAAAATGACTGAAAATAAACTTACAATTAAAAGTGCTCGAATGAAAGATGAACGGAAAGTGAATTGCGAGAACTTTAAAACCTATGCTAGAGAATGAAAAAGTGTAGAGTAATATAAAGAAGTCTTGTGTGTTTTTTCTCCTCTCCTTCTTCTTCTTGTATTGAGGAATTTATAGGGCATTCCACGACCCCCATTTGCCCTTCACTCTGCTGCCTCAAAAACTTCCTTATTGAGCTTCCTTGATTTATGGGATTGGAATGATATAATTTATGACTTGATTATGATTCCATCCTCTTTTAGGTTGAGAAAGGCTGACTTTTGATCCTTTCCTTCTACGAATTCATCACGTGACCCTAGTTTCGCTTCCCATGCATTGAACTTGGACATGTAAGCCTTGGTCCATTTTGGGTAGGAAATCCTATTGTGTGCTACCAATCTTGGTCTTTGAACAAGGTTAGGTATTCTTCCTTGCTGAAACGAGCTTGGCTCCAATGAAGGTTGACTCTTCGTTATTCAAGGTTGTCCTCGGCCCAAAAAAATTGAGCAACTAAAACTATGTCATTCCTGAGTTGGTCTCGCAAGTTAGCCATGCTAGACTCATGTAATCAGGTTGGCCTAAAGCGAAAAATTCACCACTAAGAGTTGGTCCCAAATAGGTGGACCCATAACTCATCCTGAGGAATTCTGAGTGCTCTGTCGAAGTTTGCAGTTCTGCACAACACTTTCCAAATCTCACTCGGATTCCACTTTTTTGCAATTTTCCTTGTCTTCCAAGGTTCTATCTTGTAATCTACACAAAATCAGGCCATTATCCATCACTTGCGTCCACTCCTAATAACCTAACACATCCCAAATCTTTGTGCTCCAATGCTTGCCACACAAGCATTCTATTCCAAATCCAAGTAACGCTTTGTTTCACTCCTTTAGCCTCCTAATTCCAACTTTGCCATTTCCACCTACAATAAAACAAAAATAAAATAAAATACTAGAATTAACAAAAATTAACTAAATAAACATAGAAAAATAAGATAATAACGTCGCATAAATATGTTCCTATCAAATTCCCCCACACTTAGCTTTTGCTAGTCCCGAGCAAAACAAAGAAAACAAAACAAAACAAAGACCTAAACCTTCCAACCTTCGTCTCAGGGATTTCCAACAGTTCATGACATGTAAGAATCACTACAAACATAAACTAAAGCCCTCCTTACTCTTTAGCATCTCCTTAATCGCATCAACATCCACTAGCTCACAATTAATCAATTAAAAACTATTTTTAAAAACAATGAACAAGCCACAAAAGAATCACTCAGTTCCTCACAGGGCATACTCCCATTTTCACTCAGACTTTCTGGCTACACTCCTTATTCTAGGTATATGTGAGAAGATTGATGTAAACATGAAAACTAAAACTCACATATGAAATAACAAAGAAACCACTTTCTGGAAAATATGATCTCATGAAAGGAATGCCACTACTTAGAAGAAAGAACCAGGGATCCCATATGCTCATACCAAATTCAGACTCCATTAATTGAAACACATAACAATCAAGACAAAGGTCAAGGGTTGTAATGGGGCTAAAGGTAGGGGCTAACAAAGAAAGGATAAAGATAATCAAAGTTCTTAAAGAGATAGGGGCAATATGATAAAGTTAGGGGCAATATGATAAAGGTAGGGGCAATATGATAAAGTTAAGACCTTGAATTCAATATATGACCTCAATACCCAACTAATGAAACGTACAGGAGAGGTAAACAAACTACAGGGCCAGGTTTCATGTTATGGACCTGTCTTCAACACTCAAAACTATATAACTCAACTATAAAAGAAAAACAAAACTGAAAACGAAGAACTGAATAACCCCTTTTCTTTTCTTTTCTTTTTCTTCTTCTTTCTTTTTTTTTCTTTTTTTTCTATTTGATTTTTTTCTTTTTGTTTTCTTTCTCGATTTTTTTTTGGATGGAACTAAATACATAAATTTCCCAATAAGTCATGCTCAACTACTCTTTAAGAAAAAGGTAAGGATATTCCTATACTAGGCTAGGTAGGAATAATGCGGGTTAACAAAGAAAATAGGCTATAAGGCTCAAAGGGGTTAAACCTACAATATATATACAAGGGCAAAAAAAAAGGCCATTTGGCTATGGTGGTTATCTAGACACCTTCATCTTGTTATATTGTTATGCAACCAATTTTGACGCTTTGAACGAAAATGGCATGAGTTCTAGCATTGGAACTAAAAATATGAAAAGGCATTCGCAATAGTAACCAAGCAAAGAATAATGAGATCATGCAACGACTTAGAAAACAAGAAAGTTTAAAGATTAAGTGTAGATAACTCTCCAAACAAAGCATAGGCTTAAATCTCACAAGGTTGTAGCGTTAATTTTAGTGACTTCTTTCAAGCATGTTAAAAACACAAAACTTTTTCTTTTGTGATTAAATGTGAATTCGTTAATGACAACTACAACTAAGTATCAACCAAAGAGCATATCAAACTTCAATCTATGCATGTAACTTTCCTTAAAGTCATGCAATCAAAAATCAAATCCTCATCATTGTGTTGGAAGGTACCCTAAGACACAAAAACAAACAAACAACCTAAAACTACCCAAGAAAACAAAAAAAATTGTTTTTTTATTTTTAATTTTTGGTTTTTTTTTTTCAATTTAAAAAAAAAAAAATTAAATTGAAGGCAATGAAAAACAACATTAGTAGTGATAGGCGGTGAAAATCAACGAAAAATCATGCAAAAGCATTCTGTTTACCAACCCCCAAACATTGTCCTCAATGTTTTTTAAATAAAACTCAAACAAGAAAGCAATAAAAGACACACTAGCAAACAATCACACAAAACAAGACAAGGATGGCAAAGTAAAAGCGGTAAAAAGAAAGGTAAAAGAAAGCAAATATGTTTGTAGAAGCCATGAATCCATCGTTGTTCCATCTTCGACCCATATGGGTTGCTTCCCAAGAAGTGCTTGATTTAACGTCTTCTAGCCGAACGGTACTATCAATCAATCCTTAGTAGGGGCTGTAGCATGGGGGGGTACATCCTCCACGACATGCTCTTCAAAACATTCACGCATTAAGTCTTTGAATGGAAGGTGATAGTGATCCTTCCGGGTTGTGGTGTTGAGCTTCTGGTAGTAAATGCAAACTTTCCTGACTTTTGATTTCTTTGGTACTATATACCATGAGAAAGACTTAAAGGCATCAACATTTTCAAAAATCCCAGGGGGTTGCTCTTGGCTATGATGAGTTTTTGGGTTACAGCTTGTCCCGTGTCATCAAATCCAACTTCTTTGGCAATGGTCGTCTCAAGTACATCCCCATTGATAACTTCTAAACCTCCTTGCACTGAAGTTTCAATAAAGAAACAAGAATGATCATCCATAGGAGACTTAGTATCTGCGGGAATATTAAAATCAATCACTTCGCCATCAAACTCCATTGTCAAAGTTCCCTTGTATACATCAATCTTGGTCCGGGCTGTTTTCATGAATGGTCGGCCAAGTATGATTGGCAATGGTGGATCATGGATTGAATCTTCCATCTCAAGCACGTAGAAATCAGCAGGAAAAATCAAATTATCAACCTGCACCAAAACATATTCCAAAACTCCTCTCGGATATGCATTAGATCAGTCAACTAATTGAATTATAACACCATCATTTTTAAGCTCTCCTAGATTCTTAAATGCATAAACAGAATATGGCATGACATTAATAGAAGCACCTAAGTCTAGCAAGGCACGTTCAAACCTGGTATTGCCGATCACACAAGGGATAGTAAAACTACTTGGATCTTTGCACTTAGGTGGAAGCTTTCTTTGTAAAACCGTCGACACATTCTCACTAACTCTGAGCACTTCCTTTTTTTGAATTTTTCTTCTTGTCGTACAAAGCTCCTTCAAGAATTTGGCATACTTCGGAATTTCCTTTATGGCATCAAGAAGTGGAATGTTAACTTGAACTTTTCGAAAAGTTTCTAAGATGTCTTTCTCATGTTATTCTTTCTTTGATTAAGCAAATCTGCCAGGAAAAAGTGCATTAGGAGGTATCGAGTTAGAAATAATTGAAGTAGGAAATGTATCACCTAATTTGAGTGGCAAAGAAGGCCTAGGGGCTGCGGCAGTAGGGCTGGTGGTTTCAGAGGGCTGCAGCAAAGTGTTTTGCACCCTTGCCGTGGCCTGTTTGGCGGTCTCCTCCCCGGACAACAGCTGTTCGTCTTCTTTTGAGTCAAAATTTGAAATCTTGGGGTCCTCCTTGATTACTTTACCGCTCCTCAGAGTGATAGCTTTTGTAGTTTCAAAACCTCCTTTCGGATTAGCAACAATTGAGCTTGGAAGTTTGCATTGCTCTCAGATTTGTCCCATGAATTCCGCTATTTGTCCCATTTGATTTTTCAATTCCGCCAACTCTTTAGCTTGATTAGCTTGTGAAGAAGCTAAAGCACTAATAAGCTTTTCATAGTCGAAGGGCGGATTTAGATTTGCTTGGAAATGCGCTGGATTAAGTGATTGCGCATGAGGCCTTTGATAAAATTCAGGAGGTACTTGCTGTGCTTGGCCATAATTTTGGCCTCGTTGTTGTTGTTGTTGATCACACGAGTTGAAATTTGGATGGTCTCTCCACCCTCAGTTGTATGTATTTGAGAACGGATCATACTTTTGTTGATTTTGCACTTGTTATCCCACGACATTCATTGTTTCCCATCCTCCATTCTCAATCAACTGAGGACATTGATCAGTCGCATGCCCTTGCTGAGTGCACATGCCACATGCAGCCACAGTTTGTGCTTTTGATCCCTCGAGGAATTTCGTCATGAGAGCGGTGAGATGAGCCATCTGGGCCTCCATATTCGAACTAGTGTCTGGAAACAAAAAATAAAATAAAATAAAATAAAAATTAAAAACTAACAAAAAAAACGAAAAGCAAAATCAAAGGGATTAGCAAAATTGCTAATCCCCGACAATGACGCCAAAAATTGATATGCTAGAAGCTAACACACAATTTAAACCCTATAATGTAGTCGTAGTATGAATAAGTAGGGATCGTTCTAGGCCGGGGATTAGAGGGAATTGCTAACCACTTAAAACAAAAAAAAACTAAACTAATTAAAACAATTAACAAACAAATGGGGGATTTTATCTGAAACAAAATTAACCAAAATTAAAATTGAATTCAAAAGCAATTAATGAATGAAAAACTAGCTAAATGATCCTTCTTCACACACAAACATATTCGCACAAGTTGATTACCAATTATTCCTTCTATAAACCATGAATGACATTGCCCCAAATTAACCGTGAAACGCAAAAATTAATTCTCAGATTTTCCAAAGTTCATTGATTTGAATGAAACGCAACTCGCACCAAATTATTCTTATCAAGTTATCTAACTATGAAACGCATGATAGATAAACATATAAAAAATCATTAAGCTTTGTGAAAATCATAAGCATTGACTAGACAATCGTAATTATGAAACACATGATACTTTTGCCTAGGATTTTACTTAACACAACCGAGGTCCTTTCGATTTTTACTACTTATGAATTCAAGTTCATAATGATTAGGTGAAACTCACTTATATTCTAGCTCCAAACCCTAGTATGCAAACTAAGTTGGCCACCTTAATAAACATACAAGGATAAGTTCTCTATAAAACTGATAAGTAAATCACATTCATAATTTATGAAAAAATAACTGGATAAATCAACTCATAATAAACATATGTTCATGGCTTCAAATTCATCCTTAGCTATAAACAAAATTAGTTACTCATGATTGAAAAACAATTCACAAGAAACATTGAAAAACAAACTAACAAAATCACAAAGGTTTGGATAGATACAACTTTGAATTTCACGGCTTCAACTTGAACGTCTTCTTGTCTTCACCTTGGATGGATGGATGAATTGAAGGATGAATGAAATGGTTTTTAGGGCTGAGGATGCGATAGAATGCAGTAGAGAAAAAAGGATGTATGCATGAGGTGGTGTGTTTCAAATTGGTGCTTCTTTGATGATTTATGCATCTCCAAGTTCTTGAATCATTGAAGGACTCCAAGGGCACGATTTTGAGAGTGTTTAGACATCTTTATGACTCCTTATTTCATCTGAAGTAAGTGTGGAAACACGCACAAAACAACTGCCACGTTTTTTCCTTGAAACCAAATCCAACTAGGACTCTACTGCTTGTTTCGACCTTTCCTCACTAAAACAGTGATAAATAATTCTAGAAATATCAGAATTGATATCTGTAAAATCCTATAGAAACTAGACATACAGAGCTTTCCATCCACATATAGTATGACAGGTAACTCATCCTGAGGAATTTTGAGTGCTCTGTCGAAGTTTGCAGTTCTGCACAGCACTTTCCAAATCTCACTCGGATTCCACTTTTTTGCAATTTTCCTTATCTTCCAAGCTTGTATCTTCTAATCTACACAAAATCAAGCCATTATACATCACTTGTGTCCACTCCTAATAACCTAACACATCCTAAATTCTTGTGCTCCAATGCTTGCCACACAAGCATTCTATTCTAAATTCAAGTAACGCTTTGTTTCACTCCTTTAGCCTCCTAATTCCAACTTTGCCATTTCCACCTACAATAAAACAAAAATTAAATAAAATACTAGAATTAACAAAAATTAACTAAATAAACATTGAAAAATAAGATAATAATGTCGCATAAATATGCTCCTATCACATATATATATATATATAAACAATTCTTATGACAGTCGCATATATGTAAAACCAAAAATTGCAGAAGAACATATATATGGCGACTGATTCCTTTATGGTCTTAATAGCATGAAACTGTGCTCTGATACCACATGTTAGTCCTTATCAGTCCATGTTGTTAAAACACGTAAGAATAAATACTAACCTTTACTAGTCGACATACTGATCAGAAAGAAGAACTTTAGCAGGAATGAAACTCGTGAACTTCTTCTCACTATTGCACCTTAATCACGAAACTATATGGGGTGTTTGGGGCTTTGTGATGATTATTGCAGTATGAGCAGGGATCTCAAGTATTTATATAGGCATAAGTCTAATAGAGTCCTACCCATAAATGGATTATACTAGAAACCCTAAAAGCCTACAACTGGAATACCAAAGCCTATGTGGAATCCTTAGTCCACAAGAAATCCCTTAATTACACCTAGTCAAATTCGGGTAGTATCACAAGACTTGGTGTACAAGGTATAGTCCTTATTAAACTCTAACCTTACTTGTTTCCTAAGTTAACTGTAAAACCAAATCCGGATAGAGATATATTAGGGATTAGTCTAACATTTCGAACTCGCCATCAACGAGATTCGAATCTAAAACTTTTCACTTACAAATGAAGAGAAATATCACTAGACCGTAGTATTAAGTGATATATATTTAGTATTTAAAAACAGGTAGGATTACTCCTATAGTTACGTATAATTAATACCTAGTTACACAAGAGTTTGCAGCTCAAGTGGTTAAGAGATTGATGCATCTGAGGTTGTAAGTTCGAGTTTACTCTTCCATATTGCTTGGAGAAATTAAGTGGTATTTTGCTTCTCGATGTTAAGAAAGGGAGCTGATTTTCACGCATCATTTTTAGCCTCTCACACTTTTCTCTTTATTTTATGAGCATTTGATTAAATAAACTAAATGAAAACAACATAACATGGGTATGTAGAAGGAGAAAAAAAGTATGTTTATCATTTCTCTTGAAAAATGTCTCAGTGGAAAAAATATATTTGTAATAATAATAATAGCTATGTGTTTTATATTCATAATCAATAACAACAAATTTGGCTTAGCTTTATGAAAAAAGTTGAGGTTCCACAAGAAATCAATTAACAATATGGGGAGTAGCACAACTACTTATAAGCATATTCAAGATCTCTTGTTTCTTTGACGTGGGATTCACACGCTCTCTCACGTGTGACGAATTTTCAAGCCTAACAGGTGGGCAACACAAATTGAGTGACATGGAGCACGCGTGGCCGTTGGATTTCATATGTTAGACAACATGCTCTAATACCATGTAGAAAGTATGGGTTCTACCAAAAAACGAATTGACAATATGAAAAATAGTTTAATTACTTATAAGCACATACAATATCTCTTATTTCCCGACTATGAAATTCACTCTCAACATGCAAGGTCACTTGTTAATCAATATCGGCAAATCTGAATAGCTTTCCTTGATGATTAATAGTGTGGTACCACTGCTCTATATTCCTTTTGAATGCACTGATAAGATTTTACTGGCAGAGATTTTCCAACATGAAGTTTATTCAGATTGTTTAGCAAGAGATCTACCAGTAATGGGGAGTGCTCAACTAACGAGTGTTGGTTCCAGATGAGATATTATAAATTTATCCCACCATCTTACATTGATATTCCTTACAAGATGCGGTATATAAATTAAGGACTACACTACGTCTAGAAGAATCAACACTTACCCTTGCAGACCTTGTATTTGAGAAACGTACCTCTACGTCTCCATCCTCGAACTGATTGATGTCCGACGACTCTCTATTTTGGAGAGGCCTTGCCAGCTTGTACCTTTTTCTCGAGGAATCGAGATTAATGAACCTTCATCTTCATCTGGTGCCAATCATAAAGGATCTCTTAATCCTTTGACCAGAGCTCAACCTTTTGACATTTCAAAACAGAAAGGTACAGATAAGAATCCGTTTCACTGGACTCAAGAAATCCCTTTGCAAATTATTGATTTCTCTGACCGGCTGATTGAGCCCAAAAAGGTCGCTGACTTTTATCTGAAAGATCACCTAAAACAAGGCCTGAAAACAAGGTTCTGGTATGAATGTCTTTTGGTGGAAACCAACTCCATTAACATTCTGCATTGTTATCGTAGCGATAACAAACATATGATCGCTTTTTCAAAAATAATTATTTTGAATGTTATTACTCTGAAAGAGTGGGGAGATAGCCCATACAAAATGTTTTTTTTTCTGCAAAGTCCTGATTTTAGGCCCCGAGGTTATACCTTTTGGGATTATGTTGAAGCCTGGAAAAATGTTCTTTGTTTTCACAATATAAAATATACTCACACTTGGTTTTTACAATTTAAATTAACAGTTCTGAAAGAACTACCTAATTGGTTTAAAGACTGGTTCTTGGTGTGGGGTCCCATTATTGAATATTTTCCTAAAGAGGTGAAATTTACCTATGAAAGTATTTTTTGGAAAAAGAATAAAGACTTTCCTGATCAAGGATTTGTGTTTATGTGGTTCATTATTCTGTATGAACTCCCCTGGATAATGAAATGGTCCTATTGTTTTGATGAGAATGAAGAAAAGTCCTTAATTTATATACCGCATCTTGTAAGGAATATCAATGTTGTAACATCCCGTTCAAAATTTAACTTATTTTATTCCCGGAAGTGGGAAATGACGTTTTTACCCCTGGGTTGACTTTTTGGTTGACTTTTGCGTCGTAACTCGTACGACGCATCCACTTGTTTTTCTTGACGTGCTTGTCGCTACGAACGCGTAGACGCGAGCGGGACGTCATTCGGACTCCGAACGAATATTTTACGGACGTCGATTTTTCGGCATTTTCCGTATTTCATTTGGGTCTGTTTTGTCTGGTTTGGGCTGGGGCCCATTTGTCTGCAGACAGTGACCAATCCCAGATTTTCTGGGATATTTGTTGGGTTTTTGGCTCCTTGTGCCGAGCCCTCCTCCCTTCTTCTTCCTCTTGTTCTGCAAACTTCAACCCGTGGCCATTCTTGGCCAATTTTGGCATCATTAATCCTCACCAAAATTCAACCCAAGCTTGTTTATCCTCACCCTGGAACTCAGCAACTTTGTGGGTGTCCAGAAAACCAGTGAAACAAAACCCCAGAATTTCCTCAAGCCACCCCGTGGCATTCTTCCTCTTTCTTCTCGGCTTTTTGGAGCTCAAGGGAGCCCAAACTCATCACCAAATGATCTCTGGAGCCCTTGGGAACCCAACCCAAGGCCTGGAAGTCGAGATGGCACCGTGAACGGAGAAGTCAAGTTTTGGCCGAATCTTCCTCCTCATTTTCAGGCCACTTCTGGCCAGTTTTTGGTCCCCAAAATGGTACAATCTTATTCTCCTCATCTCTAGCTTCATTTTGGTACTTGAATTGTCCAATTTGGACTTAAAACGAAGAAGTTATGAAGCTCTGAAGTTTTACCCAAAATCCGGCCATTTTTCTCAGATTCCGGCGGCACCGGCGGCGGCGCCGGCGACCGGAATTCTGGCAGGGATGACCGGCGCTGACGTCATCGGACCGGGTTGGACCGGCCTTGCTGACGTCAGCAGACCGGTTCAGACCGGACTTGCTGACGTCAGCATTGACCGAACCGGCTTGAGCCGAGCCGCGTTGACGGCTTGAGCCGAGCCGTGTTGACCGGCTTAAGCCGAGCCGAGTTGACCGGCTCACCGGCTCAGTTGACTAGCTCGCGCGTGAGCCGCGCGTGGAGCTGCTCGTGGAGCCATAGACTCCGATCTTCAAGCCGCGCGTGAGGGCGCGTGGGAGGTCCAAATCGAGTTCTGTTTTCACGGGTCGACTCGTGACGACGTGTACTACCTCGGGGTAGTATGCATTTTAATTTTTGAGGTGTTTTGGACCTCCAATTTGAGAAAGCAAGGGATAGGTGTAATTAATTCGTTAATTAGTGACCTTTATGAGTTTAATCATTGTACCGGTGATATCTCATATAGGTGGGGCCTATCCAGAGGACTACCGGGGCTACCCAGGACGGGGTACTTCGACCCGGCTACCTACAGGTGAGTGAGTGGGTCTTTCTTTGATAAATGTATATATATACGTGTGGTTTTTCAACGCTTTCTTTAAATTGTTAGCGTACTTGCATATCATTACGAGTGTTGGAGGTAGAACACTCGTACTATATTGCCATACATGTTTTCATATTGTTGCTCATCAGTAGATGTATACACCCCAGGTATTAGTACTCAGTCTTGTGACCAGGACTAGCCTTGACGTTTGGAGTAGTCACTATCAGTACCGTTACGCACCCTTGGATCCATTGTAGGTACTAGCCTGTTCTAGGTTGCATTAGGCAACTCGAACTTGTGTGACTGCACTTTGTGCACCAGCGCTTAGCGCTAGACTCGCGTCATTGTAGTACTCAGCGTATTACTTGTATACCTAGCTTGTTCCTTGTGGGATTTAGCCCCTTGGGCATGTGTGTTTACATATGGGTGAGCAAATGTCAGTAAAGTATTAGCGGGGAGTACCCGCATGTTTTCACGACAGTATTTTGAGGTTCATGCCTACGGGTATGACGTATTTTTCTCAAATTATACTTGTTTTCAAACGAGGGGTTACTAAACTTTTGAAAACAACGGTTTTATCAAACTTTGCTTTTTGACCCACTCACCGTTTTATGTTTTGCGCCCCTCCAGGTTAGTTGGCTGGGAGCTTGCGACGTCGTTGGCGTGGTGGTATGACAATGTAGGATTTCCTCTACGGCTGTATTAAATTTGTTTTCCGCACTCTGATCTTATTTCAATTAAATATTCATTATTCTTTATTTCATCCTTCAACTTTCTTTTTGGCTTTCGTCACGCTAACGCGTGTCGGCCATCACTTTCCGACACCTCGCTCGTCCGGGATCGGGATGTGACAAATGTAAGATGGTGGGATAAATTTATAATATCTCATCTGGAACCAAAATCCTTTTATTGTAAAGATATTCGTTTAGTCTGTAATCCTGCTTAGACTGAAGTGCCCTCTTCATCACAATCCTCATCTGCCAAAGAGGATTTAATCCTATCCCTGGTAAAGTCCACTTGTTACAACCCGTCCCAAAATTTTATGTGAAATTACCAAAATACCCCTAGTGGTCAATGTTGACTTTTGTTGACTTTTCGTGACGACTTGTGAAAAATTATTTCTTTACATATTCATGATGTACTTGTCGATACGAACGCGTGGACGCAAGCAGAACTCAATTCGGAGTTAATACGAACGTTTTATGAAGCTTTAAAGTGTAGGGGCATTTTAGTAATTTTCACCCCATAAGTTGGAATTAGGGTTTTTGGGTTGACCTAGCTGCTCTGCAGCCATTCCACTCCCTCTGCACGATTTCTCTCCCTCTCTCTCGGCCAAATTCACAAAAACCACAAAACCCTAGATTTTGGACGAATCACAAAACCATCAAATCGCGACACGAGACTATAGCCATTATGATCGTCTCGGAATTCTGGACGAGGCTGTGATTTCAGAATATCCAAACTCGAGTCCAATTGTCCAAATCGACGCCGGAACGAAAACGACAAACTGACATTCAAGTTTCTGTACAATCCCGACTTAGGTAAGCCTCGAAACCATTACCATTGGTTTTATTACGTTGAGTAGGTTCAAATCGATATAAAGAACGTCGAATTTGGTGCAGTTTTGAAGGAGAACGGAATTAGGGTTTCCAGAAGCTTTCCGGCCAATTCCAGGCCATCTCCGGCCATTTTTCGGGCCCCAAATTGGTATGAAAATATTCTACTTGTCAATACCTTCAATTTGATATATGGCATGTTGAATTTGGATAAAGAACGAAGAAGTTATGAATTTTTGAAGTTTTGGGATTAATTCAGAAATTTTCCAAAAATTCCGGCGAACCAGACGACGGAGGACGGCCTCACCGGCGGCGGCTCCGGCGACCGGCGAGGGGGAGAAGAAGAGGGAATATTCCGTCAACGGTAACGGAATATTCCTGACGGCGTCAGAATATTCCATCAGAAAGGTATATTCCTTTAAAACTAACGGTGTTGACGTCAGCAAGCGCGTGGCTGACGTCAGCCGCGCGTGGGATGACGTCACCGAGCGCGTGCAGGCGCGTGCCGCGTGTGGCGACACTTGCCGGCGGGTGGCAGCGCGTGGCCGACGCGTGAGGGCACTTCTCAGCGCGTGGCGGCGCGTCTGACAGTTTGGCTGCGCGTGCGGCGGTGGACGGCGGCTGTAGGGTTTTTGGGCCCCGGAAATCGTTTTTCGAGCCCGTTTTTGCTAAAATAGTATTATTTTTGGAATATTTTTCTATAGGGCCTATATTAATTTATATTAGGGAGTTATAATTTCCCCCCTAATATTAAATAGGTAATTCTTCGGCGCCACACTTCGAGGAGGGCAACACCGAGGGAGATTTCACTCCCGATCACCAGTGAGTGGACTTTTGGTTTATTAAATGATTTCTATGCTTTGCAATGATTACGGTTTTGATATATTAAATGATTTTTAAATGTTTTTGAGACATGTTTATATATATATATATATATATATATATATATGTTTATATATATTATGAAATGATTTTGAGATTTGAATATATATGGATATATATTATTAAATGGTTTTAGCCTATGATTTCGGGTATGCAGAAATATTGGTATTTAATTATTGGCTTTTACACATGAATATGTTTGATTACACAAGGATGAAATATTTGGGAAATTATGAGATATATGATATTTCTTCACTTTTACACATGATGTATATATGTATGTTTTCAAACACACTTGGTATGCTTTCACTACGTTGTAGTACCGTCTCACGGCCGTAGGACAAGTCTCACATGTTTGGATCACACGCACTGTACTCCAGGGGTATTGTCCGGTAAATACCTTAGTGCAAGCTTGTCTCACGTTTATGTTTATTTTTGGGGAAAAGGCCCCATTACGTAAGGACTCGGGTGTGACGCGCTAATGCGCAAGTGCTTACATGTGTGTGGTACTAGGAGTACAATTTAATTGAATAACGTAAAGTGCTTGTACGGGGATTGAGAGGCTGTTCCTCAACACATACATGGGTGATTGCACATATACCCTGTGTTGGTTTTCCTATTATCATATTATTGAAATATTTGGCGAAACGAGTTATGGAAATATGATTTATTATCTACGAATTTTATATTGATATATGTTTCCAGTTATACCTATAAACTACATTTTGACGTATACTACGGTAGTACGATTTTACAATTTTACTGGATTTCAAATAGGGGGTTATTATGTTGAAAAGAGAAAGGTATTTTGAAAACTTTTATTTTTCATCCACTCACACCTTCTGTTTTTGCGCCCCCTTCAAGACCTAGTGATAGAGCATCTGGTGAAGTCGAGGCATCCGAGTGGCAGCTCTGACTCTATTTCCCGACCATGTAGGGATTTATCATTTTTGTTATTCAGTTTCTTTAATAATATCCATCCCGGTTATGGATAGAAATTCTAGGAACTTGATTCATTATTTTGTTTCCACTATTTCAAATTAGTACGCTCTGAACCTTGTGCATGTTGACATTAATTTCTGCAACTTTATGGTAATTTAATTTACTTAAACTAAGTGTTGTCATGCATTTAATGGCTTCGTCACTTACGAGTGTCGGCCAGCACGCCCGAACTCGGTATCCACGTGGGTATTGAGGGTGGGGTGTGTCACCATTGGTTCGACTTCTAGAGAAGATTTGAAGAAGAAAGTGCTCGAGCTCTTTGAAGTCGACAAAGACACTGAAATGGCCACTGAGTCGTCCTCATCCCAGGCCCTTGAAGATAATGACTACGACGACAATGAAGACGACTGCTTTGGAATCTTTCTACCTATCAAGCACTAAGTCTCTTTTGTAATAATTTGGCTACTTTGTGCTGTAGCCATTATTTTCTGTTTTGTCTTTTGTCTGCTACTTTTCCTGTAGCACTTTACTTTTCCGTTTGTTGTTTTGCGTCGGCCGCTTTTGGATCGTCGATTCCCTCAAGCTGTCTCTAAAGGTGAAGATGCCGCCCACTTGTGTAGGCTGCCTTTGTTGACCCCGAGCCTCGACCCTCCTTCATTTCTGCCTATTTAAGAAGCCTCTCTCCTCAGTAGCAGGGGTCTCGAATTTTCTGCATTCCTTTTCTGTCTAGCTCAAGTGTGATTTAAATTTTGCAAGTGTGAGAGTGATTTAAATTTTGCAAGTGTGAGAGTGTTTTGTTTTTCTGCAAGTGTGAGAGTGATTTGATTTCCTGCAAGTGTGAACTTTTGAAGCTCGTGTTTGTAACTCCTCTTCTTCGAAGATTTATAAATGTGAGTTGATGTTTTTCAGTATTCTAGCTTTGATTGTTGATTGTTATAGCTTTCCTTGGTTTTATCTTTGTTGTTTCCAGTCTATATTACTGTTCTTCATTATCTTGAACTGCACCTCGAATACGCCTGTACCTAAGTACAAGCAAGATTAGTTGTGTTACTCTGATTTATTATCAATCTGTATACTATGGGCCGTATTTGGTATCAGAGCCAAACCGTTATAGGTGGGCTCTTTTACTGACAATCAGTATAAACCTGTTCATCTTGATTGAGTGTTTTCGTCGAGGAACCGTTGGTTTTGTTTTCCGTGGCGATTGGCAGTGTAAGACCCGTGTAGCCGTGTGAAGGCGTTGAGGGCAGTATAGCAGCTGAGGGCGGAGGAACTCATAGAAAAAACTCAATCATAATGGCAAGTTTATTCAGATCATTTAGCAAGAGATCTACCAGTAATGAAGAGTGCTCGACTAGCGAGTGTAGCCCAAGTGTTATGAGAGTTAATAACACGGAAGAAACAACTATCTTCAATATCGAGAAAGATCTTGAGAACTGGAATATACCCAAGGTACCCGTCTACGATGTTTACAAAAAAGGTACTTTTGAATTTCGCTCTGATTATGCAATTAAAACGGTTGAAAGAACCGTATTTGTTACTAATGCGTCTGCTGATTTCTCTATGTTAGCACAAAGACAGATAAATGAAGCCTTAAGCAGAGGGCACAATTATTTGCATATTGGTTTGGTACAGGTAGCAGTGAAACCGCTAACACGCACATGTTTGGATACCTCAATACTTGTTAGTTTAAGAGACAAACGACATAAAAAATATATAGATTCTATGCTAGGATTAGTTGAATCTTCTCTTAGTAAAGGACCTGTATATTTTAACTGTTATCCCAATTTTTCTGTCTCTTTAACTGACCTAGGTATCCTAAAAGCCCTTTCTTTAAGTATACATACGCAAGGTTATGATATGGACCAAGGGTCACATAATCTTGCTGTGGTCTATCGTATTTGCTGTAAAGCAATGAATATGGTAGCTCTCAGAGCTAAGATGATGGACCGAAAAGGTCAAACAACTCTTTTTCAAGCTAACCTTGGCAGGGCAAACACTGTGGTACCCAAACTCATAAGGTGGAATGAGATCACCTTACCTGAAAGGTGGATGTTGCCAGAAGCAACAACAGCAAGGCCTCTCCAGAATAGAGAGCCGTCAGACATCAATCAGTTCGAGGATGGAGACGTAGAGGTACGTTTCTCAAATACAAGGTCTGCAAGGGTAAGTGTAGATTCTTTTAGAACGGCGAACCCGTCTCTTTTAAGATTTATATCGTCCAGAACTGCTAACCCCTTGGATGCAGAACCAGACCTAAATCTTTTAGCAGGATTAAGAAAAACCGAAGAACAAATTCAGATTCCTTGCTACAAAGATGAACCTCTCGAACATCTGGCACGGAGAAACCCGATTCAGCCAAAACCGGCGTGGAATGATGTGGATTCCACCATCAATGTGATTTCTGTGTTTAAAGTTGACTATGCTTTTCATACTAGAAATTACTTGCATGTTGATAACGTGAACATGAAAAAATGGATAGAAGAAATGTATGATCATGAAATGATTAGATACTTGCATAAGAAGCATCATAGGTTTATGAAGAAGAAACTGTTTAACTGTTGTTTTTTCTTTTGGTATGCCTATTATGCTAAGAAGAAACGTTTACCTGATTACATGAAATGCATTAGTGTTATTGACAATCCTTTCAGGACCTATAACACTAAGTTAGGTAAAGAACAAAAGGCTATCCATCTGCCAGAAACGGCGATCCTCATAAACAATCAAGGAACCATTGCTGCTCCATATAAAGATACTAGTGAAGAAAGAAATATTGGTGAGTTGTCTACTGTGATACATCAGAACAATTATACTAATCTTTTTCTGCAGTCGCTAGGGAGACAGACATCAAGGATAGAAACATCCTTGCAAAAGGATGATTTTGGCAGCAACAGTTCAACCGAGGTAAGAAAGAAGGTTGAAAGACCTATGGTAAGTCCTACCATTATTAACCTTGAAGGATTTAATACTAGGCGACGAGATGATAATTTCATTGAAGAATTGGCCGAAAGATTAAGTTCTGTTGGTAAAGGTAAGGCTAAAGATGCTAGTGTTTCAGTAATTACTAAAGAAACAATAGCTGATATGGAAGAACAATTTACTAATCCTGAAATGTTAGTAAATAGAATGGGTTATGGTAGGAAAGTAAGACCAACAACTAATACTAAGAATTACTATCCTAGACCCACTTCTGTTGATATACAATTTGAAGAAAATGATATGTTAAGTCACGTACACTATGATGGGAGATCTATTGTTGAATGGAACATAGATGGGCAGAGTGATTACCAAATCCTCAACACAATGAGACACATGATGATGTTTGCTGCAGCGGCAAAAATGAATACTGCATCTGATATAGCCATTGCACATGCTATTGTGGCAGGATTCATTGGGCAACTTCGAGGTTGATGGGATTTCAACTTGAACCCCATTGCTCGAAGCCAGGTAATGGATTCAGTTACGGAAGATGGAACTGAGGATGCCGTTAATAGTCTAGTGTACACTATTATTCTTCATTTTCTGGGAACAACTAAAAATCATGATGATAAAACTCGAGAACTGTTGATAAACTTGAAATGTCCAACTTTATCTCATTTTAGATGGTATAAAGATGTTTTTTACTCTCGTGTTTTTACTCGTTTTGATTGCAATGAAAGCTTCTGGAAAGAGAAGTTTTTATTAGGTCTACCCTCTCTGTTCGCTGATAAGGTCCGCATGAGATTAAAAAACAAGGGGGGAGGACATCTCAAGTATGATATCTATACCTACGGTGAATTAACCGCTGAAATTTATGCTGAAGGGTTAGCACTATGCAATGATTTGAAATTACGAAGTCAATTGAAGAAGCAAAGATTGGAGGGAACCCGAGAACTTGGGGACTTTTGTGAACAGTTTGGGTTTCAGCCTGTTCAGAAACCTCCAGAAGAAAAGCCTTACAAGAAATTAAAGACTCGTAAGATTCATAAGACAAACAGGGATGATAGGCCCAGCCCAAAATCTAGAATGTTCCAAAAGGGTAAGATGGGTAAGAACAGAAAGTTTGGTGAATCCTCAAATTCTAAATTTGTTTGCTTTAAATGTGGAAAATATGGTCATAAAGCTAACGAATACAGGATGAAGGATAAAATTTACAATCTTTCTGTAGATGATGGCCTGAAGGAACAACTACGAGGTTTATTGTTAGAATCCTCATCTTCTGAGAATTCTGATAAAGAAATCGTAGCTCTAGAAGACGAAGAGCTGTTCAAATCAGCAACCGATGAAAGTAGCACAGAGGATGAATGTAAGTGTAATAATTTACATCTTTGTGTTTTGACTAATGAGGAGTCTTTAGTTCTTGATTTAATAGATGAGATCGATGATCTGGATAGAAGAAGAGAGAAACTATCAAAGTACCTTGAAATGGCCAAAGGTAAGCAGGTGATTAAGCCTGAGGAAAAGAAGGATATCCCTACCTACAGCCTCAAAACTGTGTTTGATAGAATACAGGAAAAAGCCAAGAAGGAACCATCTATGGCAGAACTTCAAGAAGAAATCAAGAGCACTAAAGAGGAGCTGAACAGCTTAACGGTAAGGGTTCGAAGGCTAGAAGAACAGGCATCTAGCGGCGAACCAAGTGAGGTTGATTCTGAATCTCATATGGATAAAATGTTTACCAATTTTAATGTCAAAAATAATATAGACAAGGTTAATTTTGAACCTGAAAGTGAGATTTCTGTGCTAAAACATGTTAATAATATTGATACTTCTTATGACCTGAAATGGTTAGCTATTGTAACCTTTGTTATTAACCAATCTTTTAAGTTTTCTATGGAGACCTTAATTGATACAGGTGCAGATCTCAATTGTATAAGAGAAGGGGTTATACATGTGAAATACTTCTCGAAAACCAAACAAGGGTTGAAAAATGCTAACAACCAGCAGGTAAAGATTGATTATGAAGCTTCTGATGTTGCAGTCCTTCAAGACGGAGTCTGTTTTGCAACACCCTTTGTAATGGTGAAAGGTTTAAGCCATCCTGTTATTTTGGGAGCTCCATTTATTAAAATGCTTTACCCATTCTCAGTTTCTGAATATGGAATTAAAACAGAAATTGAAGGATTAATGTATTGCTTGAGTTTTCTCAAAAACAATGTATTAATTCAATTCAAAGACTTAATAATTCTGTAACTGAGAAATTTGTCTTATGACTGGAAGACGTTAAAGATCCAAGCAATTTTAGTTTGTTTGATAAACGTTTGTTTTGGTTCAGTATTGCTCTAGGACGTTTGTATATACCAGCAGGTGTTCGAGCTGAAATAATTTCCTATGCTACCAGAATTAGGAAATTAGAGCTCCAAGCCAAACAAGCTGATACGTTGTGTGGAAGAAGTACAATGGCAAAGCGAAGAAGAGCCAAACGACTTGCCGTTTGTCATGTCTGTGCACGAACTAATTGTATTGGTGGTTTCCGTTGTAACCCTAACATAATTGCCCATTCAAACCATGTGGAAAAACTTGACTGGATAAAGTTTGGGAAGAGTAGACTTGAAGTTGAGATTCCATCTTTATTCGGCAGTCAAGGTTTGAGAGAGCACGTTCTGCAAGAGTTTGACCGAACTGGCATTACTGTTTCTAGTTCATGCAGCACGAGTTCGCCTTGACTTTCTTGTTTCTTTGTTCTTTATGTTTTTACTTATGAAGAAGTTACTTTCGTTAATATCTGCAGTTCCTGTTATCGAAAGCGACCTTCTACTTTTACTTTTTATTTTTAAATTTTTACTGCAAAACTTTTGTTTAAATGTTTTTCACCAAACGTCCTAGAGCAATACTGAACCAAAACAAACGTTTATCAAACAAAGTAAAATTGCTTGAATCTTTAACGTGACACACCCCACCCTCGATACCCACGTGGATACCGAGTTTGGGCGTGCTGGCCGACACTCGTAAGTGACGAAGCCATTAAATGCATGACAACACTTAGTTTAAGTAAAGTAAATTACCATAAAATTGCGGATAATGTCAACATGCACAAGGTTCAGAGCGTACTAATTTGAAACAGCGGAAACAAAATAACAGAATAAGTTCCTAAAATCTCTATCCATAACAGGGATGGATATTATTATAGAAACTGAAAAGAAAAAGATGAATCCCTACATGGTCAGGATATATGATCAGAGCTGCCACACAGATACCTCGACTTCGCCCGATGCTCTATCACTAGGTCCTGAAGGGGGCGCAAAAACAAAGGTGTGAGTGGACGAAAATAAAAGTTTTCGCAAAACCTTTCTCTTTTCAACATAATAACCCCCTATTTGAAATCCAGTAATTAATTGTAAAATTATACTATCATAGTATGTATCAAAACGTACTTTATAAGTATAACTGAAAACGTATAAAAATATAAAATCTGTAGATCATTTCATCAAAAATATATCAATTGTATAGATATAGGAAAACCAACACAGGGTATATAGGCAATCACCCATGTACGTGTTGAGGAACAACCTCTCAATCCCCGTACAAGCACTTTACGTTATTCAATTAAATTGTACTCCTAGTACCACACACATGTAAGCACTTGCGCATTTGGGCGTCACACCCGAGTCCTTACGTAGTAGGGCCTTTTCCCCAAATACAAACTGTTACAACCCGTCCCAAAATTTATGTGAAATGACCAAAATACCCCTAGGGTCAATGTTGACTTTTGTTGACTTTTCGTGACGACTTCTAAAAATTTATTTCTTTACATATTCTCGAAGTACTCGTCGATACGAACGCGTGGACGCAAGCGGAACTCAATTCGGAGTTAAAACGAACGTTTTACGAAGCTTTAAAGTGTAGGGGCATTTTGGTAATTTGTCACTCCGTGTATGGGAATTAGGGTTTTGGCATTTTGGCTGATTGCACAGCAGCCAACCCTACCCAGGAATTGCTGCACGTTCTCTCTCCCTCTCTTTCTCTCCCATTCTCTCTCTCGGCAAAATACGTACCGAGAGCCACCATTCTTGAACGAATCACAAAACCACCAAACCAACGCCCAAAATTCATACCAACGTGATCCTCTCGTCATTTTGGACGGGACTGTGATCTTGGAATCTTCAAACTCGAACCCGTTCGTTCAAACCGACGTTGGAACGGAATTGGCAAACTGTTCATCGACTTTCTGTACAATCCGGACCAAGGTAAGCCTCGAGACCATTACCATTGGTTTTGTTGGATTGAGTAGGTTCAATTTCATATAAAGTACGTCGATTTTGGTGCAGTATCGAAGGAGAACGGAATTAGGGTTTCCCGAAGCTTTC
This sequence comes from Gillenia trifoliata, assembly GCA_018257905.1. Taxonomy (NCBI): domain Eukaryota; kingdom Viridiplantae; phylum Streptophyta; class Magnoliopsida; order Rosales; family Rosaceae; genus Gillenia; species Gillenia trifoliata. Next base: position 18,861,854 of record CM031086.1, read on the forward strand.
CGGCCAATTTCAGGCCATCTCCGGCCACTTTTCCGGCCTCAAATAGGTATAAAAATATTCTACTCTTCAATACCTTCAATTTGATATATGGCACGTCAATTTTGGACAAAGAATGAAGAAGATACGAATTTTTGAAGTTTTGGGACATAATCGGTATTTAATTTCCAGTTTCCGGCGAACCAGACGGCGGCGGCGACGGCGGAGCTCCGGCGACCGGCAAGAGGAAGGGGACGACGGAATATTCCGTTAACGGCGAAGGTATATTCCGTTAACTTTAACGGTGCTGACGTCAGCAGGCGCGTGGGGCGCGTGGCTGACGTCAGCAGCGCGTGGGGTGACGTCAGCAAGGCGCGTGGGGCGCGTGACGCGCGTGGGGGACACGCGCCAGCGCGTGGGACCACGTGCCAGCGCGTGGCGACACGTGCCAGCGCGTGGGACCACGTGCCAGCGCGTGAAGCCACTCGCCGGCGCGTGGCCGGCGCGTGGGGGCGCGTGGTGGTTCGGCGCGTGTGGGGCGCGTCGGGGACTCTGGCGCGTGCGGCGCGTGGGGGTTTCCGGCGCGTGGAGGGGTTTTCGACCGTTTCAGCCGCGTGGCAGCGCGTGCGCGGCACGGCGCGCCCGCGGCGGTGGGCCCAGCTGTGATAGGGTTTTCGGGGCCGAATTCATTTTCGAGCCCGTTTTCGCTAAAATATTCATATTTTTGGGGGATTCTTTTAAGGCTGATTTTTAATTATTTTTAGGGAAGTTAATTTATCCCTAACTAAAGCGGTAATCCTTCGGCTCAGCACATCCCGGGAGAGGCAACAGGAGATTTCACTCCGATACTGTGAGTGGACATTTACTTTATAAAATATGGTTTCTATGATTATGAATGATTATGTTTATGATTATATATGGTTTTTAAATGGCTTTAAAAAGCATATTTACTTATATATATTTATTTATAAATATATATGCTTAATGAATATGATTTGTGCTACCTAAGTGATTTATTATGATAAATTTATGTTGATAAATGGATTATTTTTGGTGATTTGAGATATTTTATCTTCTATGATTATATAGTATAAAATGGTTTATACTATGATATTTCTCTTGCATAAATACGAATTGATATTTTTATTATGGTTTGGGAGAATGATTATTTATGCAATATTTGATATATGGGATTTATAAATGGGATTTTTTGGTTCCTATTTACATATGAGTATGTATATATGTTTTTTTCCACTTAGCAACTGGGGCTTGTCTTTTCCTTTCTTTTTATTAAGTCACTTTGGTTCCACAAAACGGCACATTCTTAGGGACTGATTTCTTTCAATATTTATGGAGTCTGCACATTATTATTACACTCGAGTTATTGTAATTAAATACCTTAGTGCAAACTTGTCTTACGTTTATTGTTGTTGTTTATGGGGAAAAGGCCCCTTTGCGTAATGACTTCGGGTGTGGCCACTGCCTTTGGGGACTTACATTGTGTGTGTGTAGGAGTACAAATTATTGATTAACGTATTGGACTTGTACAGTGATTGAGAAAGTACATTCCTCAACCCGTGCATAATGTGATTCTTTGCCTGCTCTACCACTGTTGGTTTTTCCGTACTTTATTATTGAAATATATACGATGAAAGAATGTGGAAATATGTTTTGCTATACGGATATTGTATATTGATACGTTTTCGGATATACTTATAAAGTACGTTTTGGATACATATTATGATAGTATGAATTTTACTATTATCTTTGGATTTTCAAACGGGGTTAGTACTTTGAAAGAAAGGTTTGTAGAAAACTTTGATTTTGTCCACTCACACCTTTTGTTTTGCGCCCACCCGAGGTCATAGTGTAGGCTGTTGGAGGAAGTGGATGCGTGGCGGCTCGATCGGATATCCCGGCCATGTAGGGATTTATCTTTCTGTTATTCGGTTCTATAATAATATCCATGCTGTTATGGATAGAGATTTTGAGAACTTGACTCACTATTATTTTCCACATTTGTTTCCAAATTAGTACGCTCTGAACCATATGCATATTGACATTGAATTCGCAACGTTTATTACAATGTAAATTCTTTTCCATGAAGTGTTGTCATGCATTTAATGGCTTCGTCACTTATAGTGTCGGCCGGCACGCTCGCACTCGGTATCCACGTGGGTATCGAGGGGTGGGGTGTGTCGGTTTGGTATCGAGCCGAGTTCGAGAGAATTCTTATAGCAGACACTTAGTGTGCGTCATTCTTGTCTGCAAAGTATCTCGGTATTTCCTTGTTCGAGCTATGCCACCTCGGCATCGGCGGGTGCTTGATTATGTACGGTTAGGGCAAGTCATCTCCAATATACGGTTCGAGGTAAAGGTCGTACTTTCCATGAGACTACTCGTGGTTAGGAGTCATTATGGGTACGTTGAAAGTTTTCGATTTTCATGCGAGAGTTTTTAATTGAATTGGGGCTTACACATTACGGTATATCTCTATGTTTGCTAAGAAAGTAAATCTGACACTCGCCTCTTGAGTGTGAGTTAGTTGTGCTCGGCACATGCAAGTGGAGACTAGTGCCCGTACGGTGGGAATTTAGGGATTGTCCAGTTTTCGTTGGCGAAGACGAACTCATGGGCAGAATCTTATTCCCTGACATTATTGACTTGATATTGTGCAGGTATGGATTGGTTATCCAAGTATCATGCCATCGTGGATTGTCGTACCAAAGTGGTCACATTCCAAATACCGGGTAGACCTGGGGTTGTCTTCCAAGGCGAGAGAGAAAGGGTGTTCTGAGAACAGTTTGATTTCATCACTCGGGCGAAGAAGTTGTTGCGAAGGGTTGTCGGGGTACTTGGCCCGTGTGGTGATGAAGGAAGGTCTCCGGTCCGTGTCGAGGATGTTCGTGGTGATGAATATCAGGCGTTTTCTGAGGACTTACCTGGTTTAGCTCTGACGGAGAGATCGAGTTTACGATTGATACGTGCAGTGCGATCCTATTTCGGCCGTATCGTATGGCTCCGGCCAAATTGAGGAGTTGAAAACCCAGACTTCGGGAGTTAGTTGACAAGGGTTTATTCAACCCGATGCTCACCCCTTGGGGTGCTCGGTGTTGTTTGTTAAGAAGGATGGGAGTATGCGTTTATGCATAGACTACGGGCAGCTGATCGGGTGACGGTGAAGAACGAATTATCCATTGCCTCGGATTGATGACATGTTTGATCATTTTGAAGGGTCTTGAGTTTCTCCCAGGAATTGATGCGATCTGGATATCATCGATTGCGTATCCATGAGATGATGTACCTAAAACTTGCCTTAGAGAACGAGATATGGACATTATGAGTTTACGGTGATGCCGTTCGGATTGACTAATGCTCGGCCGCATTTATGGATTTGATGAGCCGAGTTTTCCGGCCGTATTTGGACGGTTTGTGATTGTATTCATCGGCGACATTCGATTTACTCAGAGTGAGACCGAGCATGAGGAACATCGAGGATTGTTTTGGAGAGTTTGAAGACCGACTCGGTTGTGCGCCAAGTTCGGCAAGTGTGAGTTTTGTTGGATAGTATCGATTTCTTGGGGCATGTGATCTGTTTGAGGTATTTTGTGGATCCACGAGAAGGTGGAGGCGGTGGTAGTGGGAGCGGCCGACCAACGTAGCGGTGAGAAGTTTCTTGGAGTTTTAACGGAGGTTATTATCGTCGTTTCGTGCAGAATTTCTCATCTATAGCCGGACCTCTTTACAAAACTCACCGGGAAGGATGTTAAGTTCATTTGGGATGGCAGGTTGTGAGCGGAGTTTCCGAACTTAAGCATCGCACTTATAAATACTGCCGGTGTTAGTGCTTCTTGATGAGGAAGCGGTGAGTTCGATATCTACAACGATGCTTCGTTGCATGGTTTGGGTTGTGTGTTGATGCAACATGGTAAGGTCGTCGCACAATGCATCCAGGACAACTGGCAGCCTGAAATGAATTATCTACTCGTGACACGGAGTTAGTGCCGTGTGGTCTTTGCTTTGAAGATTTGGCGACATATCTTTATGGGGAGACAGCCAGAGTATCTTCCACCGACCACAAAGAGTCTCAAGTATATCTTTACGCGAGTTGAGTTGAATTTGAGACGAGAGGGAGATGGATGGAGTTGATCGGTGACTATAATTGCACGAATCGATTGCCATCACAGTAAGGCGAATGTAGTGGCCGGCGCCTTGAGTCGGAAATCCCATGGGCGGTTGGCATCGGTGGGCGGCCTACATTCCCGATGTTAGGTGAGTTGAGAGCCACGGGTGCTATCCTTAATGTGGATAATCATGGAGAGCGTTATTAGCTCATTTCGGAGTTAGATACATTTTGGTGGATAAAGTTAGAGGCTCGGGGATTGATTACGAGTGTATACGGTTTAAGGAGGAAGTTCTTGGCGGTGTTAGACAAGATTATGTGATCGGGGAGGATGGAGTGCGATGTTGGGTAGTCGATTATTCGTACCCCGAGGTGATAGTGGATTGAAGAGGAAATCCTGGATGAGGCACATCTCGGCTTATGCTTTGCATCGGGCGATACGAAGATGTACCGTACCATCCGACCTTACTACTATTGGTTAGGGATGAAGAAGGATATCGCCGTTTATGTGAGTCGTGCTTCACTTGTCGGCCAGGTGAGGCGGAGCGAAACCTTCGGGGTTATCGCGAGAGGCTTACTTATTCCGGTTGGAAATGGGAGAATGTTACCATGGACTTTGTGTTTGGGTTACCGCCTGCCGAGCAAAGTGCGTGGTTGTTTGGGTGATCGTCGACCGGCGCGAAGGCGGCTCATTTCTTGCCCGGTCGTCGGGATTACCGGTTGAATAAATTGGCGAAGATGTTAGTGATCAGTTGTTAAACTCCATGGGGTACCCGGTTTCCCGTCATATCGGATAGAGATCGGGGTTCGCTTCCAAATTACGGAAGGCATTTCGGAGGCTATGGGAACGAAACTTCTGCATGCAGTGCGGCTTTCCCACTTGAGACGGATGGAATTCGGTGCGAGAGGACGGTCCCGGACTTGGAGGACATGTTGAGTTTCGGTCGCCCGGTCGGGGAAGTGGGATGATCACTTAGCGTTGATAGAGTTCGCCTACAATAACGCATTTTCCATTCTAGCATCGGTATGGCACCGTATGAGGCGTTGTATGGTAGAGCGTGTAGAGACCGATTATGTTGGGCGAGTAGGGAGCGGAGAGCCTTTGGAGGGCCCCGAGGTGGTAGATGACACTCTGAGAGAAGGTTCGGAGTGATTAGGCGTAACTGCAGAGCGGCCCCGGGGCAGAACCGAGAAGAAGTATAGCGAACAAACACTGGGATCGCGAAGTATGCGGATTGGCGACTTTGTGTTTTTGAGATTGTCGCCGGGAAGAGGGTGTGGTGAGTCGATAGCGGGGTAGCTAAGTCCTAGGTACATTGGTCATATGAGATTGTGGCGCGTATTGGCGCGATCGCTTATCGTTTGGCCTTGCCGCGGGAACTATCACGGGTACATGATGTCTTCCCATGTTTATGTTGAGGAAGTATGTACCCACACGAGTCATGTACTTCGGCCGCAGCCACTTACGAGTTGGATGAGAGATTGAGTTACGGGGAGGAACCGGTGGAGATTACGGACGAAAGATAAGGTTACGGAACAAGGTGATACCTGCAGTGAGGTTCGGTGGGTAACACGAGGTAGGGAAGTTTACTTGGGAGGCGGAGCATATGAGAGCGCAGTATCCGCATTTGTTTTGGTATTCTTTGTTGTAATTTCGCGGGCGAGAGAATTTTATTTAAGGGAGTAGATTGTTACAACCCGTCCCAAAATTTATGTGGAAATGACCCAAAAATACCCTAGGGTCAATGTTGACTTTTGTTGACTTTCGTGGCATCTCCAAATTTATTTCTTTACATATTCTCGAAGTACTCGTCGATACGAACGCGTGGACGCAAAGCGGAACTCAATTCGGAGTTAAAAACGAACGTTTTACGAAGCTTTAAAGTGTGAGGGCATTTTGGTAATTTGTCGGCTCAGGTGTATGGGGTAGGGTTTTGGCATTTTGGCTGATTGCACAGCGGCCAACTGCCCGGAATTGCTTGCCCACGTTCTCTCTCCCTCTCTTTGCTCTCCCATTCTCTCTGCGCCCGAAATACGTGCGAGGCCGCGTTCTTGAGCCGAATCACAAAACCACCAAACCAACGCCCACGAAATTCATACCAACGTGATCCTGCCTGCCGTCATTTTGGGACGGGAGCGCGATCTTGGAATCTTCAAGCTCGAACCCGTTCGTTCCAAGCCCAGAAACGTTGGAACGCGGAATTGGCAAAGCTTGTTCATCGACTTTACGTACAATGGGACCAAGGACAAAGCCTCAAGAAGACCATTACCATTGGTTTTGTTGGATTGAGTAGGTTCAATTTCATCATAAAGTACGTCGATTTTGGTGCGTGCTCCGAAGGAGAACGGAATTGGGTTTCCCGAAGCTTTCCGGCCAATTTCCAGGCCATCTCCGGCCACTTTTCCGGCCCTCGAAATAGGTATAAAAATGATACACTCTTATTACGCTACCAATTTGATATGGCACGTCAATTTTGGACGAAAGAATGAAGAAGATACGAATTTTTGAAGTTTTGGGACATAATCGGTATTTAATTTCCGGTTCAGGCGAACCGGACGGCGCGGCGACGAGGCGGAGCTCCCGGCGACCGGCAAGAGGAAGGGGGCAGCGAATATTCCAGTTAACGGCCCCGAAGGTATACCGTTAACTTTAACGGTGCGCGTGCGCGGGCGCGTGGGGCGCGTGGGCGGCGTCGGCGCGTGGGGTGACGTCGGCAAGGCGCGTGGGGGCGCGTGGTGGCGCGCGTGGGGACACGCGCCGGCGCGTGGGACCACGTGCGCGGCGCGGCGTGGCGACACGTGCCGGCGCCGTGGGACCACGTGCCCGGCCCAGCGTGAAGCCACTCGCCGGCGCGTGGCCGGCGCGCGTGGGGTGGTTTCGGCGCGTGTGGGCGCGTCAGGGGTACGACGCGTGCCGCGCGTGGGGGGTTTCCCGCGTGGAGGTTTCCGACACCCGGCGCGTGGCGGCGCGTGCGCGCCTTGACGGCGCCCGGCCCGGCGGTGGACGGCGGCGGTAGGGTTTTCGGGGCCGGGTGTTTCGAGCCGTTTTTCGCTGAAATATTCATATTTTGGGAGATTGCTTTAAGGCCTATTTTTTAATTATTTTTAGGGAAGTTCTAATTTATCTAACTTTAAATAGGTAATCCTTCGGCTCCCTTTGTCAGGAGGGCAACAAGGAAATTCACTCAGAATACGTAGTGGACATTTACTTTATAAAATGGTTTTTACATGATTATGAATGATTATGTTTATGATTATATATGGTTTTAAAATGGCTTTTTAAGCGTGTTTTACTTATATATATTTATTTATAAATATATATATACTTAATGAATATGATTTGTGCTACCTAAGTGATTTATTTATGATAAATTATATTGATAAATGGATTATTTTGGTGATTTGAGATATTTTATCTTCTATGATTATATATTATAAAATGGTTTATATGATATTTCTCTTGCATAAATACGAATTGATATTTTATTATATGGTTTTGGGAGAATGATTATTTATGCAATATTTGATATATGGGATTTATAAATGGGATTTTGGTTCCCTATTTACATATGAGTATGTATATATGTTTTCAAACACACTGGTATGCTTTCACTACGTTGTAGTACGTTCTCATAGCCATTAGGGCCCAGTTCTCACATGTATGGGTCACACGCCTTTATTACTCAGAGAGTATTGTCCGGTAAATACCTTAGTGCGAAGCTTGTCTTACGTTTGTGTTGTTGTTTATGGGGAAAAGGCCCCCTTTGCGTAATGACTCGGGTGTGGCGCGGCTGCAGCGCGGAGGACTTACATGTGTGGTACTAGGAGTACAAATTATTGATTAACGTATTGGACTTGTACGGTGATTGAGAAATTTGTTCCTCGGCCCGTGCATGTGTGATTGCGCATATACCACTGTGTTGGTTTTCCGTACTTTATTATTGATATATACGATGAAAGGACTGTGGAAATATGTTTGCTATCTACGGATATTGTATATTGACATACGTTTTCGGATATACTTATAAAGTACGTTTGGATACATATTATGATAGTATGATTTCTTATTATACGGATTTTCAAACGGTTAGTACTTTGAAAAGAAAGGTTTGTGAAAAGCTTTGATTTTTGTCCCTCACACCTTTTGTTTTGCGCCTTGAGGTCTAGTGAGGCTGTTTGGAGGGAATTAGGATACGTGGCGACTACGATCGAGATATCCCGACCATGTAGGGATTTATCTTTTACGGTATTCGGTTTCTATAATAATATCCATCCTGTTATGGATAGAGATTTTAGGAACTTGACTCATATTATTTTCCATTGTTTCAAATTAGTACGCTCACGAACCACATATGCATATTGACATTGAATTCATAACGTTTATTACAATGTAAATTCTTTTCCATCAAGTGTTGTCATGCATTTAATGGCCGTCACTTATGAACGCTCGCACTCGGTATCCACGTGGGTATCGAGGGTGGGGTGTGTCACAAACATAAACGTAAGACAAGCTTGCACTAAGGTATTTACCGGACAATACCCCTAGAGTACAGTGCGTGTGACCCAAACATGTGAGACTTGTCCTACGGCCGTGAGACGGTACTACAACGTAGTGAAAGCATACCAAGTGTGTTTGAAAACATACATACATATATCATGTGTAGAAGTGAAGAATATCATATACTTCATAATTTCCCAAATATTTAAACCTCGTATAATCGAACATAATCATGCTTAGAAGGCATAAATTAAATATTAATATAACCAATAATATTCATATCTCAAAATCATTTCATAATATATATCCATAAATATTTTCATATCTCAAACCATTTCATAATAAAATATTCATACTTTTGTACAAAGTCGAAATCACCATTCAAACCATTTCCGAAAACACACACATATATATATATATAGAGAAATATATATATTCATATCACAAACGTCATTGGAAATCATAAGTATAGCAAACCATAATTATTTCAAGCATATAAATCATTTATTTCAAACAAAAGTCCACTCACAGGTGATCGGGAGTGAAATCTCCCTCGGTGTTGCCCTCCTCGAAGTGTGGCGCCGAAGAATTACCTATTTAATATTAGGGGAAAAATTAGAACCTCCCTAATATAAATTAATATAGGCCCTATAGAAAAATATTCCAAAAATAACACTATTTTAGCGAAAACGGGCTCGAAAAACGATTTCCAGAGCCCGAAAACCCTACAGCCGCCGTCGGCGCCGCCATGCGCCGCCACGCACCGGAAAACTGTCGAACGCGCCGCCACGCGCCGGGAGGTGGCCTCACGCGCCGGCCACGCTCTTTCACGCGCCGGCACACGCTGGCACGTGTCGCCACGCGCTGGAGCGTGTTCCCACGCGCGGCACGCGCCTACACGCGCTCGCTGACGTCATCCCACGCGCGGTTGACGTCACCCACGCGCCTGCTGACGTCAGCGCCGTTAGTTTTAACGGAATATACCTTTCTGACGGAATATTCTGACGTCGTTGGGAATATTCCGTTACCGTTGACGGAATATTCCTCTGTCTTCTTCCTCTACGTTTCATCAGTTAGGTTTTGAGGTCATATGTTGGATTCAAGGTTTTAACATCATCATATCGCTCTATTATCTCTTTAAGAACTTTGTTTATCCATATCCTTTCTTTGTTAGGCCCTACCTTTAGCCCAGTTACAACCCTTGACCTTTTTCTTGATTGTTATGTACTTCAATTAGTGGAGTCTGAATTTGGTATGAGCATATGGGATCCCTGGTTCTCGCATCTAAGTAGTAGCATTCCGTTCATGAGATCATATTCATATACACATTTATAATTCTAGAAAGTGCCTTCTTTGTAAAACATATGTGAGTGCTAGTCTACATGTTTACATCAATCTTCTCACATATACCTACTATAGAGAGTGTAGTAAGAAAATCTGTGTGAAAATTGAGTGCATATCCAGTAAGGAATTGAGAGATTCTCTAAGGCATGTTACTACATTCAAAACCATGTTTTAAATTGATTAAATGCGAGCTAGTAAGTGATGATTATGACTAAGTATGTGCTCGAGGGTAAGGATGGCTAAAATCTGTGTAAGTAGTGATTTTTAACATGTCATGTTTCTTTGGAAATCCCTGAGGCAATTGTTGGAAGGTTTAGGTTATGTTTTGTTTCTTTGTTTTGCTCGAGGACTAGCAAAAGCTAAGTGTGGGGGAATTTGATAGGAGCATATTTATGCGACTTAGTTAGCTTGTTTTCTTGCATTTACGTAGTTAGTTATTGTTTATTATAGTGATTTAAGCTATTTTTGTGTGTTTGTAGGTTTAAATGGCAAGTGAAGCAAGAAAGTGCATTTTGGTGTATTTTAGAGCAAAAATGGAGCTTAAATGGAGTGCATGTATATGGAGCCCAGGAAATGGACGAATTGGGAGCTTAAATGAGGCTAGGAATCTGTTTTGAAGATGAAGAAATAAGTTTAAGACAAAGAAGATAAGGGAAGAGCAGAAAACATGGAACATTATCCTTATCTTATCTTATCTTATCCTAACCTGATCACCATCAGTTTCTACCTAATTCTATCTGCAAAGGGAGATTCAATTTCATATGAAGACATTTGATAATCTGACTGTTTGAGGACTTCAATTCATCCTAAAGAGTGACTATAGAAGTTTGGAAGACAAGGATATTGCAAAAGTAGAATCCGAGTGAAAATTGGACAGTGCTGTGCATAACTGCCAACTTCGACAGAGTACCCAGATTTCGTTAGAATGAATTACATGTTGTGCCATATATGGTTGGAAAGCTCTGGATGTCTAGTTTCCATAGGATTTTACAGATTGTCATTCTGATACTTATTGCAGATTTTATCGATGTTATCGCTGTTTTAGTGACTGGAGGTCGAAACAGGAAAAAGAGTCTTACTCGGATTGGGTTACATGGAGGATAATGTGGCAGCTGTTTGTGCGTGTCTTTGGATTTAATTCATATGGATGTAGGAGTTCTCATGAGGTCAGAACTCTTTAGAAAACCGTGCTTGAGAGTTATTTGAGGATGAAATAAATGAGAATAGCACAGAAGACGACGGGGGAGAGCACACAAGCGCGAGAAGTCAGAATCTGAAGATTGTGCCTCAGGGTTTTAGGTGTATTCTATCTATGTTTAATTTTATTTGTTTTTGTTTCATTGTAATTATGAGTAACTAAGTTCTTTTTAGCTAGAGGCGAATTCAAAGCCATGAACATATATGTGATGTGAATTGATTACATCCAGTTATTATTTCATAAATCGTGAATGCAATTTGCTTAACTGAGTTATCAAAACTTATTCGTGTATGTGGGTTGAGGGTGCACACTTAATTTGCTTGCATGAATTTGATGCTAGAATACAAGGGACTTTCACCTAATAGTTAGAAACTTATATTCACAAGTAGTGGAGATTGCTGATCACGATCGCGTTAAGTGAATTCCTGGTAGGAGTGTCATGCTATCATAGTCACAAATACCTTGTCAACGCTTATGGTTTTCATAGAACTTAATCTTTGAGATGTATCTCTAGTATGCTGTCATATAGGGAACTTGATAAGAATAATTTGGTTGTGGCGCTACGTCCAATTCAATGAATCTAGGAAAATCTGAAGGTTAATTTAAGCGTACCTAATTAACTTGGGGTGTTGAGATTCATGGTTTATTGAAAGAATAACTAGAGATCGATTTGTATGCATATATATGTCATGTGTGGAGAAGGACCTTCTAGCTAGCTTTTCATCTTTGTTAATCACCCTTTCATTCGTTTTTGTTAATTTATTTGTTTAAGTTAAATTCGTTCAAACCAATCCCTGTTTAGTATTTTGAGTCTTTTTAATTGAATTTTCGTCCAAGTTCCTTTATAGTACCTGTTTTGAGTCAATTTAACTTAGTTTCATGTTTTTGAGTCCAGTTAGTGTAGATTAGCATCCCTAGTTAATCCCCGGCCTAGAACGATCCCCACTTGCATCTTTACTACAATTGTCAACAATAGGGTTTAATTTGTGTGTCAAGTTAATTTTCACATCACGGGTTGTAACATAACGTCTTCCAGGCATAAGACAAATTTCTCAGTTACAGAATTATTAAGTCGTTGAAATGAATTAATACATTGTTTTTGAGAAAACTCAAACAATACATTAATCCCTATGCTACCAGAATTAGGAAATTAGAGCTCCAAGCCAAACAAGCTGATACGTTGTGTGGAAGAAGTACAATGGCAAAGCGAAGAAGAGCCAAACGACTTGCCGTTTGTCATGTCTGTGCACGAACTAATTGTATTGGTGGTTTTCGTTGTAACCCTAACAGAATTGCCCACTCAAACCATGTGGAAAAACTTGACTGGATAAAGTTTGGGAAGAGTAGACTTGAAGTTGAGACTCCATCTTTATTCGGCAGTCAAGGTTTGAGAGAGCACGTTCTGCAAGAGTTTGACCGAACTGGTATTACTGTTTCTAGTTCATGCAGCACGAGTTCGCCTTGACTTTCTTGTTTCTTTGTTCTTTATGTTTTTACTTATGAAGAAGTTACTTTCGTTAATATCTGCAGTTCCTGTTATCGAAAGCGACCTTCTATTTTTACTTTTTATTTTTAAATTTTTACTGCAAAACTTTTGTTTAAATCTTTTTCACCAAACGTCCTAGAGCAATACTGAACCAAAACAAACGTTTATCAAACAAACTAAAATTGCTTGAATCTTTAACGTCTTCCAGGCATAAGACAAATTTCTCAGTTACAGAATTATTAAGTCGTTGAATTGAATTAATACATTGTTTTTGAGAAAACTCAAACAATACATTAATCCCTTCAATTTCTGTTTTAATTCCAGATTCAGAAACTGAGAATAGGTAAAGTATGTTAATAAATGAAGCTCCCAAAATAACAGGATGACTTAAACCTTTCACCATTACAAAAGGTGTTTTGTATGTATGCATGGATGTATACGGCGTGTCTTTATATGTAGATATAGATATATGAATCTCTTTCTCTCTTTCTAAAGATTCTTGTTAATTTGTTCGTTGCATATTACTTATTCCTGTCTTTGATGGTTTGCATATGTTGGTTACTGTAATGGTGTCCTGAGAATCGCACTTCCTTCCAATTTATGTTTCATTTTCTTATCTACTTGCTACTACGCTACTACTACAGTACTACTCTCATCTTCCCACCCTATAAAATGAAGTGAGAGTTACTTGGTTAATCAAGCACACGTTTTCCGTTCTCGTTAGGCTTGATTGTTACAGAGCCACTTGGTTTCCCCTTTATAAGGAGAAGCTGCGACGACAACCCAGTCCAGAGCGATCAAAATTAAAATCCGGAACAATCTTACTAGGCGAAAAATAAATTCAAGGTTTCTCGCATAACTGATAACCACTTATATTAACAAAGGCATCAGCTACAAAATTAGCTTTCTTGAGCATATGGTGAAACTGAATTCATTGAAAAAAAGAAGCTGAATAATGTCCTTTAATGTAGTACGAACATGAAATAGAGCATTTTCTTTGAATACAGTCATTGAGAATTTTTAGGTCAACTCCATCTATGATGCTAGAGTAGTCCGCACGGACCACACCAAGTGCATGTATTATTTTATGCAATAAGCACTTCCAAAAAACCAACTAAAGATGAAAAAACATATATTATGGCGAAATAATCTAAAAGGAATATTCATGCAAATCAAAATGGCATTTTTTTTAGAATTTAGGAAAAAACAAACCTTGATTGTGTGGAGAAAAATCGTTATACCTTTTTTCTATGTATCATATGTATCAAGATAACATTATAATGGTCTTTTCGAATTTTGATAAATAGGAACACTCGTATAACATTACAAGATGAGAATAAGAGTCGAGAAAATAAAATGAAAAATATCCGAGAAAGTCGTAGCATCCCTTACAAGGGCAAATTACTATAGTATCACTAAGGATCGTTGTTTATCATAATGAATATTGAATTATCTACGTTTCCTAACTTTGCTTGTGACAACACATGTATCATTATCATAATATAATGATTGAATGGTAAAGTAATCCAATAAGAAATTGTGATTAGAAGTTTCATAGTAGAATTAAAATTGTGGTCCTTAATCAAACTCTTGATCTACGTCGAGGCCAATTAGAGGACCGCCTGCATTACTACTACTTTCCATGTGCCTTTATGTCTATGTCAAAACTCACACCAAAGCTACTAAAACCCACCAACTTATCATGCAAAAAATATCCCACACCAAAAAAGAAGCCCATAAAATTAACAAAAAAGGACAAAAGCTAGAAAAATCACCAAAATCCCGTGCTGATTAATCCACCATGTGATTTGTAAACCGGCCGAAACCCAAAGGACATAGGAACCAAAATCAATAGCTAAGCCTTTTGAGCATTTGATAATGATATTTGCTTGAAAGGGTAGGTTGGTCATTGCATTGATGTGCCCTTGTGACAATCGTCCACCACTCCTTGGAGGAGACAGATAGAGATGTGATGGAACCAATTTTAAGTCCTCACACGGTGATGGTTGTTTGTAGAAATCACAACCATAATTCATTTGGGACCAACATATATAACATAGGGTGTAATTACATGCATAAGCCAATGTTGTTGTGAACTTAATGAAGTTTGGACCCTAAAGTGAAACTAATAATGTTTTTGAGAGGAGGAAAAAGTTGATAGACATGATTGACGATCGTCAATGCGTGAATACGTAGTTTTCATTGATAGGTTGTGAAACTTACTTTTATCAACAGTTGACAACAATTTATGCACCAATACGTGGGTGATTATTTTTAGCACGACTCATAGTTCATATTCAATCAAACTACTTAAATGTGTATGAAATTGTCTGAAAAGATAGAATGACTTTATAGCAATTGAGGGTTTTTTTTTTGCTAACATTTTCAGCACATATATACGTTGGTTAAGGAAGAGATCTCCATTGTTTACAAACAATAAAGACTATTTGTGTGATCACTTCTACATTTTTTTTACAACGGTCATAACCGTCTGTTTTTTAAAAAGTTTTTTTTTTTTCTTATCATACTTTTGTAATTTTCTTGGGCACGATGAGGGAGCTCTTTTAGTTGTAAATGTTCAATTAAATCATGCACGTACACTCAAAACTTTAGAACCCCACTGTCACTATCATTTTGTAAGGACATAACTGTCATTTCAATGAAACTATAACTTATAAGGCCAAAGGCCTAGACAAAATAAGTAACAAGTGTGAGTGACACTCCCATTCAAAGGTGAGAGTTCTAAATGTACATGGAGCAACCACCATACACTGAAGATGACCCGAGCACCACCACCACCACCCCAAAAGCCGACTCACAAGGCGGAGGCACCCGCCACCCTGTGTACCGAGGCGTCCGGAAACGGAGGTGGGGTAAATGGGTGTCCGAAATAAGGGAACCACGCAAGAAGTCACGCATTTGGCTAGGCTCTTTCCCCGTGGCCGAGATGGCAGCCAGGGCCTACGACGTCGCCGCCTACTGCTTGAAAGGTCGAAAAGCGCAGCTGAACTTTCCTGAGGACGTCGACCACTTGCCAAGGCCCTCCACAAGTACGGCTAGGGACATTCAGGCAGCAGCAGCCCAAGCAGCACATACAACCATGAAGTCGTCACATATCACCAAAAAAAGTGACGACGACGACGACGACGATCATCATCATCACGGTGGAATGGACGGCGGTGATGATTTTTGGGGAGAGATTGAGTTGCCTGAGCTGATGAACAATAGTGGGTGCTATTGGAATTCATGTGGCTGGAATATGACTACGTTTTCAGGTGATGCAGCGGCGGCAGCATGGCCGGAGGGAGAGGCTTGCCTCTGATTAAGAAGTGTTGGGTGTGGTTGGTATGGCCATTTATGTGTACTAAGTAATTAGTTAGGTAGATTAGGTTGTTTTGTTTGTGTCATTACTCTTATGTGCTTGTAAAGATCCTCAGGTTTCAAATAAAATCACAATTAAACTTGAGCATATTCTATAAAAAATAAAAATAAAAGAAATTATGACTCTAACCCTTGAAATTCAAGTTTCCTTACATAAAACCCAACATGGTTTTTTACCATAATAAAACCCAGTTACTAGGCTCCATGATACAACCCGACCCGGATGTACACGTGGACACCCAAAAGTCGGATGTGCTGGCCGACACCACGTAGGGTGACGAAAGCCAAAATGAGGAAATAAGAAATAATTATGAGTTAATGAGTAGGATGTACAAAATTTGCACGGAATAAAGAAATAACAAATAAATAACAAATACCGTACGAGTACGGAATACTGGATATTTACAGTTACAAGGAGAGTCTAACATCTTCATACCACCCGGTCTCAACGTCGACAACTCCAAGCCGCTAAACCTGGAGGGGCGCAAAACAAAAGGGTGAGTGGGCCATAGCTAGTTATTTTTGTGAAAACCTTTCCTTTTTGAAAATACTAACCCCTCGCTGTAAAACAGGTATTAAGTTTCGTAAAACCTTTCTTGAAAACGTACTAGAATAGTAGGTAGAAATCAAGGTAAGTACGGAAATATACTTACCATCCGAAACGGGCAGAAAGCCACCGTTCGGCATAAAATACTTTATCAAAAAGTTCGTAAGATAAAGTTATACGGGAAAGCTATAAATCCAATAGTAGTATCCGTGGCATCAGTGAAAATCAGAGACAAAAAAAAACCGCAATCCAACTACAAGATAAATGCTCGGTTAGGCAAGGCAGACACACGAGTTCATACAGATAAATTCTGTCATGAACATGCTGGGTGTATAAATAAAGTTACGCTCATGTACTACGATCACGTGAAGCTGGCGCTAATCGCATCACAACGAGTTCGGGCGCCCAAGCGACCTCGAACAGGCTGGCACCTACTATGGATCCATAGTGAGCGTATCGGTGCGTGTGAACAATCACGTGAAGGCTGGTCCTGGCCTCGGACGAGTACAACTAACACCGTGTAAGCCTCCCAGGTTGAGCGTGCAAAAACATGCCACGGAGTATTTTTAAATAAAACAAGTGAGGTAATTTCCCCTTTTTGGGATAACCGTAAAACAATCAATATAATAAAGTATTATCGGGTGTCGTACCCGGAATCTCAAGTATAACTCAATACTACGTGAAATACCAAGAATACACCACTTGGGCACCAAGGTATAGAAATACCAACTTAATGGTAGGCTAGGTGAACCCAAAAATACGGTAGAAAATTACCACTTCCAAGGTTCACCCAAATACGGCTCAAGGCCGTCAAATAGGTATAAAATCCCATAATCACAAATAAGCACAATGTCCAATAATTCTCTGAAAACCCCCTAAATAGGGCTGGTTCGATACAAGCAATACGCGTACAAAAATAATACGGAAATTACCAATTTAATGGTGTAATTCCCAAAAATGGAAATGTAGGCGAAAGCCCACTAATTTCCATGGCCTAACGAAATACCGAGACGATATAGTAAACCAAGTATTTGCCATGAAATACAAGGTCTACTAACAATACGAGATAAGTACCAATCTAAAGTCACTAACTAGTGTAGGCATAAATAAGTTTTGCTAACAAGTATAACAATAATCAATTATAGCCTAGGTAAAACCCAAAATACTATTTAAAACAAGTAAAACATTTAGTTTAGGTAAGGAAAGGGCCCACTCACAAATACCGAAGCCGAAGTGGTCCGAAAATACGCTAACGGAAGTCCACGAGTCGCCAAACCTATTTTTAAAACTCACAAATTAGTAAAGTACTCGAATTTACGAAGAAAACGGCGTTCGGAAACCCGAAAACGGAGTTTCGGGGTCGGAAACCCCAAAACCGCCGCCGTGGGCCGCCGTGCGCCGCCGCACGCGCCGCCACACGCTGCCGTTTGGCCTCACGCGCCGCCACGCGCCGTTGTGAGGTCACACGCGCCCCCACGCACCGCCACGCGCGGCACTGTTCACGCGCCGTTAAAGTGCCGTTAACTTTAACGGAATATTCCATTCTGTTAACAGAATATTCTCTAACGGCGTTACGGAATATTTCGTTACCGTTAGAGAATATTCCCTAAACGGCGTCAGAAAGAGACGGAATATACCTCGGGTATATTCCCCGGTTCGGACCGGGTTGGACCGGACCGGCTCGCTGACGTCACCAGCCGGCTCGCTGACGTCACGCCGCTGCAACTCTGGCAGCCGATTGCCGCCGCCGTCCGCCGCTCGCCGCCGCCGGAAACTGGAGATTCTCGCCGGAATTTCTGGGAAAAACACAGAAGCTTCAAAACTTCACCAATTTTCACAATTTTAACACCAAAATGGAACTGGAGGTGAGAGGAGTCGATTTTACCTAGTTTCGAGTTAGGAAATGGCCTGAGATGGCCAGAACCGGCCTCGAGGTTTCTCGGCCAAAAATGGAACTCGGTGAAACTGAACCAGAAGCTCGCATGCAGAGCCTGGGTTCGAATCCCAGGGCTCTCAGGAGCTCAATGATGGTGATTTCAGGCTGGATCGAGGTCGAGGAGGCCGAGTTTGGCCGATCAAAGCTCGCCGGGAAAAATGGCAGCTTTGGTTTCTTCGTTGTTCGTGGTTTTCTGGGTTCCAGAGTAACCCAGAGATGGTGAGGATGATGATGGTGAAGCTTTTGGAGTCTAACTGAGTCGAAGGAGGTCACGGTTTGCTCGACAGAGGCCGTGGGTGTCTTGTGCAATTCTGAAGTTTGAGGTTTTCTGCAATTTGTTCGACTGGGTTGCTGGTTTGTTCGAGGAAGGAGGTGACAGAACTCAAGTCGGGATTTGTTCACAGGGAAGGCCGAGAAGGATGAAGTTTGGTGATGGGTGTCCTAGACAATTTCTGGGTTTTGGTGGTTTGCAAGCAAGTTGCTGTGTGAAGTGAGGTTCGAGTGTGAGGGAGAAAGACAGAGTACAGAGAGTGACAGAGAAAGAGACAGAGGGGTAGCTGGGTTATTGGGTCCACTGGGCCCAAGCCCAATTTCAGAACACCAAACCAATTTAACGGAACGTTAAAAGATTAACGTCCGTAGAACGCTCATCCGAACTCCGAATGACGTTCTGCTCGCGCCTACGAGTTCGTAGCGACGAGCACGTCACGAAAATACAAGTGAATGCGTCGTACGAGTTCCGACGCAAAAGTCAACCGAAAGGTCAACCAAGGGCAAAATCGTCATTTTGCACCTCCGGGAATAAAATAATATTATTCTCCGGTACGGGCTGTGTCACTCCACATAAGCAAATTCATTAATTATGTTGACTTTACACATTTTGTATTTTTTGAATGCCTAAAATACCCCTAATTACAATTTTAACGTATACAATTAATTGTATGCAAATTTGAAGGGAGGGATTAAAGATTCTAAAAAAATGCATTAATTTTAAATTCATTGCATATTATAACAAATTGGAGATTAATGCTTTTGGAGAAAAAAAATAAAAACATAAAAGAAGCATTAATGCTGTACTTTCCTTAAGACTTCGTAATTGTTTCAAATTTGTATAAAATTAGGCCATTTTAATTTAATTTTTCCATTTTCTTGCCAAATGAAAATCTGAAGGGGCACTATAAAATAATTTACATAAAAATATAAGAAAATTATTTGGACACATGTATTAATAATAAAATGTGCCCAGTATATGTAATAATACATGCAAAATAAACGAATGTTATTTGATTCAAAATTAATTTACCCATAATTTATATAAAAATATAGGTAAATTATTTGCACATATATATTAATAATAAAATGTGCCCAATCTATGTAATAATGCATTCAAAATAATTTACCTACAAAATAAAGAAATGTTATTTGATTCAAAAATAATGTATTTACTTACTTTTTGTTTATGAATTTAATTTACCTATTTTTTGTTTTACAAAAATAATGTATCTACAATATAGTTTGTACAATATAATTTACCTATTGTTTAATTTTTATACAAGATAATGTATCTATTGTTTTGTTTTAATGGAGATAATTTGTCTTTGGTTTAATTTTTACAAAAAAACTTACCCACTGTTCAACTTTACCAAAATAATGTATCTATTATTTTAAGAATATAATCTACTATTTCATGTTTTACTATTATATATATGTGTGTGTATATGTGTTCGTAGAATCATTTACCTAAAAAAAGATGTAGTAAGTTGTAAATAATTTATAATATATATGTATTAGAGTCATTGTAAGACAAATAAAAAAAACTATAAAACGTTAACTAGGAGGACTAGTTAGATTTTAATGCCCTATAAATTCAAAATTGAATAATAGTTAACTAATAATGAATGTGTGTGAGAAACAATTATAGAATGTTGTGGTATAAGTTGTAAATAACTTATTATAGTAGGTTACTTATTTTCTTACGTGGCAATCTATTTAAATTTTGGGTCTTTTTTGGAAGTTTAAACATAGATGGGTTTTTGTCAGAGAAATATGAGTTGTATGGGCCTATATCTAAAAAACCCTAAAAAAATTTTGAGCATAATTATCTCATAAATATATGAAAATTCGCAACGTGCATGCATGAGTAGCTATTAATTAAGGGAGCTTTAATAAAAAAGACATTTTTTAACTTTTTCTTAACCAAAAGCACTCTAATAACTTTTTTTAATGAAAATGACAAAAACTTTAATCAAAAGGACAAATTTTACCATTACAGGACAACAAATAAAAGGTCCATGTGCTGAAATCAAATCCCAACACACAAGCTACAATTTTTTTTTCCCAATGTGCCCTGACAGAACCCAAACTTTGTTAGCCCAAATCAACCACATTTTAATTACGAAAATGCCATTGACATTTTAATTACGAAAATGCCACATTTTAATTGAAACTTTTATTATTTACAAATATGTCATTAACTCATTAAAGTCCAAAGATCACAACCAAAAAAATTATAATTTTTTTTTTTTATAATCAACCTAATGCCTCTGATTATAACTTTTTTTTTTATTGAGTTGTAACAAACTATAATTATCACTATTATTCATGTATCAAATAGTACATCATAATAATAAGGCAACATGAATAAAATGCAAAATTTGAAAAATCTGACAATTCGACAACAAAACAAAAATTGCGTATCAGCATTGGGATGGATTTTTGTTTTGTTTTGGGTCTAATTCCATACCAAATTCTAAAAATAAAAAAAAAATTCAACAAATACATAGTGTTAGTGTTTTAGCCTACTCATGTTGCACTAACACTATGTGTGGATTGCATTATGTGTGGATTGCATAGGTGTGGATTGTATTTGAAAACCCCATCATGTTGCACTTGAATGACTCATAGCCTCCAACATTTGTCTTTTTTTCAACATTTTTTTTGTCTTTTTTTGTTGTTTCCCTTAGTTTCATTTTCGCACACATTTTGTATCTCACTTTCTTTTATGTGATTTCTAGATTCTGTTGATTTTGATATTGATTTTGATATTGTCCTTACATATCCACTAATAAACATAGTTTAAAAATTAGTGGCAATCTAAAGTTATAGAAATAGTGGCAGTATGAAAGTTCTATAAATTGTGGCAGTGGTGTAGTTGTAAAATAGTGACAGTGATTGTGTGGAATTCTAGAAATAGTGTCAGTATAAGTGTAAGTTCTATAAATAGTTGATGTATGAAGTTCTAGAAATAGTGTGAAATTCTATAAATTGTGGCAATGTGTAGTTTTATAAATAGTGACAGTGGTTTTGTGAAGTTCTAGAAATAACGGCAGTATAAGTGTAAGTTTTAGAAATAGTTGATGTATGAAGTTCTAGAAGTTGTGACAATGTGCAGTTTTATAAATAGTGACAGTGGTTATGTGAAGTTCTACAAATAGTGGCAGTATAAGTGTAAGTTCTAGAAATAGTTGGTGTATGAAGTTCTAGAAATAGTTGATGTGTGAAGTTCTAGAAATAGTGTGAAGTTCTAAAAATTGTGGCAATGTGCAGTTTTATAAATAGTGACAGTGGACATGTGAAGTTCTAGAAATAGTGGCTGTATAATTGTAAGTTCTCGAAATAATTGATGTATGAAGTTCTAGAAATAGTGTGAAGTTCTAAAAGTTGTGGCAATGTGCAGTTTTATAAATAGTGACAGTGGTTGTGTGAAGTTCTACAAATAGTGGCAGTATAAGTGTAAGTTTTAGAAATAGTTTGTGTATGAATTTCTAGAAATAGTTGATGTGTGAAGTTTTAGAAATAGTGGAAGTTCTAAAAATTGTGGCAATGTGCAGTTTTATAAATACTGACAGTGGACGTGTGAAGTTCTAGAAATAGTGGCTGTATAATTGTAAGTTCTAGAAATAGTTTATGTATGAAGTTCTAGAAATAGTGTAAAGTTCTAGAAGTTGTGGCAATGTGCAGTTTTATAAATAGTGACAGTGGTTGTGTGAAGTTCTACAAATAGTGGCAGTATAAGTGTAAGTTCTAGAAATAGTGTGCAGTTCTAGAAGTAGTGGCAATGTGCAGTTTTATAAATAGTGACAGTGGTTGTGTGAAGTTGTAGAAATAGTAGTTGTATAATTGTAAGTTCTAGAAATAGTTGACTGTTTACAAAAGTATATGTTGACTATTTTTAAAATCTTCATATCCAAATTACAAATGCAAATGATTGTGTATTAGCATTGGGGTGAATTTTAATTTTGTTTTGAGTCTAATTCCATACTACATTTAAAAAATTCAAAGAAATTCAAAAAATACACATAACTATTTATATATTATGCCAAGTATTTCTAAAAGTATATACCGACTGTTTCTAAAACTTTCATATCCAAACTACAAATGCAAATTATTGTGTATTAGCATTGGGGTGGATTTTTGTTTTATTTTGGGTCTAAATCTATATCAAATTACAGTGACACTCTTAATTTTTTTTTATTATAAGTTATTGTTTGGACATTATTTCTAGAAATAGTGTCACTTTTTTTAGAAATAGTGTCACTATTTCTAGAAATAATGCAGTTTCTCGAAATAGTGTCACTGTTTTTAGAAATAGTGTCATCGTTTCTCTAAATAATGTCATCGTTTCTCTAAATAATGTCATCGTTTCTAGAAATAGTGACACTATTTCTAGAAATGGTGACCACTGTTTCTAGAAATAGTGTTACCATTTTTAGAAATAGTGTCAGTTTCTAGAAATAGTGTCACTATTTCTACAAATGATATCACTATTCAGAGATGAAATTTAGTTAATAAGGGCGAGAAAAATCACACACATAAGACGCACGATACAAATTTAGTTACTTGAGTAAATATATTGATTATATGGGACGAGCAAAACCATCTAACAGATACATCAAAAGAGTTGCAACCCGTTGTCCACCAACAACAAATGTATACCTACTATATTTGCTTTTCCTTTGGGATGAGAGCAGATGTCAGGCTGTTCCAAAAATGGAATGTTAACGACTCGTCTAGAATCTTTCTGAACAGAGCATTTTGTTGAGCATTTTCAATCTCTATTGACGATGCAATGAAATATCTGCTTCCACATCAATTGAGTTAGTTCGTGAAGGAAAGCGCATGGGAGATTTGTAAACCAAAAGTTAAAAGTTAAAAACTGCTATACAAAAGCACAAGAGGTTCAAGAATATTTGAATAAATGCACCACCATGCATCCAAATATAAAACACATAAGTGTAAGAAATCAGAAGATGGGGTTTTCTTCAATACCGGATGAATGTTCCAAGACTGCTGTGGGATATGAGTAGCGATCAAATGTGACTTTTCACAGATTGATTGGCACTCACAGCCCACAACTTTCCTCTCATTGGAAAAGAATTCATATAAGATTACCTTGAGATATTCTGAGGTGTAATTGGAAAAAATATGAAATAAGGTTGCACTTTCAGCTCCAGCTGTCTAACTGATTTATTACGACCACTCAAAAACCTTCGTCCAACTCTTGTCAAAAGATCAGCCCCATTCCATCTCAAACGAGTATCATCATATGTCATATAAAACTCTTTCAAGCACTCCATGATGAAGGCATTGCATGGAAAAGTGAAGCAAATATCAAAACCAAAATTTTCATACAAGTCAAGTATACTAGTTTACAATTTTCCTCATCAGTGCCACTCAAATTTGTATATAGGCCAGCTAATAAACTCATATGTTTTTATTTATTAAAATCAAATGTTTTATGATTAAAAAGAAAAGAGATTGATTTGTAACAAATAACTAGATGAAATCCCTACATATCAAACACACATGGTCACTCATTAGTAACTGAGTTGAATTTTTTTCATTTTTCTTTGTCTTTTAGTTTTATGTAAGATCATTAGTACACAGTCTTACAAGCAGTTGGCATTCTCAAGCAAAAATGAAAAAGGAAATACACAATGCCACATTCAGTTCATGTCTACGACAATTTTTACAAGTTTAATTATCAGCTTCTTCGTTCTGGAAAATGATTAGTTCGAGCAAATAAACGAACTCAAAAGTCACAGTTGGAATTCATGTCAAAATCTAGCCAAGCAGCATATTAAGAACAAGATTAATTAAGAGAAATGTTGATTTGCTTGTGTAAAATGCAATCGGATTACACAGAAACTCAGCCAAACAAAGTGCAAAAGAAAACTAGAAGAAAAACAGAGAGAGACAGAGAGAAGCTTAGATTCAATTGAGATTCATCTCTATGTGAAGAGAAAAATTGAAGGAAAAACTAGATCACAGTAAGAAGCGAGCAGATTCAAGTAAAATTATGAGAAAAATAGAACAAAAATAACAAATCAAAATAAAAAATTACATAAAACTTAACCAAACAACTTGTAAAAATTCAAAAATTGTGGAAAGAGAGAAGCTCGATGGAGTGGATCACCTTGAGCTTCATCTGACGGCGAAGAGCAACAAGCTCCATGATCCTGATCTTACGAGCTCAAATCTCATTCGTTGAGATATCGCTGGTAGTGATCAACAAGGAGCAGGACTTGCTGGAATCGCCAGAAACCGAGCTTCCTCTACAACTGTCGATCTTGCTTCGCTCGAGATCGTCCAAAAAAAACCTACAAATGCACATATTCAGATGAAGCAAATTGAAGGTGTTGATGAAACGGAAAGGGAGAGAGAGAGAGAGATTAGGTGCAGAGATCGAGAAAGGGAGAAAGAGAGATTAAATGGGTCAATGCTTGCCGTCAGGGGTAAAATTGGAAACTCAATTTATTATTTTGGTTGGGCCAGTGTAATTGGGCTGGTGTGATGTTGGACTTACCTTAACCATTAAATAAAAGTTATTAAGGTGCTTTTGGTTAAGATTTAAAGTTTTTATGTTCTTTCTATTAGTTTTCCTATTAATTAATTAGTTGGTTTGATGAGTTTCAACTTTCATTTTAACAAGTTGATTATCACAAAACCTTTTCACACCCATGAAGAGATTATTAATGATATCTTTGATGCTTAGATTTATATGAATTCCTAATTTTTAAATTCGTCCAATCAAATTGATTTTAGGAAACACTTAGGGACAATATTTGGGTACTGACTAGTCAGTACCCAATATACTGAATCCCATAGGTGGCCCAATAATATAAGCACACCTGTCATTTAAACCTCTTATGTTATCTTAGTAACCAAACATCATTCTTCCTCTCAAACTTGTCCATGGCAGATCTCACCCCAATCCCTCTCTCCACCGTCGACCCACCACCATCCCCTCCTCCAACCTCTCTCCTCCGTCAATCTCAGCAAAATTCTGTCCTGCAACCACTATGCACCGTCAACCCACCCATACCCCTTCGCCAACCTCTCTCCTCTTTCGATCCCAGCCCCAATTCCTCCTCCAACCTCTCTCTCTGTCGAATCCACCCAGCCCCAATAACAGCAAAACTAATTCATCTTCTAATCATTTTTTTCGGTCAATACTTCTAATCATGGTGCTGCGAAATTGGGTTCATTTGGAAATTTGTTTTCTTGTAAAAGGTCCATTAATTAGTCAATACATGCACAGATTGATGGCAATGGAGTTTAATGGTGGAACGGCGGAGGGGAAAGAGTGTGGGTA
The DNA here is from genome assembly GCA_018257905.1 of Gillenia trifoliata. Lineage (NCBI taxonomy): Eukaryota > Viridiplantae > Streptophyta > Magnoliopsida > Rosales > Rosaceae > Gillenia > Gillenia trifoliata. Next base: position 18,887,937 of record CM031086.1, read on the forward strand.
TGGGCGGGCGAGCACAAGGAGAGTGAAAGGAAAATGGGTGTTTGGTTTGCAGAATAACGAGTTTTTGGTTGAGTGTTTAGAGTTGAAAGATGGACAGGTGGTATTATATCATTAGGCCACTTAAGAGAGTCAGTATATTGGGTATTAACTGTTCAGTACCCATGTATTATCCAAAACGTAGTTCCTTGCCATTATTGTCGCGTTTTGAGAAATTTGTGTGTGAATCTACAACACTGCAATGTGTTATTATTATGAGTGGACAACAAGATTTGATTGAAATAGTAACATTATGAGGTGGTATTCCAGATACATTGAAAGATCTTCTGTTTCACCTTGCTTTCTAAATTTGCATATTTTTTAATTATTTTTTATTATAAATGATATTACTACTATAAATTGTATTAAGAGGATGGGAAGATTTGAACCCGAAACACAGTTAATGAGAAATACCCTAATCATCAGACAATGAAGAACTTTCTAACGTTCCCTCACCATTAATTTCATCACTACTAATATAAGAAGCATTAGTTTGCCCCTTAACTTTAATGAAGGGCGAAAAACTTTCTAAAACTACCTCTAAAAACATGTGGGGAGGATGAATGATATGCCGCAATAAATGGTGTGACACTAATAAGTATTAAGGACGAAAAAAATCCTAAAACAGCTTTTAATGTATTTTAATCCGCGTAGTCATTTAATATATTTAAGTTTAAACCATCCGCCTCTAATGTAGTATTAAAAATGTATATATAAGGCCTCGTTTGGCAGCTCAGACTGGACTGACTATTTCAGTCGGATAGGATAATCTGTCATCGGACAGTATTGACTAAATTAGTCGGGCGTTTGGTGCAGTATCGAACTAATATCGACTATTTATACTGGGTTGGCCGGCCCTAGGTGTGTGAAGAACAAAATTCACTCAAATCCTCATCAAATGCAAGAACTACAAAAGGTTTGATCTTCGTAGGAGATGAAGTATGTAGGTAACCTTCAATTTGATTCAAGGTGCAACCGCAACTCCTCCAAGCAAAAGTGTTCATCCAAGATGAGATTGAAGGCCCTCTTGGGTATTTAGCATTTGCTCATGCAAAAAAGATTCTACAGAGGTATAGGATGCTACAACTTACTAATGTGATTTTGAGTTGTGTCTTAGTACACAACATTTAGGCTTCAAAAGTCATGAGCAAAGTTTTGTTTTTGAGTACTAATACGCTAACTAAGAGCCTTTAATTTGTTAATAGCATGCTTAAGTGTTGCTCAAATGAACTTGTAATTCAAATATTTTCCTTCAAGCTAGACCAAGAGAGTGAGAGGGACGGACCCGACTAATTATACAGAGATTTTTTGGCGTATAATTAGTCAGGTGTAAGGGGTACTAAATGGTGGGCCCGGTTTAAATAGTCGGACGACTATTTTAATACGAAGCGCACCAAACACTCGAGACAGGATTATTAGTACTATCTGATGCGTTATACGATGCATTATACGGCGTACCAAACGAGGCCTAAATGGACAATACTTGTGTACCCAATTTTTAATGACTTCTTACGTGGCCCAATAATTGTCCAACACCTGTCTTTAAAATTCACACCCAAATCCTTGCTATCTTGATAACCAAACACCTATCTTCTTCCTCCCTTTGCCTATGCCAGCCGCTCCGTCGATCCCACCCTCGTCCCCCTCCAACCTCTCTCCTCCCTTATCAACCTTCCTCTGCAAATCCGACCAAACTATCGCCTTTCCTCTACAAATTCACCTAAACTAGTACACCGACCAAAATAATTTTTACAGGTGCCATGAATTCGATTAATCATCGATCAAACCATATTTTTCACAAGATACAATTAATCATCGGTTGGGAAGGGGATGAAGGACGGTGGTTGGTGGTGGTGCGTGAGAACGGTTGCCGAGGGTGCAAAGGACAACGCAGATGGCAACTCCCATCTCCTTATGGACCTAATTCATTTGTTCATCTTGTTAAAATCAATTTTTTTTTATTGAAAAATATGATGGGATGGCAGATCAGCCATGGTGATTGGTGTAGGCGAAAGAAGAGGAGGGAAAAAGGTTGAAAAAAGTTGCAGGGATTCTCACTGAATTGGAAGAACGGAGGTGTTTGGTTGTGTGTTTAAAAGGTGTTTGGTTATATGTTTTAATGGATTCTTAAATTACCAGGTGCCACAAATTTAGTGGGCCATATAAACAAGTCGGCATATTGGGTACTCACCGGTGAGTACCAAGTATTGCCCTATATAAATCATTGCATTTGCATAAAACATGCATTTTTGGGAACTATTTCAATTAATTGATTTTCAATCCACCATTAATAATGTGACATCTCACATCGACCAACGGAGAGAGAGTGATGTGCCTTATATGTACATGTCTACCTTCATTTAGCACGACGCTTTTTGGGAGCTCACTTGCTTCGGATTTCGTCAAAACTCCGAAGTTAAGCGAGTTTGGGCTACATCAATATCAGGATGGGTGATCCACTACGCAGTTGCTTGTGAATTCCCAGAAACAAAACCGTGAGGGCGTGGCCCAAAGCGGACAATATCGTGCTACAGCGGAGTCGGTCTGGGATGTGACAAATAATTTAAAACGTATTGATGGCAAAATATATTTTTCATTAAGAATTAATACTAACAGGAGCCAGATTGAAAACAAGCAAATATAAAGAATTCAGACTTCCATTGATTTGATACAAAGTATACAAAATCATGGATGATACATAAGTATTAGGAAGAAGTACAAATTACATTAGACCTCTAACAAAACAACAAAACCTAAAACCTAGATTTAATGAAAACCTAACACACAACTGGTGCAGATCTTTGTGTCTTCCATCATCACTATAGAAACACAACGAAGCCTGCAAACACAAAAGAAACAAATTCAAACCCAAATTGGCACGACTGAGTTCATAATGTAAAATTTTCATAGATAACATACAAAATATATTTAAAAGAATTAAATATAGAATAGATAGGCAAACAAAAAATAGTGAAACTTGTCACCTGAAGGAAGATTGTAGAACAAGAGGAAACAAATATGAAATTCAGAATTCAATCAAAATCCCCAAATTTTTAAAACCCTAATCATCTCTCGATCTCCAATTCAATCCACCAAGTGGCTCCCACTAAGAAAGAAAGAAGAAATCAGAAAGGAAGAACAAAAGAAGAGAAAAGGAGATTGAATGGAGGAAAATGGCTGAGATTTAAAGCGAGAGAAAGTGAATGAACAAGGTTGAGAAAGTGGTGCAGAAAAAGAAATTTAAAGCGAGAGAAATGAGAGAAATGAGACTTGACCTAGGGTTTTGAAAATTAATTATGTGTTTTACATTTTGCAATATTTAAAAATACAAAAATAAAAATATACATTTTGGATGGATAATTTTGCTCCTAATCTTCCAAAATTAATTGGAGCAAATAAATCTGCCTCTATTATACATCAATTGTGTCGCTACTTATATCCGTCCCTAATCATAACTAACAAAGGCAATTCCAATATTTCTCCCCTAATGATTTGCCCCTAATGCTCATATGCATTGGTTTCTATATTATTACCAGTCAAAACAGAAGCAATTCTAATGACTTGAAAATCAAGTCGGATTTTGGAGGTTCAATGTTGAAGAATGTGACATTGGATTGATATTGTTTTCTAATAAAGCTTCCACCACTAGTACAAAAAAGTCCTTAGACGACACTAACCAGACGACGTTTTATACTATTACTGTCGTTCAAATTTTCCAAACGTCAGTTTTGTTAAAAACCGTCTTGCAAGGGGTCATATTTGTGAGATAAAATGAGATTTTGAAACTTTATCCACTACTTAGTCGACAGAATATGTAAAAGTGTCGTTAGTGTGAAATACAACAAAGGCCAAATGAAAAAAAAAGCGCTGAAATGAAATTTTTTTAACGCAAAAAAGGCGCTGACTTGAAAACACCCAGCTTTTTCGTTTTGAGACCGAAGTTGTATGAAAGAGTGGACGATCCATTCTTAGAAAGAAGGAACTGTTGTCAAAAAAAGCACTCTCCAGCATCCCCAATTGCTACCCTTTGGGTGATGAAATCCTTTGGGTGATGAAATCCCTTTTGTGCTACCCAATTTCATAGGGATCTAAACTCCAACATCCCCAATTGCTTCCATTAGTCACCGATAGGGAAGGCTTTGGTGCATCCCATAATTCTCCATAAAGAATACCGAAATTCCGTGTAGGTGGATCCCGACAAAGCGGCCTCCGATGAACCCCCCTTATTTGGTGCCTCTTGGCAAGAATATAATCTCGCAATAGCCGTCGCTAATTTCTTCTTTGAAAGGTAAGATGGGTCTTTTAGGGTTTGAGTTCTAATCATAAGGATATGAAAGCAGTTTTAGAGTTGGCGAGCTCAAAAGCTGTCCGCGTCTCCTCCAATCTCCCCATCATGCCGCGTTCCCTGGCGCTCACAACTCTCTCCATTCCCCTTTTGCAATTGCATAACCCGGTAACAAATCTCTGGTAATTAATTAAGTAATTACTTAATTATTCATTTCATTTCTTACTCTTTTATCCGTATTGGTTTGTGTTTTAGGGCTGCAATGAGTTCGCGTACTTGAGCAATTCCTGGGTTTCAATTTCATTGCCAAAGCCCACCCAAATTTCTCTGAATCAGAAGAACCGATTTCGACCTTTCTTCTCGGCCAACAATGTCAGTATATTTTGGGTTTTTTCTTTCACTCTCTTGTTCAACAACAATGTCTAGTGTCAAGTCAGTTGTACCTTTTTAATTTCGAGTCGAATCGGACCCTGCTCATATTTCCTTTTGATGAAAAATACCAAATTTGGGATTGACCCAGTTACCAGTATTAATTAGTGTATGTCTATTGTATTTGCATATGTTAAGTATGGACTGGGATGGCACTTGGGTAGGAAATGATTTTGAATGTCATTCAAAGTTATTGTATTTCGGAGCGAAAACATACATTTTAAAGAATGCAATATGACTTACACTACCCCCATAAACGTTATGGAGAATCATCAACTGAGCAGGTGATGTCAAAGCCACTTGTGCTGACAAGAGTTGTAAAATTAAACAGTTCTTTGATTCACATTGTTAGTTGTTACCCATGTAAATCATCGACTGCTGTATAAGAATTAATTTCTCACTGACATTACAAGCTAAATGATCGGATGAGAGGTACATCAGATGTGATTATTTTAATTTATTATGGTTCTTTTATTTGTTTAGTTTGGATAAGTGATGTCGTGAAACTACCATTACTAGGTGCAGTGTCCTTGCTGCTTGTTTATACTGCACTCAAAGACAAACATCATGTTGTAATATAAGCGAAACTGAAGTATGTAGTATGTAGCACTACTCACCCAGAAACCCCAGAAAAAATGCCACTTTTTTATATCTACGTTTTCCCCTTAGGTTTACTGTTCATTAAATGTATATGAGCTTACTGTGATATATGAATCTAAATAACTATAAGCTATATGCTTCAAAAAGTTCTGGTATTAGTTGGTCTATGCAAAATACATGCTAGAGAGTGTATATATAGGGGCACGAGTCTTTTCTTGTTTAAATTCGGTTTAATTTAACTATTCTGATACAAAGATGTCTCTGTTTTCTCTTTGGTGTGTGGGCAGGATTATGGTTTGTCGGATGCTGAGAGCTTCTCTGCTGAAACTGAAGGTATACAATATTCTTAATTGTATGGATGAGTATAAATAAGATATATTAAATGTATATTATATTGTGATGCTATATTTATTTTGTTCTTGTATCTGTTAGTAGGAACTTATGATTCTTTAATTTTAATCTTTCTTAGGTTCAGCTGGAAAGAGTGATAGTGAACAAGGAGTACCTTTCTCATCCAACGAGTACTTTCTAGTTTCTACTTGCCTTGCATTGTTTTTGGTCAATACTAAAGGCTACTGATTTTTGTTAGTGATGTGGTGAGGGTGAGTCAGTATTTGAACTCCATACTTATCTTACTCTACTATTTAGATGTATAATTGGCCTGTTAGCAGATTAGTCACAGATGAGGGCTAGTTTCAAAAGGTAGTCATAACAAATGAGGGCTAGTTATTATGTGTGTTAGACAACGAGACAATGAACAGAGGTTACCTTTGTTGTCACTTGTGAAATAATATAAGATCTGTAGTTTTTTTTTGTCTGCTAGCTAGGTAATCTCATAGCAAATAAGGGATACTAATCTAGATCCTTGGAGGTAACTTTTTTTCTATAGATAGTCAATGACATGTTAGTAACTTAGTATATTATGCCTCTTGCATGATTTTATTCCTTCTGAACAAGGCTTTCAAGGTTCGAAATTTGAGCTTGGAAAATAGTGAGGGGTAGGATTTGGGAAATAATGTATGCCTGTTCAAAGGCACTAAAAGAAAAAGAATATCTTCCTAAGTACCCCTTGTGTTTTATTCTTTTAACAAGAATCAAGGTTTGTGGCTTGTCATCAAAATTTCTTCCGACACAGGGAATGAAAATCTTTGCTTCTCTGTCATTCAAGTCATTTATTTATAATGTCAAACATTTTTGTCCCAAGTCTAGGAGAATTAACATAATTTAGTGCACTATATAGGCAACTTTCCACTAAATGGTCAAGAATTAGGCTACCGTCTAGGGTCATACAATCTTTAATGGGCAATCACAATAGATATACAAGCATGATATTTCAAGCAATATGGTGCAGATCTGTCTCGTGTAGGGAGTTGATATTGGTTTTAAGTAGATTTTTCTCATGGCCTGTAATGAGATTTTCTAAGAGGTTCAAGTTGATATTAAGTTATTAACATTCTTTCGAGAACTAAATCGTTTCTGAAATAACTATTTGTGACCCATGAAATGTAAGATTTTGTATGTGTCTTTCTTGACAAACTATACCTTTAATTGATTCATAGATGCTTGAATCTCCAAACGGAGCATTTGGTTATTATATGTGTTTTGTTTTAGTATTGTATTCCTTTATATTTTATTTAAATCAAATTTGTGATGGTGAATAAGTTCAAATTTCTACCTTTCTACCTTCCTTGTATTATACTGAGCGGCTATTGAGTTGAGACACTGCTTGCATCAAGCTATGACTTGATTTTTTTTATTTATTGACTTCAGATTCCTTGAATTGTTCTTTTGAAGTTCTAATTTTATTCTATTGCATATACTTCTTTGCAATGTCTCTTTAAAGAATCTTTAAACGCTTTGTCTTCTTTGTTTATTGTTTTATGCTGTTCAGCTACCCTATGACCTAGTAAACTGTTTGCACATTGTTATGGACACATAAGCTTTGTCACTGTTCATCAGACATTACTCTTTCAGTTTGTGAACTGACATTGCTAGTGGATATGCCAAGAGATACAGAATCATGAATGAACAACTTAATAGTTTGTTTTGTTGACCCTGCTCTAATTAGTGCAAATGGGTGTGGTAGTGTGGAAGACCGATCACGTAAAATTGCTACTGGTATCTCAAACGCTTGTGATGATCAGATCTTTTTTATTCCTTGTAATTCTAGGTAAGTTTGTGATTCAAAACTAGTTCGTTAATTCTCAATGTATACTCATCCTAAATGATAAGGATATTCTCATGAGCAGCAAACATTGGACATTGACGATTATCAATCCGTGCAAAGGAATTGTTTATTTCATGGACCCACTGAAGCGCTGCTTGACTGGAGATGATTGGAAATCGGTAGTTGATAAGTAAGTATTTGTTCCATGAATAAATTAGTACTTTGGTTATCAATATGTGGTTGATAGAATATTGATGAATGATTGCTGTTTTGATGCAGTGGATTAAAAATATTTAACACTCAAAGGAATAAGCATATGCGTAAATTAGTTCAGTGGAAAAATTTGGCGGTGTGTTCACTTTGCCTATATGTTATAAGATTGCAAACTTATTGTAATTTACATGTGGTTGTGGATTGTATTAATGTTTTATCTTGCTTAGGGTGTTCCTCAACAACCAACTAACAAAGAGTGTGGCTATTTTGTTATGCGTTATATGAAGGAAATAATTGAAGATGGATGCTCCACAGTTATGACAAAGGTAAAACTTAGAAAACTAGTCATATGTGACCCTTTTCATATGTTATGGAAACTTTAGGTAGTTATAATGAGGAAGCATTTTTATTGTTAATTATATGTGTTTCATAGTTGTTACATTGTTCTTTAATATTTCATTTATCATGTGGCAGTGGGAAAAAAGAATGGATAGAACTTACACACAGGAAGAGATTGATGAAGTGCGTGGTGAATGGGCCGATTTCTTGCAAAACTACCTCTAAGATGATTGAGTTCATAATTTTGGATCACGTAGGGTATGCATAAACATTGTGGCTAACTTTTTTGAGTGACCGTACATCAAATATGGGACAAGGTCTATTCATGTATGTGTGCAGTTCATGGTATTTTTGGTTATCTACAAAAAGGGTACATGGATATAAACTAGTCTAGAGCCATCTTTTGTGTAGGATTTAAGGCTCCTGGTTATCTTGTACGGCAGGGGGTAGGATTTAAGGCTCTTGGTTATTTTGGAATATATGTGGATTAAGTTGATCCTATATCTATCTTTTTTGTACTCTCATGTTTCTTAATATCTGAAGTTGCAATCTGTGTATTTTGGCATCAATGGTAATTAGAATGAATGTTGTAATCTGTGCATCAAAATGCCAATTGGCATAACTAAATTCTTCAAACTGAAATCTGTGGATCAAATGCAAGTTATCCAAAACCCCATGGCAATCAAAATGATAGTTTGTTTTAGAACTGTCGTACCATACATGAGCACAAAATAGCAACAACACTTTTGTTATTTAAATGGGACGACGGTATATAGCTCAACTGTCGTCTAATAGCTATACGGATGATGGTTTTCATTATTAACTATTGTCTTGAGATTATTGAAACCACGGTTTAAGAAAAACCATCGTCTGGTAGCTATTTGAACCGTCGTCTACGACATGCTCGAATGACGGAAACTCTTTTTTTTTCCTTTTTTTGAGAGACAAGACGACGGTTTTGGTCGGAAACCGTCATTTGAGAATACACCAGACGACGGTTTTCTACCGTCGTCTAATGTACTGCCTTAGACGACACTCACTTGCACGACGGTTTTGTGTATGTCGAGATGACGGTTTTCCACCGTCGACTAAAGCCTTATTTGTACTAGTGCACTTTGTATTAGGCCCGTAATTGGAGCTGATTGATGGGTACTTATCTGCATATCAGCATGTGTGCAACAAAATAAAATGAATAAAAACATATATGATATATATTCCATGGAACATGTTAAGTTAAGTACGCCCCATAAACTTGACCAAACTGTTAAAATTAAGCAAAAGTTAAGACTTTAACAAGGGTATTGCCTTAGTACTACGTAGTGTTTAACACTACGAGTTTTGGACGGCTAAGATTGCCAGTTGAAATTCTCACTTGTCTCAACTTGCAATCTCAGTCGTCCAGAACTTGTAGAGTTAAACACTAAGTAAGACTGAAGTTTTTTTTTAAATTATGGTAACCTCAACTAGGATTGGCTTGTTAGACAATCAGTAGACCCTAAAACTAATCTTAATTAATTGTGAGAATGAAAAGCAACTTATAGCAAACTAACACCCTCTCTCATGCACAACTCAATCTGCAGCTCTATCATGCGAAAATAGCTAAAAACATGCAGGGGTGGAGTTTTGAATGATTGAATTATATGATAGGTAGGATATCTTCATTTTTTATCCATATCCAAAATTGACGGGATTCATATAATTAAAGCATTCACTAGGTGTTAGTTAGGAAACGCATGATTGAGAATCATACTCATTCATTCCCATGCCTATACATAGTAAGTAAACATGCTCTAAGATATATAAGGAAGCGAGCTTGAAACCGGGACTCAGTGAGTTAAAAAAAGACCCTAATCACTTAAATAATCCACCAATTGCACATGAGTTACAGATTTAGTTTATTAAGTTTTTACTGTAGCAAAGGTGACAAACAATTTCAATGATATTTATATTGAAATTTGGACATATATTATTATTCGATAGTTATGTTCTTTGAAAACGTTGCTATCTAACTATCTTTCAGGCTTTTCCCAACGTTATTTTTATTTCTCTGATCCACATGCATGCCAATGAAGTGTCACCATTCACCAATCCTATAAAAATCCTTAAAACATTAATTGATTCTTCAAGTAAACTTTACTGTAAAATGCATATAACGAGTCCAAAGTTGGACCACTAGGCTTTTGTTTTATGATAAACATATATAGGAATTGTCAATTCATATCTTGATGGCCGCAATGTGTGCAATTTTTTTGTTTATCTAGTTAGTCGACTCTGAGAATTGTTAATGTTACCGAGAAATATTTTATCAATTTGATAATAGAAAAAATATTTATCAATTAACTATTCAATATAATAATAGACCGATGCAATAACAGATGAGTTAAGATTATGTTTTTACTTCTTCTTCATAACCATTTTTAAGTGTTCTTTTCCAATGAAATTTAACTTCAAAAGGCTTTAACGGCCCATTGTTTGTTCTGCGTTGTCAATATTCTTTTAATTAAAATAATTTCAAACAAAAGTTGGGTTTATTTTCAATGTAGCTATGCTATATGAAGACATATATACAAGCACGCTCATAATTAATTAAAGAAAGTGATTTATGCATTCTCATTATTTTTTATGCGCTTTTTTATTACAACCTTTAGCTTTAACAAATTAAATGAGAAATTGAGAATTACAACAAAAACAATAAAAGAAGTGCCGAGAAAGAGAAAAAAGAGTGTTGAAATCTGTAGTTAAATAGCTTTGGAGAGTTGGAGGCTACTAGAAGTAGTCGAGATAAAAAAGACACTTTGGAATAATTTAGCACAAGTGTGAGATTTTTAACACGAGGAATTTCTGCCATGAATGATGGAAAACAAATATCTCAATCATGCAGCATGCACAGAAATCACTGTTACAAATGTTGGAAACACCATATTATATATAAGGCTCGGAATAAATTGTAATTTTCTTCTCACATCCGTCCCTCTCTTCTTCTGGATTCGTGTCAGATTTCTGAGCACTCTCTTCTGTCTTCTTCCTTCTCGCATGCGGTGGTTTCCAGCAAGAGGACCGGAAGATTTTGAATCTTTTTTCTTATGATTTGTGTAATGGTGAATCGATGATGTATGGGTAATGGAAAGTCAAGTGGTTTAGGATTTGAATAAATCAAATACTAATTATCATCTAATCAAGTGGCATGCCTTCAAAGAAGCCTTGAAAATGGCCATTGAAGTTCCAGAAATTTGTCCACTTGTCTGCAACCAAGATTAATCGATTCTTGGTTTGGGAGGCTTTTGAGACCAAATTCCAGTTTTCATATGTTAAACTTTACCCCTTGTTTACACTCAAAATTGTCATGTTTACTCCTATTTTGGTCTAAAGCCAAATTATGGCATTATGTGGGGGTTATTGTGAAATTAGGCCAAACTTACACCAAGATATTTTGGGTATCTGCAAGTGGATAGTTAATTAATGTTATCTATCTTTGTACAAGTGGATAGTTAATTAATGTTATCTATCTTTGTGCAAGTGAAATTAGGTTGAGGTGCGTGCATCAAGTTGGGTTGCTTTCACATTTGCTCTCTATATATTAGAAGCAAAGGCAGAGAGCTGGGGACACTCAACCAATCAAACAAAATTCAGAACATACATGTTCTAAGGAAAGCCAACCTTTCAAACACCAAAGAGGAAAACCTCTCTCTTGAAAGCCAAGAAGTGGCATTCATCAGTTCATACAACCCAGCAACAAGCTTTCATAAGCCTACATAAGGCTTTAAGCAATCATTCACAAAGCTTCGACAACTTGTGTTAAAGCTTTTAGATCAGGAAACCTCCGATCTTAGAATTAGCTCTGCCACTTCTCTCTGTGGTATCGATTAAGCCTGAGAAAGAATCTCATTTAGGCTATTCTCTTCTTCCCAAAGAGTCGATGGGCATAAAAACTTACACATAACAATACATTATTAGACAAAAAATATCACGTAGCGATAAATCTATTTTATGTAAGTCATTCTCTATATGCATATGTTTGTCTGCAATTTGTGGAGCCATATACATAAATGTGTACACGCATGTCGCCAATCACCATATGCTACGTGTTATTGCAACAAACATATGACAAAACTGCAAAGATTGATTTAGAATTTCTACCCTTTTCGCTTTCCTTTCACAGAAATGACCGATCATAATTTCCGCTGCACTTACACTCAAAGCAGCTTTTTGCTATATATCTGTCAAATGTTTTTGATTATTTTTAATCGTCAAATTTTTATTTTTATTTTTTAAAATAAAATTTATCGGTAAAAATATTCAAAGTATTTTAAAAAGTCTCATATATTTGCTATAGTAGTCTTATATGATCTGCCTTCTTCTGCACACCAATGATAAATTTTGTCTCTTGATTGTTTTTTAAATTATTCAATCCAAAAAACAAAAAATAAATAAAAGTGTGTGTGGGAGACAAAGGTGTGCAAAAACTACTTTCCTTAAAAAATTCTAATTTTTATCATTTTTTTTCCCCAAATAATGTTTATCATTTTATGTTACGTAGTTTCTCTTTGTCCTATTTTCTTTTTTGCTTCTGTAGATAACAATAATCAATTGTTAACCTAAATTAGAAGCAGTAGTTTATAAGGTTCATTACATATAAACTCATCCAATTCGTGTTTCTTAAATAAAAACCCACTTAACATTAAACATTCGAATAAAACTCAAATTTAAAATAAGCTACCATGTAGATAAATAAGTGACATGTATCACAAAATATTTACAATTTATGCCAGCACAACCTAATCATGTCAATTAATGTAATTACTCATCCTAATTATGATAAACAATGAGCCTCATATGAAAATTGTATAATAAATATTAATAATATATATACCTACTAATAATATATTATATAATTTACAAATATATTCTGACAAAAAAATTCAAAATGTGACGATCCGTCCCTAATTTGATTGTATTACATTTTTTCGAAGTTGTAAATTGACGAAAATACCCCTGAACGGGCTAAGTGGAAGTCCTCCATGAAGTCCTACATTTTTTTTAAAAAAATTTTGACTTCTCACTTGCCGTATTCTTGTACTACCCGTCACTACGAACGCATGAACGCGAACGGGACGTAATTCCGATGTGTAACGAAAAAGTTACGTTCATTTAAATATTTATTTCCTGTTTTGGGGGTGTTGTGTTATGTGTCACCAGGGACCCCCTTTCCCCTGCTAATTTTTGGAAACCCAAAGCTCTCTTCTCTCTTTTTCCCTCAGATTTTTCCTTCTCTCACTCTCTCTCATTTTCTTCTTCTCCATTCCCGTAGAAACACACCTGTAGTCAATTGGTGACCACGCCATTTTCTTCAAACCGAGCCAAACCACCACCACCATCTTGTTCGTCGTAAATCACTGAGTTCAACGGTGCAAACATATTTTCCAAACTCCCCACCGTTTGACGGAAATTGCACACGGAAGAACTGAACTTTTTTGGCGACTTTCTTGCAACTCCCGACCAAGGTGAGGTTCCTAACCACCACCATTAGCTTCCTCTCATTGAGTAGATGAATTTCCATACTAAATTCGTGCGATTTGGTTGTGTTTTGGAGTAGATCAAACCTCGGGTGGTAGACTGAGACTTTCCGGCCAATTTCCGGCCATTTTCGACCACTTTTTGAACTCAAAATAGGTATAATTTTGTTCTCCTTCTCTCTAGCTTCGTTTTGACATGTGGATCATGTAAAATGGTTGAGAAATGAAGAAGTTACGAATTTTTGAAAACTTTCCAGAAACCGGCGAGTTCAGACGGCGGCTTCGGTGACCGACTAAAGTTGCAGTGACGACCGGTTCAGACTGGCCTGGACCCAGTCCAGACTGGACCATGACGTCAGCAACCGGTCCAAACCAAGAATATTCTCAGGTATATTCCTTTAACGCAGTTAGGAATATTTCGTTAGATTTAACGGAGATACTGAAATCTTCCGTTAAATCTAACGGCGTCAACTAACGCCGTTAGTTTGACCAGCTTGGGTTGACCGCGCTTGAGCCCCGGGTGGGGGCACATGGGACCATTTTTTCGACTTCCGTCGACGCGAGGCAACTCATGACGACGCGTACTACCTCGGGGCAGTACGTGTGATATTTTTCGAAGTGTTTCGGACCTCCGATTTAAGCGAACCAAGAATAAGTGTTATTTATTAATTTAATTAGTAACATTTATGAGTTTAATCATTACTATAATGATATCTCATATAGGTGAGACTTACCACGAGGAGTACAGGGGTCAGGTAAGGCGAGACGGCTACAACCCAACTACGTATCTGTGAGTGGGTTTTGTTTTGAAAAACTAATATTATTTATTTGATTTCCCACTATGATTTTATGAATTATTTTCTATCATGCCATGCTTTTACTTACGAGTTAAGTATAAAATATATTCTATTGAAATTTGAGAAATTGTGATGGCATGATCATGTGTATTTTTATTTGCTCATCATACATGCATTCACCGGTGTCTAGTACTCATACGGGCCAGGACCAGCCTTCACGTGTATGTTCACATTCGCATCGTTATGCTCACTTTGGATCCATTGTAGGTGACAGCCTGTACTAGCATGCATTAGGCAGATGGGACTCGTATGTGACGCGCTTAGCGCCACCTTCACGATCGTAGTACTAAACATATATCTATTACACCTAGCCTGTTCCATGTAGCTACTTTCTACATGAGATTGTGTGTCTGCATATGTTGATGAACATATTATTTATGTCGTTGAGCATACTTTATGTTGTTGAGATATTGGTATTTACTCATACCTTTGGCATGGATGCCTTTATACAGTTTTGCCGATGAGTATACGATATAGTTGTTAAGGTGTTGGTATTATTCATATTTTTGGCAGCGGTGCCTTATTAACGTTTTGACGATGAATATTATATATTATGACATAAAGGTGTTTATCCCTATCTTTGAAATTTTTCATACTATATGTAGTATGATTTTGGGAAACTATACATGTTTTTTGGAGAGGGGTTATTTATGTTACGAAAAGCAAAGTTTTTGAAAATGATTATTTTTGCCCACTCACATATTCTGTTTTGCGCCCCTCCAGGTTTTAAGAGTGAATATGGTGGCAAGTGAAGTTTTCACTGGTGGTTCTGACATCCTCTACAGCTACTGTATAGAAGTATGTCCCTACTAGTTGTATTATGTCTATCCTTAGCAGAATGAAATTATTCTTACGTTACTACGCTATAGTTATGCTCTGAGACTGATTACTTTGTATTATAGGCCTTGCACTTCGCACACCATTTTAAAATTAATTTCAAAGTAGTCTTTAGTTTTAATTTATTTGCACTTTTACACAACACTTACACTATGGCTTTCGTCATCTCTTCTAGGATGTCAGCCAACATATCTGGACTCGATATTGACACGTGGATATCCGGGTCGGGGTGTGTAAAAAAAGAATATAAATTAATTTACCTATATTTTTTAAATTCATTAATTTAATTTCTAATCAAATAACATTCGTATATTTTGTAGGTAAATTATTTTCATGTATTGTTTAATTATTATTATTTTAAAATAATTTACCTATATTTATATTCAAAATATAGGTAAATTAATTTGAATCAATTAACTTTCTATTATTTGTAGATAAATTATTTTGCATATATTATTACACATATATTAGACACTTTTTATTGTTATTATATATATGTGTGTAAATAATTTACCTATATTTTGTAGATTTTTAACTTAATTTTTAATCAAATAATTTCTCTACTGGCAAATAGTAATTTTACATGAAGAGAAAATAAAAATAGAAATAGAGCATTGGACGACCTAAATTTGTATGATCAGAATTAGACAGTTCCAATCTAACTGCTCAAACACCAATGCTTCTCGGTGCTTCCTATACACCGATATACTATAAAATAAAATAAAAAAAACCTAGAATTTTGTGTGAATGAGCAAGTATATGCAAGAAGACATAAACCCCAAGTTGGGGGGGGGGGCCTAAATTAATGACTTTGTTGGGTAGTACACCTTTATGTGTTGTTATTTCGACCACAGAAGTAGATACACCAAGTGTAACACGTGAAGAAATGTTTTGGAAGAAAGATGTGGAGGAAAATATATCCATATATGTCGATGTCACAGTTTTAAACTTAAGCATGGCCCTGAATGGTATATGATTGTACTTTTCCCAACTGGTATTAGTCAGAGGACCCCTTTCTTCGGCAGATAGATATATGCCATTGCCAATTTGCCAGTAGGGAAAACGATAGTTTGTATCGAAGGGTACGTAGCAGCATGGTAAATAGTGCTGCTTATTCATTGGTTGGTAGGGCTATATTACTTTGATGCATCGCTAGGGGACTGTTTTCTAGTTCTTTTTTCACTACTTTTGGTTAAGTTTTAAGGAGGTCTAATGATGTAAAGCGTAGCGGGCGAAACAAAAATAGATTGTGACGAGCTTAACCTTCTTCGATCGTGTTGATTCTCATATGGAGAATGCTAATTAAGAGTAAGGGCGTCTATAATTCTGTTGATTTTCGAAGGAATACAAGAAAAGGAAATTTTCTCTAAAATAGTATTAATTCATCCATCATCTTAAACTGATTACAAGAACCCATATTTATATGGTTACTAGTCTCTTGCCACACGCTCACGCGCGTGACAATTTGCTCTTTTACTTACTTGTAATTTTCATTCTTTTTATTTTTGTTTATATTTTTTATTTTAAAAAAAAATTAAAAGAAAAAGGGAATACTAATTAAATTATTTTAGTTTGTTTTTTTAATTAAATTATTTTATTTTAAAATACTAATTAGAGAGGCTATTTTTGGAATTATGAATGATTCACCATTTTTGTCTTCTGACTTTATCCATATAGCCTCTTGCCATACGCATACGCGTGTGACAATTGGCTCTTTTTATTTTATTTGATATTTTAATTTTATTTCAAAAAAATTAATATATAATTTATAATTTTAAAAAAGTTCAAAAAATGATTTAAATTGTTTTTTTATAACTTTGGCACCAAAAATACTTGGAGGAGAATAAATATAATTATAACCAAGTCTAAAATATTAAATATTTAGACTTAAGATCATCCAAAATATTAAATTTAGCCGAAACGGAAACAAACTGAATCTAGAAAATAAAAATAACACAAAATTCGGAAATTTTTCACCCAACCAACACCAAGCTCCATCATCCAATTTTTTGAAAGAGAGAACGACAACTGTTATTGTGAATGTGAGAGTAAGTACTTTACCGTTAGAGTTATAGCCGTGTCAGTAGGATAAGAAGGGAAAGTTAAACAACGTCATAATAATACCAAATGATCAACAAGCTTGGTTACAATGGGTGGGCTATATATTTTGGCCCAATGCATTTCTAGCAATTGAGAGCAACAAAAATTGGAAATTTCATAGCAAAAATTTGGAAGTTTGGGTGACCATATGATTGAGGAGGGCTTTCTTCTTTGTTTTTTTTTTTTTTTTTGGATAAAAACTGAGTTTTCCATTGCTGCATAAAATAGAGCACAGAGAGCTTGGGGGAGCACATCAAAAGTGTATATTTAAGTTACACATCTGAATAACAGCCGTTAGATCATTTAACCTAACAAAATCTAATGACTTTTGTTCAAATGTATAACGTAAATATGTATATGATTGAGTGTTCTTTTCTTTTTGCTCATATAATTTGGCAGGAAATAGTTTTGGGTCTTTTACTGTTATTCCAGTTGGGGTTGGTTTGAGTTAGCTTAAGGATAGGCCCATGATAAAAAGTGGTAAATGTTGAGCTCAATGTCAAGCATGGTTTGTTCGCTGCTTACCAAATAGGCTGCAAACTTAGTCCATTATATAAGGACTCAACAAGGTATTAGCCCACTTCGATAAACCCAAAGCCATTTCATTCCATAATAAATAGTTAAGGAATTGTTGAGGTGTGGGTACTCTTTCTCCTTCGATCGGGCTGAAATCACTGACAAAGTTTTAGCTAGGTTCACTATAGTGGAGTAGGCTACAATGCTCGCAAGCATTGAATGCTCACACCGATCTCACCATTAAAAGGAGGAAGGAGGGAGGAGAGAGGGGAGAAATGAGGGTGAGATTGGTGTGAGCATCCAATGCTTGCGATCACTGTAGCCAGTCCCCACTATAGTGCACAATATCCCTTTTATGATTTTCTCTATTTCACTAATATCATACATGTTTCATAAAAACAATTGTATATAATTATTACTCACATTCAAACATTCCAGTCAACACAAACGAGTGCAATTTTGTGAGTCTTTCTCGGCCCTTGAAATGGTACACTGTCGTGACTTAGCCACTAGCTAATTCTCTTTCTTTTTTTTTTTTAAACAAACAAATAAACAAGTGCGATTTTCAATTTAGTGACGGTAATGGATTATGGAGTCTTATTACATATTTCAATTGTATAACTTTATATTGATGTTGGGTTATCTATTTAATTCGTTACCAAGTAATTGTCTTGTTACAAGAGATTCTGAGTCCGAAACTTTCCATCTTATAGAAACAAATCTGTATTTTATTAATTAGTTATGATAATTTTTTTTTATTAATCATGTCATGTTCGTGAATTATATGTATTGAAAATTAAGACTCGTTTTTCTATCATATATTTTCTTCATTCACTTTTTTTTTCGTAATACAACGATATTATACTTTGACGGGTCAACCATTAATTAGGTATCTAATTCAACACAAATATAATACGTTATCGTCATCCATGTGAGTCAAACTTAAAACTTCTTACTTACAAGTGAATATGAATAACAATATACTACAAGTGAATATGAATAACAATATACTATTGTACTAGTGGTTCTTTTATTCACTTTTAGTTGACCAAGTTTGTCATTGTTTGGCGACAAAATTTCACGGAAAAAAATATATATATAAAAATAGGAGAAAATAAATATTAATGCGGCTTGAAAAATGGTGCAGCACATAATAGGAAGTATTAATTGAAAAAAAATATATCAAAGATATATTCCTTGACACTCAAGTTGAGCAGTGTTTCAATTTGGATAGAAAATCCAAATCAAATCTCGTGCCTTGCAAGCAAAGAAAATTTAAGCCTTAATTTTCCCCTAAACGTGTGCATATAAAAATGGTAGAGAGGGATACGGAGAGGGGGCAGCAGGCAGTGGGAGCAGGCATCAGCAAAGAGAGAGAAACAAGGAGAAGGAGAAAGCGGCAGACGGAGAAGGTCGCGGAAAGGAGCAACGGAAGGGAGAGAACGCAGCAGACATCCGCATAACGGAGAAAACCACATAGCAGCAGACGGAAAAGGTCACAGAAAGGAGCAACGAAAGGGAGAGAACGCAGCAGACATCCGCATAACGGAGAGGGCAGCCAGCAGCACGGAGCACGCAGCAAGGGAAGGAGAGGAAGGCGCAGAAGGCAGACGCAACAATAGAAAGCAAGCAGGCATAGGAGATGCAAAGCCAACGCAACTGCAGCACGGAGGAAACAGGGAGAAAACAAGGAGAAGGCAGCAAGCAGCAAGCACGCAGAAGACCGAAGGAAAGAAAGAGACGCAGGAAGCCGCTCGAAGCACAAAAGCTGCAGCTAACGTTCAGAGAGGACGATTAAAGGTAATTGTAGCAGAGGAAAAGATGTTTATTTTACGGTCATTTCGGGCCTGATTATCTTAAGGCAATCACACCTCGAAACGATGCGATCCCTCCCACTGGAAGATTCCTGCTCTCTCCCCTGAATCGGTGCCCCCTCCATCCATGCTCTATGCCGAGAAGAAAAGAAGTATTCCATGCCACTTCCTTGCCGCTGTCGTCTGCCTCGTCAAAAGTCAAATCAAATCCAAGTGCTTCTCCGTCATGCTTCATGCCAAGAAGAAAAGGAGCAGTCCATGCCATTCCCGGTCGAGCAACCATCCTCAGGGACCTCTATTTCAACAACGATGGAGGTGACGAGGACCAGTTTCAAATGCAAATTTCTTTCAGAAGCAGCGAAGGACGAAGAGCATCGCCAAAGATCTCTGCACCAAGCCGTAGACGCACCGGTCCGTTCAGAGCAACCACGGAGAAACTTCTGCAGACAAGTACCCCGCGTCGTTTCGTCAAATGCAGTTTCGAAGTCCGAAGCCTGGTCCTCGTGCATCAAGCTGGAAGTGTTCCTTGAGAAGGAAGAAGACTTCAGTTCGCCAGCGGTCATCTCTAGAAGACCTTGGCGGCAATTCAACACAAGTAAACAAGTTTTGTTGCGTGCTGTTCTCTTCAGAACTCCAAGAAGATGGCAGATTGTTCATACGTTCAAGGCTATTTTGCTGTGCCCTCTTCATTTAAATCTCTTCAAAATTAATCAATCCCACATGCTTCAGCAAGAGACAAAACAAAGAAAAGCTTTTCCAAACTTGAAAAGCTATGCATGTGGTTATTTCAAGAAAAGCAGCCCATTGTTAAAAGTTGGGCCAAAGTCTGGGGACTGGCTACAGTGCTCGCAAGCATTGAATGCTCACACCAATTCCACTCTCCTTTCCCCCCTCTCTCCTCTCTCCTCCCTCATTTTAATGGTGAAATCGGTGTAAGCATTCAATGCTTGCGAGCATTGTAGCCTACTCCCAAAGTCTGAGCATAGAGACAAAATGGCAGAGGCATGAAGACTCCAATTAAATCCCAAATTAACCTATTGTCAAATCCAAATATAGCGGGTGCAGAGACAAATTCGACGGCGTCAAATATGGTGGATTCGTACCATCTCAAGGCACAAAGCTTGATGGATTTGTACCATTTCAAATTAGTGGATGCGAACCACGTTAATTAATGGGCCAAATTCCCGTTAATCCCAAAATGGCACAAAGCCACTTCAAATCCCACTCTTAGAAATCCAAAAATGAACTACGTTGGTTTGATTCTTCTTAAAAGGATACGTAGACAGTCTAGTACCAAATTCTAGACGCAACCACAACCAGAAGTCCAAATATGAACTACGTTGGTTTGATCCCGCTAAGGGTACGTAGGCAGTCTAGTACCAAATTCTAGACGCAACCACAACCACAAAACAAATCCAAATCTGAACTACGTTGGTTTGATTCCTTTCAAAATGATACGTAGGCAGTCTAGTACCAAATTATAGACACAACCACAAACAAACGCAAAAATGCCATTTGAACTACATGTGGTTTGATCTCTCACAAAAAGAGTATGTAGGCAATCTAGTACAAAATTCTAGATGCAACCACACCCCCCAAAACAAATCCAAATCCACCAAATTCATCCCAAACAAAATCTCTAGCTCGCCAGAAACCAAATTCAACCTAAACAGAATCCCTGGCTTACTCAAGACCAAATTCGCCCCACACATTTCAAGCACCATATCCAAATGGCCATCCATATCCCACCTAAAATCCATTGAACTACGAGTTGGCTTGATTCCTCTCAAAAGGATTAGTAGGCAACTTGGGATTTATTCCAAGTGCAGCTACAAAACCAAACACAACCACCATCCCCCAAATAACGTTTCTTCGTAATTTTAATCAAAATGTGTTTCTCTTGTGGTGCATTACAAGAGATTGTAATTAAACTCTATTCTTTCGAGTAGCGGTGAAATTGTGTTGGAAGAAATTTGTTCCCAAATTACAAATTTCCGTCAACAGTCATGTCACAATTGAAATAGAGAAATGTCAACATTAACAATGATAATAAACTTCAATTTATTAAAGTCTACAATTAAGGATTAAACTTGTGAATATTATTATTACCGTTATTTGTTAGAGCAAGTCTAGTAGAAAGAGGAAGGGCTAGGGGCTAGAGGTTTTATTTGGCCTCTCAAAATGTTATTATTCATGAAATCTAGTTCTCTCAAAATTTTGTTGTTCTAATAGTGTGAGAGGCTAGGGGCTAAAAAGTGTTACGTGTCTCATTGTTATTGGCTACCAGTATTATCGTGAACTGCCATCTTAAGACCATCTCTAATAGTGAGGGTTAAAGTCTAAATTTTTAGCCTAGAAAATTTAGAACTTAACCAGAAACAGTTTTTCTCCTCCAATGGTTTTGGGTTAACATTTTAGCCCGAAATTAATAAAGAATGATTTTAGCCTAATTTTTTATTTTCGGTAACTATTTTAAAATAAAATTTATGTAGATTATCATAATTTATTTTTGTGAACATTTTAACCTAAAAAAAATTAATTCCGATAAATAATGAAAATCACTAAATTAGGTGCAACTACCATCATCATATTCCTCTATATTGCCTCCCTCATATTCCTCTAGAATTTTTTAAAATTGTTTTAGCTGTTGGATTTAATTTTGGGCCTTTAGATCTGTTTTTTTACTGTTAGATGTAATCACATTCGATCTCAGCCGTTGGATTTAATGTAATCACATTCGATCTCAGCCTTTAGATCTATTTTATTTTATTTTTTAAAATTGCATCTAGACCGTTGGATCAACCAAAGGCCCAAAGATCCTGGCTGTTCATCACAAAGAGTCGTTAAAATTGGGCTGGCTTGGTGGTCGACAAGGCTGCAGACGTGGGGGACCCACGCTGACAAACCTTGCATTCAATTCACATCGGGAGCAAGTGGGCGCGTCAGCGCCTGTTATGCTGGGGAAATTTGAGCGCGTGTACGCGCATGGTGGGCCAGGGCCACAAACCTAGGTGGGAATTCTGGTCTAAATTTGACCTAATTTTAGAATTTATTCCAAACTCAAAATTTAGCCCATCTGTTGGAAGAGGTTTGAGGGGGTTTAAGTTCTAAATTTTGGACTTTAACCTAGCTATTGAAGATGATCTGAAGGGTTATAGGCAAGACCTACGGCTAATTTGGTCTCACAAGTAGCCTTGAGCTCCAACTAGCCTATGCTGATTGGATGCACTAAAAAGCTTTTATTTGCAATTTAGAGAGCTAAATCTTCTTTTAGCTTGGACTAAAAGTCATTTAGATATGCTAGTTTAAGGAAAAAAAACCACAAATTTTAAACTGTCCATATATCGTCATCCCAAAATCGTGTATATTTTTACCCCAAAAAAAAAATCGTATATATTAGGAAAAGAATTTCACTCAATCTTTTCCCTTCTCAAGACATATTTTACTTCGAAAAAAATTATGATATAAATGGCCTGGTCCCTGAGGGCTACCAAACGCCGCCGTTTTAAGGGGGATTCAGCAGGCTTGCTTTCACAGACCAAAAATCCCCAAATTAAACCCCCAAAACTCTTCAACTTTCCCTCTCCTCTCTCTCTCTCTCTCTCTCAGTTACTTACACAAACACCTCTCGCTCACATTCAAAATCACCACACATCGCATAAACCCCCGTCCCCCCCCTGCCCCCCCCCCCCCCCGCAAAACCCTAGAGACCTCGAGAGCTTCATCGTCCATCAATGGAGTGGAACCCCGAAACCCTACAGCACCTCTCTCAGTGCTTCCTCCACACTCTCTCTCCTTCCCCGGAGCCTCGCCGCCGCGCCGAGTCTTCACTCTCCGAGGCATCTCTCCACCCCAATTACGGCCTCGCCGTCCTCCGCCTCGTCGCCGAGCCCACCGTCGATGACCAGATCCGTCAGGCCGCTTCCGTCAACTTCAAAAACCACCTCAAGGCGCGCTGGGCTCCCAACACCTCTTCCGACGAGACCCCCATCCCCGACGCCGAGAAGGAGCAGATCAAGGGCCTTATCGTCTCCCTCATGCTCTCCGCGACCCCAAAAATTCAGGGGCAGCTCAGCGAAGCCCTAGTTCTCATTGGCAAGCACGATTTCCCGAAGCTGTGGCCCGCTTTGCTCCCCGAGCTCATCTCCAGCCTCGGGACGGCTTCACTCGCCGGCGATTACGCCTCCATTAACGGTATTCTCGGCACTGCCAACTCCATTTTTAAGAAATTTCGTTATCAGTACAAGACCAATGATCTTTTGCTTGATTTGAAATACTGTTTGGACAATTTCGCCGCACCCCTTCTGGAGATTTTTATAAAAACTGCGAATTTGATCGAGTCTACTGCTAATTCCGGTGGGTCTGCAGTGGTGCTTAAGCCGCTCTTTGAGTCACAGAGATTGTGTTGTAGGATTTTCTACTCATTGAATTTTCAAGAGTTGCCTGAGTTTTTTGAGGACCATATGAACGAGTGGATGACTGAGATGAAAAAATATTTAACCACTAGTTATCCGGTGCTGGAGAGCAGCGCCGATGGGCTTGTGCTGGTTGATGGGTTGCGTGCAGCTGTTTGCGAGAATATTAACCTTTATATGGAAAAGAATGAGGAAGAATTTCAGAAGTACTTGAATGATTTTGCGCTCGCTGTGTGGCATTTATTGGGGAATGTGTCTCAAGTGTCGAGCCGTGATCAGTTAGCTGTTACAGCTATTAAGTTCTTGACCACAGTTAGCACAAGTGTGCATCATAATCTTTTTTCTGCGGAGGGTGTGATACCACAGATTTGTCAGGGCATAGTGATCCCTAATGTGAGATTGAGGGAGGAGGATGAAGAATTATTTGACATGAACTATATTGAGTTCATCAGGAGGGATATGGAAGGTAGTGATCTCGATACTAGGAGGAGGATAGCGTGTGAGCTTCTTAAAGGGATTGCTAGCAATTATAAACAACAGGTTACCAATTTGGTTTCTCTACAGATACAGAGTTTGCTAAGCTCCTTTGCTACAAACCCAGTTGCGAATTGGAAGGATAAGGACTGTGCTATATACTTGGTTGTATCACTTGCTATTAAGAAGGCTGGTGGTACTTCGGTTTCAACTGATCTTGTTGATGTTCAGAATTTCTTTGGGACAGTAATTGTTCCGGAATTACAGAGTCAGGATGTCAATGGGTTTCCGATGCTCAAGGCCGGTGCACTGAAGTTTTTCACAGTGTTCAGGAATCATATACCAAAGCCTATGGCATTGCAATTTTTTCCGGATTTGATTCGGTTCCTTCGTGCAGAGTCAAATGTTGTTCACTCTTATGCTTCAAGTTGTATTGAGAAACTTTTGATGGTAAAGGACGAGGGTGGAAGAGCAAGATATACTTCAACAGATATTTCTCCTGTTCTACGACAACTGATGACCAATCTCTTTGAGGCCTTGAAGGTTCCAGAATCTGAGGAAAACCAATACATAATGAAGTGTATTATGCGAGTTCTCGGGGTTGCAGACATATCGTTTGAGATTGCTGATCCTTGCATTCAAGGGTTAACATTAATACTCAACAAAGCTTGTGAAAACCCCAAGAATCCAATATTTAACCACTATCTTTTTGAGTCGGTGGCTGTTCTTGTGAAGCGTGCATGTGGGACGAATGCCTCTCTAATATCACTTTTTGAGACAAGCCTATTTCCCAGCCTCCAGAAGATACTGGGGGAAGATGTGACCGAGTTCTTTCCTTATGCATTTCAGCTGCTTGCTCAGCTAGTTGAGTTGAATAACCCGCCAATATCGCCGTCTTACATGCATATTTTTGAGATACTTTTGTCCCCTGATTTATGGAAAAAGGCTTCTAATGTTCCAGCTCTTGTGCGTTTGCTTCAAGCATTCCTTCATAAGGCACCCCATGAGCTCAACCAAGGGGGGAGGTTGCAGCAGGTGCTTGTGATATTTAATAAACTTGTCTCAGCTCGTAGTACAGATGAACAGGGTTTCTACGTGCTAAATACTATTATCGACAGCCTTGAGTATAATGTGATTGCGCCTTACATTGGTGGCATTTGGAGTGCCCTTTTCACGGTGCTCCAAACCAGGCAAACAGGAAAGTTTATCAAGTCTCTCTTGATTTTTATGTCACTCTTTCTGGTCAAACACGGCTCTCAAAACCTTGCAGATTCAATGAACGCTGTCCAGGGCAACATATTTCAGGTCATCTTGGTGCAGTTTTGGATATCCAATCTTAAGCTTATTACAGGAGTCATTGAGACTAAGTTGACTGCTGTTGCATCAACCAGACTTCTATGTGAATCTCCAGCCCTTCTGGATGCTGCAGCTGTTGAACACTGGGGGAAGATGCTGGACAGCATTATAACCCTTCTTTCACGGCCTGAACAGGACAGAGTTGAAGAGGATCCAGAAATGCCTGATATTGCTGAAAACGCAGGTTACTCTGCCACCTTTGTTCGTCTTCACAATGCTGGTAAGAGAGAGGACGACCCTCTGAAAGATATAAGGGATCCGAAAGAATTTTTGGTAACTTCATTGGCTGGGTTTTCTAAACTTTCCCCTAACAGATACCCCCAAATCATCAGTCAGTATCTTGACCCAACCAATCAGGCAGAACTACGTCGTCTCTGTGAATTTTATAATTGCCCGATTGCTTGAGTGAGTATGCATATAAAACATTTTCTTGTTTTGTTAATTATGCACCATTCCTATTTTTCTTATGGATATGCATGAAGCATGTTTTAATTACAATCTGGAATTGTTTGTGATATATTTATATTGTGGCAATAGTTTGGTGAATAAGCATGTGATACACAATGGGGGGTTGTAGATACGTTCTGATACAGAAAAGTTGTTACCTTGTTATTTCTTACTCGTTATCTTACACTAATTAGAAACGGATTGTGCTCACTGAACATCTGCAATGAGTTTAACTTGCAGTTTGATTGAAATGTATTGGGCTAGATAAGAAATTATCTAATCATATCCTCTCTATTATATGCTCTTCTTCCCTTGGACTTTAAACGTTTTAGGGTTTGAGTTTAAACGTTTATTGAAGTTGGATGGAACATCAGCAATAGACTTTAAACGTTTGATGATTTGTATGTGAATTTTTGTGGTGAGTGGTTTTAGGGTTTGCAGAAACAATCTTAGGTTGAACTGGGACAGGTTTGAGTTTTGAGTATTGCCAAAAACTGGTTTGCTTATTGTGTGACTGGAAGAAAGCAACGGCCTTGGGACTCTGCCATTTTTGGTTGTATGTTTGTGAAAAAGATGAATAGCCTAGATTTTCTTTCTGTACTAGGGGGATCTCTAGAGTTGATATTTAATCCTTGTTTGTTCAACGTTCAAGGGATTTCCGCAAGTTACAGTGAAAGTTTACTTGGTTTAAGCTCAGGCTGTATTTGATTCTATTTCTCAATCTAGGCATGCTAGCACTATATATCAACCTGTGAGCGAGTGTTAGCACTATTTTGCACCTATGAATTTCCTCGCTTCCCTGTTTGCATATTTCATTTCCTCCTAGTGTGGTAAAATGTCATGAGGCACCTTTGACTATTAATTCTGTTGTAATTGCTACTTCTTTTTGGTAATGATACCTTTGTTTATTATGTCATGTATTTTCTTGTTAGTGGCATGTATGCTATATTGCTATATAATTTAACCTCCTATGCCAGTTGAGTAACTGCTCTGGATTTTCTAAAGTTTTACCCCCTTTAGATCTTTGTTTTATATTTTATTTTTGTTTATACCGAATATAATTTGTTCTGTAAACTTGCAGGTTTTCACAAGGCAATGAAGGTGCGGGCTTTTCATTTGAAGTTTCAACGAGTCTTGGTCAGCATGCATATGTGAGCAACCTGTACTGCTATGCAGTCTCCGGGTTTTGATGATTGTCATCTTCATCTCTGCAGCATTTAAGATCTTCTGCTGAAATGATGTGGGATTTTTGGTTACACTTGTCCTGAGTCGGTCTACCATGCACGGCGAGCACCCAGTAGTTAACTGGATTCTAGTGTTGCAGTCCTATGTCAAGTCACCATGGATACGTCTTCGCGGCATCCTGTCCTGTGTCAGCATGCATTTGTCTAAATTATGGTAGATCTGTATCGTTGTCATGTAAGTCTCTTTTTTGTTGAATGTTACTGTTTCATGAATGCATATTGCTGCACTGTTGTCTGTCTCAAAGAAAAAGGAATTATTGCGTCATCGTTATTTCAGTTTGTTGTTGGTTAAGTGAATTAAGGTTTTAGCATTTCCCCTATGAAGTCTTTTAGGTCTGAGGAAGAAGATGAAGCTTTTCTTCGACTTTGTAGGTCGTGTCGAAGAAGAAAAGGAAGGTTTTGTGGACGCATGCTTGCAGCACTTGTGCAATCTGCTTTTTATTAATATATGGAAAGCACACAATAAATTGTGCAACATGTTTGTTCTTATAGAATCTCGTTGCAAAGATTGCAGATGTTGTTGGTTGGCTAGAAATTTCACTAATGATTTGCATAAAAATAATAGAATTCTAAATCGTTTTTTGAGGATTTTTTTGTTAGAGTTGAAAATGTTTTCTTAGTGTTGAACTCTAGCTGTTTGATTGACTTAATTATAATCGAGCACTGAAGCCTTGTTAGTTTTGCAAATTTAATTAAACAAATATTATTCCACTGACATCATGCATATGGCATGCTTGAGTAAGATGTAGAATTTGTATAAAATCTTTCTGTCTTTGTTTATTAGGAGAAAGATTTCATGACGCGAGTATACTGCAAACGTGATCTCTCTTCTGTCAACTCTATAATATTGCGGGAAATATGAAAAATTAGCCAAAATTTGGACCATGAATAGAGTTTTAGCCTTTTTTTTTCCTTTGATAATTCTAACCAAAATTTGACTCAAAAGTACCAAAACACTTTTGTTGATTGTAAATTGTTAAAGCTAAATTTTGCAACATCTTTTATTCAGTCCTAATCGAGCCTCACTCCCACTTTTTCTTAACAAATTCATGATTAATGGAAGGCTAATAGAGATGAACGGAGGGAGAAAGATGATGCATATTTCATAAGAAATAGTTCTTGTAATTATTTTAGTTAATAAAGAGTATTGTGGTATTTTTATGTCAAATTTTGGTTTAAATTTAAAATAATTGGTTAAAATTCTATACAGAATCTAAATTTGGACTATTTTTTCAACAATCTCTCGAGTCATGAAACATGTGAGACTTACTTATATATACTTTTTGGCCCATGATTAAGGGGAAAACAAATAGATATTCATGATCTTTATTGGACCAGGCCCAAAAAGGCTATCACTACGATGGACAGTTGCTTATTTGTTTTTCGTTTCTTTTGTCTACTTGTTCAAAAGGAAGAAGGGGATTCAAACTTAGATTTTCTTTCTTTTTGTATTGAATATCTAGGAGTAGGCTACAATGCTCGCAAGCATTGAATGCTTACACCAATCTCACCATTAAAATGAGGGAGGAGAGAGGAGAGAGGGGGGAAAGGAGGGTGAGATTGGTGTGAGCATTCAATGCTTGCGAGCACTGTAGCTAGTCCCGAATATCTAATCTGTCTAGAACATAGTGCTTTTTTCTTTACACTCGAGTTTCTCCGTAATTTACAATAGATTAGAATATCGCTTTGTCTAAAAAAATTTAATCATCTATTGATTTTCGTACATAATATTAAATCAGTGATCAGCCAATGTTGTGAATTATTCTGGGCTGCCTGTCTAACATCCACTTAATTTTTTTTTTCTTCTTCTAATCTTTAATTTCTTTGAGGATTAATTGGTGTAGGGTTGACATAATTGTATAATGTTTCTTACCAGCAAGCCTTCTCCAATCCAAACATCGGACCCAAAGAAAATTAGGGTTTAACTTCAGTGGTACGTACCATTCAATGGTACGTACTGTTGAATGGTTTAAGATTCATTTGAGACCCGCTGTAAATTAATCTGGACCATTTAATGGCCGTACCATTGAATGGTACGTACCACTGAAGAATTTTCCAGAAAATTATGATATTCGTGTCTTTGGGAGGACCCCACCAAATGGTCCCAAAGGATATGGATAGTGGTCCCCACATCTAATGCTAACAAGCTCCCTTCATCACTAAATTGATGGTCCAAAGGCCAATTGATCAATGACCAATAAGAAGAAGCCACTCAATATTTTAAGTATTTTAATTTTTGGTTAGTCTACTTTAGTGGTGACTTTACCTAATCTGACCAATCTTTTGCCATCTATGTGTGATGTCTTATACTCTTCTTGTTTCAATGAAAAGGGTGCGTGAGTGTGATGTTCCAAGGCATTTTTGTTGCATGGTGGAAACAAGACATTGGACCTCTAACAAAGAAATATCCAAAAATCTCACAATATGATGATAGTAGCTAATTATTATTTATTTTTTAACCAAAATTGTTAGATTATCATTAGACCAAATACAAAACTCAACTGTTGGAGACCAACGCAACAATGCATATCAAGTTAAGACTATGTTAGAGAATCATTAGACTCCAAACATTTAGCTATTAGGAAACAAAACAAAAATGTACATCAATCTCACAAATTGAGGTATTATTAAAATGAAAATGCTAGGGAAAACACATTTAGTAGACCAGATTTGTATCACGTCTCTAGTAAAAGTGGTACTTACTTGTATTTGTGGGTCATACCTCTATTAGTCGTGGACAAAGTTATTAAATTAATTTTGTTGGAGATCATATGATTTTTATTTGATTTATTGTTGAGTAAGTGAATCGAACTTAGGACATCTTCAAACATTGACGAACTTGATTGCATAACATGTATACATATAGGCATCGTTTGGTACCCAACATTGAATTGGTTTAGATAACTCATTCTAGTCAATAAAAATAGATGAGTTTCATGTATGACTAATTCATCTTCTACTTTCAATTTGGACAACATTTGTAAAAACATCTATTTCTTGTGTCAAACAAACATTAATTTTGAATTGGTTTAGATAGTTGGTTGTATTCAATGAAGAATGATAAGTTTCTTTCAACTAACCCATCATCCACCTTCAACTTAAATAACTTAAATAATGTTACAATTACAATGCCCTTGTAGTTGCTATCTCTTTCATTTCCAAATATATTGGGTTTCATAAATAAAGTGAAGAAAACTAAGGAGGAAGACCCACATGCATGGTTTTTTTAATGGCAATTTCCACAAAGGGCTCACGTCTTTTCTTCTACTTATGTAAAGGTGAAATGAAATGAGCTTTCTTACCAGAAAGTACATATAACAAGGTGGAAAGGGCAGAGAGAGCATACGAGGTCCAGTGGATCTCAAAGATTCTTGGCCTCAGAAATTGATCCAACGGCTCACAGAGTTTCAAACTTGGTCAAAAGTGAAACATGATTTGTACGGCCACAATGGACCAAAGTCTCACTCAAACTCCATTGTACAGTTTTTATGTGTTTAAAATGTTGTGCGACTGTGGAGAGTTGGGTACCTCCATCAAGGTTAGGGAGTAGGCTACAGTGCTCGCAAGCATTGAATGCTCACACCGATCTCACCATTAAAAGGAGGGAGGAGGGAGGAGAGAGGGGGAAAGGAGGGTGAGATCGGTGTGAGCATCCAATGCTTGTGAGCACTGTAGCCAATCCCCAAGGTTAGTACGCTGAACTTCAGAAGTATAAATAATCATTATTGCAAAAAAATTCATAAACTCTCTCTTATAGTTGATATAACCATGCATCATTGACTTTCTATAATAAAAATTATCAATATGATAATTAGATGTGATATTTGATGATGAAGATAATATCTTACTCTTAATTTGTGAATTGAAGAAAAGATTATGAGTAGTTTCTATCCAACTCGTATAACATGTTGGACTCATCGGCTCGATCACTGTATTGTGGAATTAAGTTTGGATCTAAATTTTTAGGCGACGATGAAGATCTGATCAGTTTCAATGGAATTTATTGCGAGCTATTAATAGGAGAATCTTGTTGAGTAATAAATTATGTGTTATTTTTTGTTTTCTTGTTTTATTTAGATTTTGTGTTTGTAATTACTCAAGAAACTCACTATGAGTTGTCTGATCTTGCTACAAGCTAGTTTGTTAGTCTTGCTTTAGGTGAGTTTGATAGTCTCTATGGGAGAGTTTGGTTGTTGTGTTGTCAGGTTGGTGGTTCACCAAAATATCGAAGGTGAGCTGGTTGAGTTTGTTGGATCTACTGTTAAATGGTGTTTTATGATCGTATGTTAATCTGGAGCTGTGATATCCTTCTTTGCAGAGTCTAGATAAAAGGATGATGTTTTCCTATCTCGCAATTCGTTGAAGAGCTTTAATTCATCTCTCACATGATCTTGTAATACTAGATGCATTGGTTTCTATGAACCCACTGTCTTTTATAGTTTCTTGCTACATCTAGGGTATTATTTGTAATTTCATATTTTTGTTTGCAAGTACCCTCTTATTGGGATTGTGTTCTTCATTTTGTATTGAATCTTATATTTGCCCATTTCATGAAAGAAATATGCCGTTTTTGTTAAAAAAAAATTATCTTTTTAAAAGTGCAATTTTCTTTTAGATATACAAAAAAGAAATATTTCTTTCATTGAATAAAGAGTATTACAGAGACATATTTATAAACAATTAACTCTATTGTAATTTAGTTACTCATGATTGGTTTCACATGTATTAACATGAATTCTAACCTCAGATGCTCATTTCTTTTTATAAATTTATCTTGGCACTCGGATTAATTAAATTAACTAGTCCTAATTATTTTAGGTAGGGTACACCTACGTCAAAGAAAAAAAAAACGCAAAGGACTAAGGTACCCACGCCTCAAGAGTGAAAGTACCTCCTTATTAATGCGTTAGGGTTTAGGGCAGCCAAGAAACACAAACAGAATTGGTCTCCACATGGGGTTTGCATTCAAAATAAATTGTCCCACCAATCATGTTTTTTTCTCAATATTTTATGTCTCACAACAAGGGCACATCCCTTAACCTAAAGGGCGCGCTCTCTCTCTCTCTCTCTCTCTCAAGTTTAGCATGCCATTTAACTTTTAGCATGATCTCCCTACAAGAAAAGACTAATTATTTATTTAATTTTAACCCAAAGTAATGGGAACAATTCAGAAGATTCTGCCAAGATACCAACTCCTTATACAAAAAACTTGTTGAAATCAAGGAGATGCTTAGGTCAGGTCAAGACGACAAAAGAAGCCATCTTTCTTAGCATTAGTCACCAATGATCATCCATGTTATAATTTTGTTTGAAAATTTTGAGGGATCTAATCTCTAATCCAAATGGAATCTACAGATCAGATGGATAATATTGTTCGATTAGGGTTAATTCAACTTGACATATTATTTTTATTGGAGTAACTATAAATAATGGAGGAGATCTTAACCCTTAAGAGGTGGGAGAGTCATTTTTATTATTTTAAGCCTAAATATAATTTTTGATCAGAAATTTTAATATTCTAAACCATAGAGTCTCCTAGTCTCCAATAATTAGGATCAGAAAATAGTTCTTTTGCCTAATTTTTTGTTCTCTGGATTAGTGGGGATCGAGGAATGAAGATTATGAGTCAAAAAGGTTGCTTAATGTTTGAAAAGATGCAAAGCAAGAATCAAATCCTCTTCTGTTGCCTTAATTTAAAGTTGGTTCTTAAAACACATCCTCTCGTTATCATCTAATTTTTTTCTAAAAAAGAAGGTAAACTAACCAAGTTCGTTCTCCACCCAAAAATGCATACACATGAGTATATATGATGCATCACTTTCATTTGCCACTTAATCATATAAAAACCAAGTAATAAAACATTTAACATTGATCAAATGCCTCCCAATTAAACTAGAAGAATGGCGACAGTCGTGTTTTTTTTTTTCATTTGATTTTAAGGGTTATGTTTTTCATGGTTGCTAATATTGTTGGAGTCGCTTGACCTCATCATATTCTAATATAATTTTTCTTCGTTTCAAGCTTAAAAAAATTAGAAGAGATGGAGAGAAAACAAAAATTATACTTGTATCTACGTATGTGAGGAAATGAATAATGTACTAAACCTGAAAGCCCTACGTTTCTTGGCCTAATCAAAGATTAGTGAAACATATAATTAGCATAATATATAAGAATCATTTGGTGCTATATATAATAAAACTATAGTGTAGAGTATAGGCTATAAATTGGATCCTACTCCACCACTGAGCTTTTCTTAATATATGCAAAAATATCCCCATCCGTGCTCATTATATGCCATGGAATAATATTTTGTAAGTAGTTAGTGGTTGCTTTGGAAGCAATGGTTCTCATTAACCTTCAAAATTACATTAAATAAATAATGATTAAGCAGCTAATAGAGATCCCCCTCCATGGCTCCTCTTTCCTCCCCTATGCCTGTAGAAATTTTTCAAAGTGCCCGGTTTTTAACTGGATACTCCACATATCATAATACAAGTGGAGGGACAAAGAAAAATATATTATTTCCTCCACTTGTATAATGGCAGGTGGTGTTACAGCCCATCTCGAAATTTATAATATTTTATTTTCCGAAGGTGTGAAATGACCAAAATGCTCCTAGTTGGGCAATGGTTGACTTTTGTTGACTTCCGTGTCGTGACATGTACGACCTTTCTCTTAGCTTTTTTTTGTTGTGCTCATCAATACGAAGGACGCGAACGGAACGGAATTCGGAGTTGGAACGAAGATTCTGCAGAACGTTAAGTTCAAGGGCATTCTCATAATTTTTACGAGAGTCGTATTTTGTTGTTTGGGTTTTGGGTCCAGTGGGACCCACTTTCTCTCTCTCACTCTGCAACTCTCATTTTTATCTCTCTTTCTCTCCCGTGTCTTCCTCCCTCGAGCTACACCACAAACCCCACGGCAGTGGAGCCACCGTTCCCTGGCGAACCACACCACCCAACCACCATCACTATGACCCCTTCTCCTTGGTGAAGCATCCCCGACCTTTACTTCCACAAAATCAAACTGGAAATTGACGAACTAAGGAGCTTCGACACAGAGCAAAATTATCTGGCGAGTTTCCCGATGTTTTAAGCCACCGTCGGCCTCTTGGTAGTCACATTTCAACTCCTCGTCACTCGCTGAGCTAGATTCGAAGTCCTCAAGAACCAATTTTCAGGCACGGTCGGCCTCTTGGTAGTCACATTGCATGCTCAAATCCACCATTGTATCGAAGTCCTCAAGAACCAATTTTCAGGCTAAGGCTTTCGAGCCATTTTCTGGCAACTTCCGACCACCAATCGAACTTCTTTTAGGTAAATTTGAGTTCCTCGTCTCTCTAGCTTCAATTTGACATATTATACGTTGAAAATGATTGAGTTTTGAAGAACTTATGATTTTGTGAAATTTTTCCGGCGAAAAACCCAATTTTCGGTGAGATTCCGATCGCCGGCGGCAATGCGACGGTAGGAAATTACAGCAGCAAGTAGGTCCAGACCGACCTGAACTCGATCTAGACCTGGCCCTGAAGTCAGCAAACTCGGTTCAGACCCGGTCTAGACCAAGAATATTTCAATGTATATTCCTTCCTTTAACTGATGACGTTAACAGAATATTCTGTAACGTCGTTAGAATATTTCGTTAAATCCTTAGAATATTTCGTTAAAGTTAACGGCATGTCGTTCACCTTAACGACCCGTGTAACCAACACATCCAGGCGCGTGACTATACGTGGTGACGGGTGACCATCTGCAGGCACGTGGCTACGCATGACGGCGAGTAGGACCTCACGGCGGCGCGTAGCAGCCTGTGTGGTGGTGCATGGCTGCTCGCAACTACATATTTGGGTTTTCGAACACCGAAACTCTTAAATTGAGTTCTGTTTTCCGTATTCTTCATAGTGTTGGGTTAGTTTACTAAGTTTGGTTGTTCTATCTTAGGAGTGACAACCCACGGACTACAGAGAGCGTACGAGCAAGGAATTTCAACTACGGTCACTATGAGTGGGCTTTTCTTTCTAAATTATATATTTACAGATGCTTCGAAATGAGTTTTATTACGTATCTGCTTTGAAACGTGGTTTACGACTTGCTTTGATATCTTGTCTTGTTTCGATAACACAAATGTTTTATGTGTTGACATTGTTGTGAATCTTTCTTTGGGAAGTTTTTACCACTGTGCGTTACACTTTATACTTTACCCCATTTTAAGATACGAGATTTGAGACTTTACCCATGGCATGTTTTTATATGTTTACACCTGGTCATTTAGGATTGCTTACACGGTGTTTAGTATTGTCCAGAGTCAGGACCAGCTTCACGTGTATGTTCACATGCACCATACGTTCACTTTGGATCCATTGTAGGTTCCAGCCTGTTCTAGTTGTTTTTACTTCTAGAACTTGTTGTGATACGCTTAGCGCCAGCTTCAGGTGTATGTAGTACTTGAGCGTAGATTTATACACCCAACATGTTCATGTCATAATATCTTTGCATGAGCTCGTGTGTCTACATTAACCATTGAGTGTATCCTATTTGTTTATCTAAGATTTTGTGATTTACCTACTTTCACTGATGTCATGGAACTTCGGGTTACTTTTTGGATTTCACTTGTTGATTTCCACATATTGGTTTCTCTTGAAAGATTTTGTATTGAAGTTTATTGTTATTTACCCGTTTTGGGAAATTTTTTACTTTCCACCCTTACGCTAATTTTCATACTTACTATGTAGTATGATTTTGAGATTATTACGGGTTTTTACAGCTAGGGGTTACTACTTAAAAAAAACAAAGGTTTTAGAAAACTATTGTTTTTTCCCACTCACACTTTTCTGGGTCAGGGCATGTCATGTGGAGTACCCTTTGAAAATTGGATACTTGAAAAAATCTCTCCTATGTCTGGTCAAAGAATATTTCAAGGGCAAAACAAACATAAATCTCACGCGTGCATGCATGTGTATTGTGTATACACATTCAATTATAAACATGTCAAAATAACCTATGAGATCTTACTAAACTTCTATAAAGTCATAAAGTTTGGACCAAACCAATTTTATAACTTTAGGAAGGTTATTATTTAATACAAGTGTAGTTAAAAAAATTATTATTTATTGACTTATTTATCCTTAATGAATATTATATTTTCTAAATAGTACTTTCTTTATTTGTACTCTAAGGCGTTGTTCCTTGATACCCAAGATCCCGTTGTGTATATAAAGAGTGTTGAATACCTTTCCTTTTTACTTTATCAAATTAGCCATGCCACCCAAGGTGAGTATGAAAAATTAGTTAACTGAAAATATTCGTGTTGAGTTGTGCAAAAAGAAAGCATCAAACCCCAACTGGAAGCAAAAATCATAACTATGTGGAGGCGTGTTTCCTTAAGATGAGACCAAGAAAAATTATAATTTATTTCAATGCAGAGTTTATTCCTATACATAACTGGTCTCGAAGTGAGACCGAAAATTTTTATGACTTTAAGGAGGTTATTCTTTTATAGAATATTACTTTAGAGATGTTATTTTCATGACATAAGAAACCACGCTTGTTGTTGAATTTCTTGCTTGTTTTCTTTTATTAAATCCCAATGTTCATACTTTAATTGAGTTGATTAGTCTTTGAATTTCAAAACCCTAACACCAGCTACCATTCATGTTCCAAATATACAGGAAGCTAAAAAGAATAAAGATGTTTTCTTAGCATCTAATTGATAAACATTTAAAATACAATATATGTTGTATATTATTTAGGTTTTTTTTTTTTGCAATGCCTCTTAGAACTTGAACTTAATTTCATTTTGCCCCTTGAAACTTGAATTTCACCACTTAGAACCCTAGAACTTGATATTTGTTCCACTTTTGCTAGATTCTGTCTATTCTGTTAAGTTGGTGTTAACTTGCTGACGTGACCATGGTGGGGACCACTAATTTGCTAATGTGTCAGCCACATCAATTATTTTGATGCCACATGTATAAAAGAATGTAAAGAGAAAAAAAAAATAGAATATTACTTATAAATCATGACTATTCAAATGTTAACATATCACAACAAAAACGAAATTGAATATCATTATTAGCAGCAATGCACATCGCATTTGAAGAAAAACTACTTGATGGGTTTCAAACAAATTGCAAATGTTAACAAAATGTAGATAGAAACAATAGAATATTATTTATAAATCATGATTATTCAATTAATTGGGGCCATAAGCGAATTGCCTGAAACTGGTATTTCATTCAAATAAACCGGAAGCTGCAGAACAACAGATGAATTTGTTGCAATAAGACACTGAAAATTGAAACTTTATTGGGAAAATAGACAAATAAAAAATCGGAGCCCTAGAGACTACACAAATGAACAATCTACATGTCGACAAATTCTTGAATGTCCTCTGCCAAGGAGAAAATTGGATTTTTCTCCCACCGATCGAAACTCGAAGCCATTAATTATTCACCCCCGTGATTCGTATAATCACTATGATTCACAAACGAGTTGCTAGAGAAGGTTGCCCAAACTCGGATCTAACGGTGACTCCGTTGCCAGCTGTCAAGAGTGTGAGGGCTGGGTTGGGGATTTGTTGTGGGTAGTGGTAGTGGTATTGGCGGTGGATGTTTTGATTTTTGCCTTTCTTTTTTCACTTATCCCATTCCTTTATACACGTGACATCAAAGAAATTGATGTGGCTGACGATGTGGTTGACACATCAGCAAATTAGTGGTCCCCACCATGGTCATGTCAGCAATTTAACATCAACTTAACAAAATAGACAGAATCTAGCTAAAATGGAATAAATATTGAGTTCATGGGTGTTAAGAAGTGAAATTTAAATTTCAGAGGGGAAAGTGAGATTAAGTCCAAGTTTTAGGGGGACATTGCAAAAAATAAGCCCATTATTTATATATCAAGACTAAATAATGTTTCTTGCTAAACTAGGTAATATATACTTTATCAGACTATCAATATTTGAGATTGCCCTAATAATATATACTTTGAGATAACACATTTTGAAAAGAAAAGAAGCGATAGCAATAGTTCATTGATATGAAAAACACGATTACAAGAAGGGTGCCAACTGAGTACATCTTCTTTAGTGACCAAAATTCTTAATCTGGAGAGAATAAGCGCACAACACATTTTGAATATTCAAATAATATATACTTTCATTTCAATATATATATGACTAAATCAATTAAAAATTTGGACTTATGGCAGATTTATGATTTTTTTTATTTGAAGAAAAAAAAAAGCAAGATTATGACTTAATATTCCATGAGATAAAATGTTCCTACAAGTCAGCTAAAAAAAGTTTGTAAAAAAGGTCAAGGTATATAACTATATAGTCCTCATGCTTCTTTTGGCCTTTTCATATTGTTTTAATGATCTCTCAATTGATCTTTATTCCTATAAGAAATAAGATATTCTTTTCTTCGGTATCATATTAATTTGTGTTACTTTGTTTTTGTTATCTTAATCAACGCTCTCACATCTTTGTTCAAGGTGCCAAAAGAATATACAATTTAGAGGAAGGTAGAAAAATACAGGTCAAAATCAATAGTTTACTGCACGTGGTCCACTGGCTTATCAGTATAAACTTCATTTGATTATTATATATTTTTTTGCAACGAAAATAAGGTAATGAAATGTTAGACTAACGAAAAATGATCCTCAGTATGTCCGACGATTTGGGACAACATAATAGGCACATTAGTTCTATATAATTACATTATTGTTGACTTATTTACTGAAGGAAGAGAAAAAGGAGAGAGGGGAGGTTGGCGGCAAGGAGAGAAAAAGAGAGAATAGGGCTTAGAAAAATTGTGATATAATTTTCCTTATGTCACTGTCTTTATTTATAGTAAACCACAATGAGAGAGAAACTTGCTCTACAAATTTACAAGTAAATACAAACCTAATAGGATAAAATCACCAGATTACATAGGAATTCTAAACCATATCTATCAATGATTTATACAATCATATAATATCTAAAATATTAATAATTACATAAATATAATATATCACCCTATCAACCTTTGTTTGTTATCGGTCATTGTTGATTTTATTATTATGAAGTGCCCAGTATTTAAGCAAAGGTTTTTTTTTTTTATTTGATCCATGTGGGATGGAGGGGAAATCAAACTTATCACTAAATTAAGAGCTAGTTAAGTGCGTATGTGTGTGTGTGTGTGTTTTTTTTTTTTATGTATTTGTATATGGTAAAAATATAACATATGTGCATCTGTGTAGTCGGAGATTAGTCTCTTAATCTACATCCATTAACTTCGTATATTATCAAAGAAACGCAATACCAAGGAAAACAGTGAAGAACCCAACTGATAAAGGATAATACTTGCACCCTCTGCCCCCATGGAGGAATACACATATCTCACTGTCACAGCCCGTTCAAAGTTTTAATTTATTTTATTCCCGGAAGTGGGAAATGACGTTTTTACCCCTGGGTTGACTTTTTGGTTGACTTTTGCGTCGTAACTCGTACGACGCATCCACTTATATTTTCTTGACGTGCTCGTCGATACGAATTCGTAGATGCGAGCCGTACGTCGTTCGGACTCCGAACGAATATTTTACGGGCGTTGGATTACCGACGTTACCCGTATTTTATATTTCTGGACAGTTTGGTGGTTGGGCTGGGGCCCAACACCCCTGTTGGCCCACATGGCCTTGTCCCTTTGTCTCTGTTAGTCCCTCACTCTCTGCAACTCACTTTCTCCCTCTCTTTTCTCTCCGTGCGTGTGCACAGTGCACACCGACGGAAAGCCGTCGAATCGAAGCGAACGAAAATCACCACGAAAATCACCACCTCCTTCGTCTCGATGCCGTGGACTCAACGGTGCAAACCGTTCGTCCAAACTCTCACCCGTTTGACGGGAAACGCAACCGGAAGAACCGGGCCTTCTCGGCCATTTTCCGACCAATCTAGACCGAGGTGAGGTTTCTAACCACCACCATTGTGTTCCTCTCGTTGAGTAGATGAATTTTCATAGGTCGTTTGCCTGTTTTGGTCGAGTTTTGACGTAGATCGACTTTGCTACAGTGAACCGCAACCTTCGAGGCAATTACAGGCCTTTTCCCGAGCTTGTACGACCAATCCAAAGGTACACCGTGATTCTACTCATCTCTAGCTTCATTTTGGTACTTGAATCGTCCAATTTGGACTTAAAACGAAGAAGTTATGAAGCTTTGAAAATTACCCAGAAATCCGGCCATTTTTCCAGATTCCGGCGACGGCGACGGCGGCGCTGGCGGCGGCCAGCGGCGGCGCAGGCGGCCGGAATCCTGGCAGGGATGACCGGTGCTGACGTCATCGGACCGGGTTGGACCGGCCTTGCTGACGTCAGCAGACTGGTTCAGACCGGACTTGCTGACGTCAGCATTGACCGAACCGGCTTGAGCCGAGCCGCGTTGACGGCTTGAGCCGAGCTGTGTTGACCGGCTTGAGCCGAGCCGAGTTGACCGGCTGACCAGCTCAGTTGACCAGCTCGCGCGTGAGCCGCGCGTGGAGCTGCGCGTGGAGCCATAGGCTCCGATCTTCAAGCCGCGTGTGAGGGCGCGTGGGAGGTCCAAATCGAGTTCTGTTTTCACGTGTCGACTCGTGACGACGTGTACTACCTCGGGGTAGTATGCATTTTAATTTTTGAGGTGTTTTGGACCTCCAAATTACTAAAGCAAGGGATAGGTGTAATTAATTCGTTAATTCGTTACCTTTTTGAGTTAATCATTGTACCGGTGATTTCTCATATAGGTGGGGCCTATCCAGAGGACTACCGGGGCTACCCAGGACGGGGTACTTCGACCCGGCTACCTACAGGTGAGTGAGTGGGTCTTTGTTTGATAAATGTATATATATACGTATGGTTTTTCAACGCTTTCTTTAACTGTTAGCGTAGTTTCATATCATATACGTTTGTTGGAGGTAGAACATTCGTATTATATTGCCATACATGTTTTATACTGTTGCTCATCATTAGATGTATACACCCCAGGTATTAGTACTCAGTCTTGTGGCCAGGACTAG
The DNA here is from genome assembly GCA_018257905.1 of Gillenia trifoliata. Classification (NCBI taxonomy): domain Eukaryota; kingdom Viridiplantae; phylum Streptophyta; class Magnoliopsida; order Rosales; family Rosaceae; genus Gillenia; species Gillenia trifoliata. Next base: position 18,929,613 of record CM031086.1, read on the forward strand.
CCTTGACATTTGGAGTAGTCACTATCTGTACCGTTACGCAGCTTTGGATCCATTGTAGGTACTAGCCTGTCTTAGGTTGCACTAGGCAACTCGGACTTGTGTGACTGCACTTTGTGCACCAGCGCTTAGCGTTAGACTCGCGTCATTGTAGTACTCAGCGTATTACTTGTATACCTAGCTTGTTCCTTGTGGGAGTTAGCCTCTTGGGCATGTGTGTTTACATATGGGTGAGCAAATGTCAGTAAAGTATTAGCGGGGAGTACCCGCATGTTTTCACGACAGTATTTTGAGGTTCATGCCTACGGGTATGACGTATTTTCTCAAATTATACTTGTTTTCAAACGAGGGGTTACTAAACTTTTGAAAACAACGGTTTTATCAAACTTTGCTTTTTGACCCACTCACCGTTTTATGTTTTGCGCCCCTCCAGGTTTGTTGGCTGGGAGCTTGCGACGTCGATGGCGCGGTGGTATGACGATGTAGGGATTTTTATACGTTTGTATATCTTTGTATCCCTTACCCTACTCTTACTGTGTATTCTATTATTTCTTCCGCCCGCACACTCTGTGCACTCTGACCTTATTGTTTTAATATTCATTATTCTTTATTTCATCCTTCAACTTTCTTTTTGGCTTTCGTCACGCTAACGCGTGTCGGCCAGCACTTCCCGACACCTGGCGTGTTCGGGATCGGGATGTGACACTCACCCTTTGCAAATAACGTATCTTCACTGCATGAATTCCATAATAAAAAATGTTCAATTTCTTAATCTTCATTTGAAAATCATCCATTGAAAAAAATAATTCGAATTAAATATTGTTTAGTCTTCCAAATGTGTCCAAAAAAATGGATGGTTTATCATAAATATGTTATTTGGTACTCACACTATTGATTTGTTTCAAGCATTTAGATGACTAAACGATTTTCGATCCGAGTGGTTTTTTGTACGAGCTTCAAAGAAAATTAAAAAATTGAACGGTTCTGATTTTGGAGTTTATAGATGAAAATACATTATTCGCAAGGGATGAATTCTTATTCAGCTGTTGAGTTAGCTCAAGTAGTGCGGAAAGGTAAGTGACAGGTTAGGATTATCATAGGTAACATTTGTTGCATTTCCCCCCTTCAAATCTTAACTCTTAATGAGAGATATAGCTTACAAGATTTGACAAAAATCTTAGCATTAACTTTTTTTTTTCAGAACCGAAAATTAACATGTAAAATCTATTTTCAGAACCAAAAATTCTATAATGCTCAAGAAAATAAAAGATTTCGAGCATTTTAATCGTCAAATCTTGATTTTTGACCAAAGATGTAACGGTGAAAAGTCTCAAAGTATTCGATACTTGGACGGTTGTCCATGTTTTAAGTTTTTTTTTTTCTTTATTTCCAAAAAAGTTATTTTTTTCCTTAAAATTTTTTTTTAGGGTTTTTTATTTGTCCAATGATTGGAAACAGAATGTCCTGCGCCCGAGAGTAAAAACTAGTGCGCTCATGACACGTGGGTACGGAAACGACCAAACCACGTGGCTAAGCTTAATGAGCTTGGCACTATGATGTAAACATGGGACCACACTCAAGGGTTTTTGTGTATTACTTCATATACTATTTTATCTTTGGGATGAGAAAAAGTACTCAATTTTTAAAAAGTATTTCACATGTTATAATACCGAAAAATTCTTCTATATTACGTAGTATGGAATACTACGAACATTGAATGTCGTTGATTGTTTTGGATGATATGGGTCACGTGGATCCCATGAATCCAAACCATCCAATGGTCGTAGTATTTCATACTACATAGTATGGAAGTTGGACTTGTCATAATACAAGTTAAAGAAATAATATATTTTTTGGTGTCCCTTTACTTTATTATGACATATAAAATACCGGATATTATGAAAAATTTCTCAAGCGGGACCATCAAACAAATCCGAGTGGTCAAATATATTATAGATAATAGACATATAATAAAACTTCGATAATTTAATACCCAATAAATAAATAACCTCGATTAAATAATATTTTTGGCTGGTTTCTGACACATCCCGACCCGGATGTACACGTGGACACCCAAAGATCGGGTGTGCTGGCCGACACCACGTAGGGTGACGAAAGCCAATTTGAAAGAAATAAGAATTAATTTGAACAACTGAATGAATTTAAGGTCAGAGTACACAAATGTACGGGCGGAAGAATACGAGTCGTACAAAGTACGGAGTACAAGGTATAATTACAATACCAAGAAATTTAAAACCTTCGTCACACCACCGCGCCTCGACGTCGACAGCTCCAGCCACTAAACCTGGAGGGGCGCAAAAACAGAAGGGTGAGTGGGCCAACAATAGTTATTTTGTAAAAACCTTTCCTTTCTGAAAGTAGTAACCCCTCACCGTCAAAATCAAGTAGTTGGTTGGAAAACCGTTTCAGAAAACGTACTATAATAGTAGGTAGAAAACGAGGTAAGTACCGAAATATACTTACCGTCCGAAACGGGCAGAAAGCCACCGTTCGGCATAAAAAGCTTTACTCGTAAGTTCGTAAAATAAGGATATACGGGAAACCCGTAAATCAGATAAATACCTCTGTGGCATCAGTGAAGACCAGTGGTACAATCACAATACTAAACTATAAGGTAAACCGCTCGTTTAGGTATAGCAAACACACGAGCTCATACAGATATATTCTGTCATGAACAGGCTGGGTGTATAAATAACAGTACGCTCGTGTACACAATCACGTGAAGCTGGCGCATATGCGCATCACAACGAGTTCGAGTCGCCCAGGCGACCTAGAACAGGCTGGCACCTGCTATGGATCCATAGCGAGCGTATAGGTGCGTGTGAATAATCACGTGAAGCTGGTCCTGGCCCCGGACGGTACACCTAACACCGTGTAAACAACCTGGTTGAGCGTATGAAAACATACTACGGAGTATTCTAAATAAAACAAGGTGGGGTAATTTCCCTATAAGGGATGCCCTCAAACTAATCAATATATATGGTATTCTCGGGGCCGTACCCGAAATACCAAGCATATAGCTATAATACGTGAAATACCAAGCGTATAACTATAATACGTGAAATACCAAGAATACGCCACATGGGTACCAAGGTATAGAAATACCAACTTAATGGTAAACTAGGTGAACCCAAAATACGGTAGAAAATTACCATTTCCAAGGTTCACCCAAATACGGCCCAAGGCCCGTCAAACGAGTATAAAAACCCAAGCGCACAAGTAGGGAAATAGAATAATTAATTCCCTAAAATCCATAAATTATAGCCGGTTCGATACTAGCGATACGCGTACAAAAAGATACGGAAATCACCAATTTAATGGTATAATTCCCAAATGGAAATGTAGGCCCAAGCCCACTAATTTCCATGGCCTAACGAAATACCGAGTCGAAACTAGTAAACCGAGTAAATACTACGAAGTACTAGGTCTACCAATAATACGAGAATAAATAACCATCTAAAACCATTTAAAACCATAGTAATGATGTAGGCATAGTCAAATATAATTTCCCAAACATAAAACACATTTAAATAATATAGGGAAAGGGCCCACTCACAAATACCAAAGCCGGGAAGTCCAAACGTACGTCCTCCGAACGCCACGGGTCGCCAAAACCTATTTTAGAACACCAAAGATTAATAAAGTATTCGAAAATACGAAGAAAACGGCGTTCGGAAACCCGAAAACGGAGTTTCAGGGTCGGAAACCCCAAAACCGCCGTCGTGGGCCGCCGTGCGCCGTCGCACGCGCCGCCACGCGCTGCCATTTGGTCTCACGCGCCGCCACGCGCGGCTGTGAGGTCACACGCGCCTCCACGCGCCGCCACGCGCGGTCACGCGCCACACGCGCCGGTCACGCACCGTTACTGTTCCGTTAAAGTTAACAGAATATTCTAACAGCGTTAGAATATTCCGTTAACAGTGTTAAAACTAACGGACGGAATATTCCTCGAAATATTCCGGTCCAACCGGGTTGAACCGGTTTGCTGACGTCACCAGGACCAGTCTGACCCGGTTTGCTGACGTCAGCGCCGGTCACCCCTGACCTTTTTCCGGCCGCCGTCACCGTCGTCGGAAACTGGAAAATTTGGCCGGAATTTCTGGGAAATTTCAGAGCTTCATAACTCCTTCATTTCAAGGCCAAATTGGACGATTCAAGTACCAAAATGAAACTAGAAGTGAGGAGATTCAGAATTTACCACTTTGGAGTTGGTTTGAAATTGAAGAAATGTTCACGGCTGGAAAATGGCCGATCTCCAGAAGCTTGATTCTCGGCCATTCAGAGCTTGAGCAAGGTCCCTGGGACCTTGGGGAGTTGAATGGTGAACAGATTAGGGACGGTCGTGGTCGAAATCGACGAGAAAGCTCGTCGGGAAGGGCTCGGGTGTAATTAGCAAATTTCTGGGTTAAAGAAATTCAGGTTTCTGGTTTGCAGATTGAGCACACTGGCTCAGTTAATGAACAAGAAGGTTTGCAGATTCATTGGCCAAGGGAAATGGCTCGAGGGAAGGGAGACTAGGCACGGGGTGCCATTAGCATTTTTGGAGCTTTTGTGTTTGGTGCAGCAGAGAAGGGAGGAGGAAGAAGAGGACACGGGTCAAAGACCCAGACAAAATCCCAGGAATCCAGGGATAAGCCACATGGGCCAGCTGACATTTGGGCCCCAGCCCAACAGTCCAAACTGCCCAAAATTAAAATACGGGAAACGTCGAAAACCAACGCCCGTAAAATA